>VXAD01008395.1:411431-472609 GCA_013399195.1 Dicrurus megarhynchus
TTTTTTTTTTTCTGGAAGAAGGAAAGCTTCAGCCAGCTCTATTTCCCATACAAGCAGTCTTTCTCTTGCATTGAGCAATTACACCTTAAGCACAACCTAGCTGGAAAAGATTATTTGTGCTCATGCCTGTCCTTGGCCAGTCAAAACCCCAAACATGATACCTACTTATTTTACCAATGTCTGGATGGAGGAAAAATTGCTGCTACACTAGTGGCAGTCAGGAACTGCATGGTCTAGTGAGAACCTGAATCTTAAGGCTAAACTCAACATTTTCAGTACCTTCCCTTCTGCTTGCAAGTTGAAGATCAAAGGTAAATCTTATTTCCATTTGTAGTGCCATCAGCAGCCGGCATATCCAAATGCAACTCCCTCTCTCCATCCCTGGTTGTCCCTGACAATCTGTGCTGTGCCCTGCAGGTTGTTTGACACACGGTACAGCATCCAGAGGAACGGGCAGCTCCTGACCATCCTGAGCGTGGAGGACAGTGACGATGGGGTGTACTGCTGCACTGCAGATAACGGGGTTGGAGCAGCTGCGCAGAGCTGTGGGGCTCTCCAGGTGAAAATGAGTAAGTGGAAATGCAATTTCTTCCTTACACCATGTGAGTGTTTAACCAAAAGTCTGAGCAGACTCCCATGCATGGCACCTGGGGATCCTTGTTCAGGGCAGACCCATGCTCTTGTGAAGCTGGGTGCAGTCCTTTGGGGCAGAGACATGGCGTAAGAGATCATAACTTAATGCAGTTGTGGTAATTCACTTTGAATAAAATACACGTGTTCTAGGATCAGGGGACAAAACCTGATGCTTTGAAGAATGCCCTTTGTGCAGAACTCTGTAGAAGAGGCACATTTTGGCAGATTAAACCTCTGTGGCAATACTGCATAGATCCCTGGTGAATTTTAAATGTAAAATTTCACTAATCCGGTTTCTATCTGAGGATGGAAAAATCAACTAAATTATGTTCAGATGCTCTCAATAGCAGTGTTGAATGGTCTGGAGCACCATGTTGTAAATCTCATCATCCCACAGAGAAGGCAAAAGGCTTCTTCTTGCCTATGAACAGAGCTATGTATGTGCCAAACTCGGTAAAGCTGGACTCATGTGGCTGGAGTTATTTACACAATTTAATATTTACACCTTTAAAGGGTAGCAGAGATATAGTCTGGCTAAAGCATCTGGTTGTAGGAAAGGATTTGTTTGTGCTAATGAAATGACCTTCCTGATGTGGTAATTCTGGAGCTCTGCAGTATCCCAGTCACTTGCAGGTGGTGGCCAGGAGGTGATGCTCTCTGAAGCTTGTTTTTCCTGCTGGTTTATTATTATGCAAGGGACTCAAAATGTCAGGTCTCCCAAAATACGGAGATGATGATCTTTTATACTCTCAGCTCAGAGTAAGATAGGCCATGTTCCTTTTTCAGTAAAACGGATTTAAATTTATCCCTTATTAACTTCAAGGGAGTTTGACTGCTTTTTCTTTAATGCTCCATTGTCCTTTCCACCAGCATAGTTATAAATCCTTCAATCAGGGTTATTAATTGAGTTTACATACCCTTCTTGTTGAGCTAGAGGCAAGCCTGGGTACTGTTTCAAAATCAATTCAATCCAGATCTGAGCTTTCAGACAAGACAGTGTTTACTCAGTGAAGAGTGTCAGAACCTGGAATGCTAACATTCTTCAATACTGGAAATACTCTTATCTGAATTTGGATTTTTGCCCAGGCCCTAATTCAAATGACTGCCAAACTCCACTCAGGAAAACAAATAACCCATGCAAGTTAGTTGCTTTGCATCCATAAACTGAAACTGAATGCTGTGCTGAAGAAAGTTCTTTCTTACCAAGGCAGTCCATGACAAAGAAAGACTGCTCTATCTTCCAGCAACACACAGAAAAAGCAGCAGAATTTTGATGTTATTTCTGAATTTGTCTTATTATGTCTTAGCTTCTTTTCAACTTTAACTTTTGGCTTTTAAAATTTTAGGACCCAAAATAACCCGTCCACCTATAAATGTGGAAATAATAGAAGGGTTAAAGGCTGTTCTTCCATGCACTACAATGGGGAATCCAAAACCTTCTGTTTCATGGGTCAAAGGAGAAACAATTGTAAAGGTGAGTAGAGAATGGTCTTTAGTAATGCTAATTATTTGTAAAGGTACTGTGTTAAATATTAGCATTAGTTACAGTACTGTAAATTCTAGTAGCTAGAAAGGAAACACTTGGGAAATCAGGGCTCATCTCATAAATATCTTCATCTGCAATAATTCTACATCCAAACCAAATGTTCTCTGTGTATCTGTATTTTACATGATATATGCTTGTTACTACTTAGTGTGGCCAAATACTTATGAAAGCACTTGTGAGTGTTCTCTTAAGTAAGAGCTCTTTTGAAGCTATAATTCACTGATCTGCAAAAATAGGGATGGATGAATATGTCAGGACAATGCTGAGCAGGAAGACCTGGCCCCAAATCCCTTAGTGGTAGGACAACATGAATAGTGTTCATGCATGTAAGCCCAATCTTTGCAAACAGATTTTTGATGCTGTTCATGTGCAGCCTGAACGTAGAGTCCTCACCTCAAGTGCTCCTTCCTCTGGCAGGAGACTGCTCGCATTGCTGTCCTCGATTCTGGGAGTTTAAGGATACACAATGTTCAGAGAGAAGATGCAGGACAGTATCGTTGTGTAGCCAAGAACAGTTTGGGCACAGCCTATTCGAAACCTGCAACTGTGGTGGTGGAAGGTGAGTAACTCAAGCTTCATGTGCCAGCCCCTTATGCATACCCAGTTAACTTGAATTAAACTGAAGTATCATTTGATGTTGACAAAACCATCCTAGAGGATGATAATAGGAGAGGAGAGGAGAGGAGAGGAGAGCTTTGCAGAGCTTTGCCCTTTGTGGACTTGAACATTTTCTGACCACTAAATGAACATCAGATTGATTTTTCAGTTTCTGGTCTTCATGTACTCTGTGTCCAATTCTTATGTACAGAAGGTATTTGCTTTGTGGTGTGAGTCATCACCAGTTACAGAGTGCTGAGAACAGTGGACTGCAAGGGAACCTAAATGTTGGCAACAAGGCATTTTATCTTCCTGAATCCTAGAAGAGAATATGGGTTGGGAAAGGGCTTGTGGAGTCACTGGGGAATGACTGATTTAGTAGATGAATGAATTTTTATTTCTGATTCAGAATGACTGTACTGTGGAAAGTGGAGAAGGGTCTTCATTTGCCTAGTAAGCTTCAAAATACTATTGTAGGCTACATTTGGTCTGGAACTGTCAGAGGTTACTTAGTGTGCAATCCCATTTCTAAGAGGAACACAGACTTTCTTCTGGGAGCAGTATAGAGTATATTAGATCCAACTACACATTACTGTAGATCTACACAAACATGCATTAATTTTTCAGGATTTTTTTTCTCCCTTTTTTAGTATTTATATGTACAGAATTTGTGTAAGCTAGAAATTCCTTGAATAGCTTTAAAACAGGAAGGCAGCTATTCTTAATTTAGATTCAGAGCTGTACTTCTCCCAGGCTAAAGGCAATGAAGCAAACTGAAAACAGCTGGATCTTGATGTGAACAGCTTGAGTCCTGGGTTTTAGTTTGGCCCCTGTCATCGAGACAATGGGTAAAGGCTTGTCAAGAGTTAAACTGTGAATGGCAAATACTTGGTGCCATGCACACAAACGCCATCTCCATGCTGAAGGGCCTCCAGCACTGCAATTTTATTGCTCTAGATCTGCCAGAGCAGATAATTAGGGAATCTAAAAGCAAGCTGGAATTGCACCAAAAATCCAGGCTGCTAAGGTTGATGCCTTGTTTTATCTCCATCTCCAGAATTATGCAGTGGCCTGTTAATTCAAGGGCTGGCAAAATAATCCACAAATACCCTGCTTGGGGGGTGTATGTGTACTCTTTTTAAAATGAAGAAGATTAGTTCCTAATTAATCAGTGGCAGCTCAATGCTTCCACACAAATTATCCCCTCATGTTCCATTCATGTGTTGGGTGAATAAATAAATGCTCTTCTCCAGGCTCACCTTGGTTTCTCTGGTAGGACACCTATATAATATATCTAATTTTGGGTGGCCACCCAAACTAGACTGACACGTTTGGTTTACATTTTTGGCTTCCAAAATCCAGAGGCATTAATCCTGACTGCAGCTTGCTGTGCATGCACATCCCTTGCCCTCATGGTATTTTAGATTAATTCTCATGGATATTTAGCATAACTACCCATGCACACACCTGTGTATGCATGCAAGTACATATGCACACACATCACCTTCACACACCTCTTTTATTATTATTTTTAGTATCCCTCCCCTCCTGCCTCTCCTACCCCATTAGTATCTGCATTTTAAAGTAACTCCAAGTAAATAATATACTAAAATTAATCAAAGCAGGAAAATCACACTCCAGTGTTCTGTGAGCATTCATTGCGTTCAGAAAATCTATGAAAATTGTTATTTATTGCTTTTCTGTAATAACACTACAATATTTTTTTCTTAAATCTTGGTCCTTAGTTAGTATTCACTGGAGTCACCAGCCTGCGCGGTGTGGTTTAATATTAAAATAAAATGATTAAGCACGGCTGGTTAACTACGAACATTTAATTCCAAGGCAAGTGTCCATTCAAAGAGCAGTGTAAATATTTATGCCTAGCTAGATCTAGATCACATGGATCCTGATTTGTTGTGTTCTTCCATTTTAATGGGTCCAGCATTAGTCCCGTGTGGCATGGGAGGGAGCACCCAAGAATCACAGGTCCTCATGGCTGAAAGGAATGACAAAAGTAAGAGGGCCTGCAAAAGCTTACAAAGTTTTATTAGTAAATTACACATTTGGCATAGAAATGTGTATGTTAATCCCTGACCTACTAGATGAGCACGGGGCAGTGGGTTTTGGATAAAGGGCTAGGAAAATAAGAAAGGAAGAGGGAGGTATCACCAGTCCTGGCTCCAGCATCAATCCAGCTGATGGGGTGTGCAGGCTCCTGGAACGCATGTATGTCCAGGCTTTGCAGTCCTTTTTATAGTGAAGTTTCCGTGGGCTGGAGCTAAATTTCTCATTCTCTATGCAAAATGAGTTGTCACGTGCAGCCCAGTCTTGTAGACCTTTCTGGAAATGGGTTGGGGGGCTTCAGGGATCTTGGGTGCTCTTGATCCCCTCTTACATTCCATGCCTGCTCATTGGCCTCATTCCTGCACCTCTGCCGTACTCTGTTGTGCTTAGCTCCAGGAGCCAGAAAAAGGACACTTGTCCCAGAAAGGTACTGTCCTACTTCCATATGGCTCCTTTCTCCAGCCATTGTTGGTAATTGGCTGTTGCTACCAACAGTCCTTGGTTGGCTCCACAACTATATGGTTATCAGTCCTTGAGACATACACATCATCCCCTTATCTTCTAGGCTTCCACATCCTGCAATTAGTTTTAGTGTTCAAAGTGCAGAGGAGTTCTTGAAAGACTGACTCTCTGCCTTCTGCAGGCAATCAGGCTCCTTAATGTAGTTTTGGTCAGGCACATGCTTAAATGACTCACTCAAGTTGGGCCCAGAAATTACAGCAAGTCACAGGGTACATACAATGAACTGTGCAGGAGCCACTTTCTCAAACTGACAACAATCTTGGCTCAAATGTTTACACTACTGAGGTACCTTATAGTCCTCCTTGTCCGGTTTCAGTGGTCTGAGGTAGAAGTGTTTCAAAAATGCTGCTGTTTTGATTTTCCAAATATTTTTTTCTCTATTCTTTGTCAGCTTTCCTCAACATTCATAATACTGGCCTGTATTTACTACTTTTAAAACACAGCTTTAGTATTTTTGAAGTTTTATTATTTTTAAAGCAAAACTGAAATAATATGAGCAACAGGCTTTAAGATGAAAATTCAGACACAGTTCTTGTCACCAAAAAGAAAGCACTGGAGGCCTGTCGTAGTAGAACAGATTTTTCAGATCCTGATTTTCGTCAGTGAATGTAGTGAAGGAGGTAAGGATTCTGTGGGTGCTTCACCCTGCACAGACCTATCCCAAGTTAGGGCAGCCTGTTTGCTTTCCCAGGGCACGCTTCAGGCACCAGGGCTTAGGTCATGAATTGTAATAAGTTAATCCTGGGTCAGGATTTTAATTAAAAGGATTAAAAAGCCTACCTTTTTGCATCTTTTCTCCAAGTATGGGGCAAACCCACACAAATTTGGACAAGTGATGGTGAAATAGATTCTTTTCTTAAAAGGCATAATCCACAAGTGGTACATACATGATCATAATGGACCTAACTGCTGGGTGTTTGGGAAGAGCTGGGTTCTTTACTGGGAACTGTGCTGTGCTGAGTCTATGGACAGCACTGCCCTCAATGAAAGTCTGCTTGGGGTGCCTGGAGGGTATTAAGAAAATAAACAGGCCATGGAGCATCCCCTTGATTTAACATCAGGGAACAGGCTCTGGAGATGAGGGATGGAGGACGGATACAAGAGGCAAATATTGGCCAAGTGAACCAAGTGAGTGACCATGCAAGATAGGCAGCACTCCTGAAGAAGGGTTACACACAATTTTTATGATCTTGGTGTGTCCCATACCAGTAAAATGACACGTCTTTGGTTTAGCTCTGAGGAATGTCTCAGAGGAGTAGGGTTGGGACTTTCTGAAGAATGTGCTGGGGTCATTATAAATTGGTTCTCCACTAGTGAGCTGGTTCACAGCTGTGCAGAAGCTGCATGGTTGTATTTCCCTCACTTGGTTCTTCTAGTTACAGCCCACTCAGCTTATGAAAGGAAGGACTAGTGAAAGTATTGGTATGAAGCAGAAGTGCAATAGGCAGAAACAAGCCTTTTCCACACTACTCTGCAAAGCAAAACAAGAAATGCTGAGTTTGTTTGGTCTGCTAAAATTAGCAGGTGAAGATGACTTCCTCTTGCTACTGTATGTCCATAGACATCTACAGAAGGTAACATGTGCATTGAGATAAAGGAACAATATTATAATCTTGACTGTTTGCCAAGAAATGTTTTTAATTTCCTGGAGGCAACATTTCTGACCCAAAGTTTTTTATTAATTTTCTATAATCTTAAGCATTTTGCTAACTAGCTTTTAAATCACTGCATTATCAATTTTGATAATGTACACTTCTGCTAAACCTAGAAGAGTATTTATACACTCAATTAAGCAGTACATTGCCAAAGGATTTCCACAGATTTCCTGTTGTTTGCTGTATTGATGCTCAAAGTGAATCTCTGGCTGAAAGGTTCCTGGATGAATCCCAGATTCAGGACTATGGCCAAACAGAAGCATTTGCTTGCTCACCTGATCTGTAGCTCACACAGATGTCTGAAGGTTGAAGTTTATTAACAAGATGTTGACTGAGATGGCTAAGATGTTCCAGCTTTTTCTGAAATAAGAAATCACTCCTTTGGAAATAAATTGGGGAGCAGCTATTGCCATCAATAACGTTGAGATTTGTCATCAAATGCAGAAATTCCCATTGTTGTCAGTGAAAAGACAGGGCAGGGTATAAAGACTTAAGCTGTGCCAAGAAGGCATTTTTTGGGCCTCCTCTGAGCATTTGGAATTCCTAGGGTCTGTAAGACCTTAGTCTGTTTTTTTCCTTTATGTGTTGGACAGCTATTTATATACATAGGCTGTAGAACAGGAGGAATTTTGGTTTTCGTTGGTATTTGCAGTGACATCGATCCAGTCCATTAGTAGGACTGGTTCCACAAAAGCTATGCAAGAGATTTTCAGGTTCATCTTCTGGGCCTGCTGCCTAAAACTGTACACCCTCTGCAGCCCCCAAGGTTTGATGTGTTTTAAGAATGGTATTTTCCATATCCATTATGTATGAATTGTGGGATTTTAAAAGAATACGTTTGAAGCCATGAGCTCTTGTGTGGTGAAAGGCATGGGAATATTCCTGTTATGAGCATGCTTATCACTCAGACACAGAGTGAAGCTGCCTCGTTAATTTTTTTCTTAATATGTGAAATAAATCCCATTGGATGGTTTTGCTTTAATGTCTTGCTATCTTTTTCAGGTATTGTTCTTATAGCCAATATTCAAAGTATATGTGATTCCTGCATCAAATAAGAGGTGTCTATTACAGAACAGCCACAAACCAGTAATTTTTGTGATGATTTACGGGTGTCATTGCCTGACCTGGGCTCAGTTTTTTGCTTTATTTCGGAGAATGTTTCTTCTGTCCTTGGGGGAAGGAAAGCGCCACTTTGTGAATTGGTAGAATGGGTTCCTGTCCTCTATGTCCTTCTTCATTCTCCAAAACAAAAAAATCACAAAAGAAATTGAAAAGTTGATCATGAATTTCTGAGATTTTAGAAGTAACACCTCCTTATAAATGAAACACAAAGCCATAAACCACGTTTCAGCCTTAGCCTTACTTTTAGCTTCAGCTATTGAAAGAGCATTTTCTGGAAATTAATGGAGTTATTGTCACTGAAATGTACAAAGGGCTGTGGTGGAATAAGCACTAACACAACAGAAGGTAAAATATTCTTCTGAGAGGTGTCCTTCCAATCCGACAGCAGCATGGGAGTGGCAGTCTTCTGCTAACAGGAAGACAGTGCGAATAGTCTACTGGAATTTGCTGTGCAAATGGTTTTTCTTCCCCTGAAGATGAAGAACAAACTTTCTGTTGTGTCTTTCTAGGTGTTGTATCCATCTAGTGAAACCTCTGAAGTTTCAGTTTGCCCAGTGATGCATTTTTAATGTTGAAAAGTAAACAAAAAGGCAATAAATACAGGGACAGCTATGTGAGAGGAGAGAGTACATGGATGGTCCTGTTGGTTGTGTACTGAGTTAGATGGAACTCCATCTTGTGATTTACATGAAACTGAGCTTGATCTCCAGCCTGTGGCATCAGAGACTGGTGGAATTCAGGAGTATACTGTGTGATAATTTTTAGTTTTGAAGTCATCACTCTACAGACACATATCTAGAAATTAGCAATCATAAAACTGTAAGGAAACAAACAAATTAGCCAGAGCAAATGCTAGAAGACCCAGTGTGTTTAAAAAAAAACTACCTGTATTCTCCAAGGATTTATTAACATTTTTGGTTCAAATCTCTGCAATTCCCAACTGTCTGAAGAGGCATTGGTTGAGGACGACTGACCCTTTCTTTAACTGGGCCATGTCATTCCTCTCTCTGCTGAAGTGCTGCTGCTCCACTTCATCCTGTGCTACTATGTGACAGCACATAAAACAATCAAATAAAAAAAAAAGTTAGAAGCAATACTCCTCACACTCCCCGGACTTAGATGTTGTTTGGTTTTGAGTTCCAGCCCTGGTAGATAGAAGTCTTTTCCTGGCCACATTTGATTGCTTATTACTGGCTACTAAAATAATACCCTGCCACAGGCCACAAAAATGTTTCCCTGTAAGCCACTTCTGAGAACTGCCTTAGCCTTAAAAATAGGAAGGTTTTCCTTGGAGAATCATCCCTACGGAAGAAAGGATCTGCCAGATTTGGTCTAGATTTTTTAAAAATCATTTTGTCTAATTCACGTGCCATTGAGAGGACAGCAGACTAGTTGACAATAAAAAGCAATGCCACTGCTATTTAGTTAAGAGGCTATCCCTGTAAGATGTAAAGCACTAGCTTCCTTCAGCTGTTTTTTGGATGTCTTATATAGTCTTGGGACAAATTTGCTTCACAGATAAATCAGCAGACTGGAAAGTCACAACAAAATTCAAGTAACAAGAATAAAAGCACATATTTAGTGCAGATAATTCTATCAATTTGGATAGACCACATTCCAGAGATGGTCTGTATTTCAAATGATAGCTGCTCCTGATATCATCCAGAAAGTTTTTTACACTTTTGTGTCAACTTGCCTGCCCTTGGCATAGATGATGTAGGAAAGGAAGATACCAAGAGACCACTGAAGCAGCTGGTCAGGACTGTTACCTTGCTGCATTTCCTATAGATTAGATTTCAGTGTGAAATCTGAATTTTTATCTGTGTCATCTTTGGAGGTAGAGTGTTTTGGGTGAGGGGAATTGCCAAATAGCAGACTGGCAAGGAAGTTTGCAGTTTGTTATTTACGTATTGGGTGAAATTTCCTCATGGAAATTCTAATACCAACACTGAGGAGGAGTGTTTGGCTCTGCCTTGAGCAGAGGAAGAAACTCTGGGAAAGGACAGGCTTCCTGTCTGCATTGATGCTGGTGTATGTACCTGCAGGCAGTGTCCTATGACAGTAAATGGTGAATATTGCAGTTTGCTTTTAAAAATTGCAAAGGGTTTGGGGTGAGGGAGCATTACAGGGTAAGACCAAGCTTGCCTGTAATTACACTGAAGTATTTGACTGGCCTCAGCGGGGTGGCGTGGGCGTAACTGAAAACCCAGAATGTCTCATTAAATCTCCTCCTACCTACGGCGTTCACCAGAGTCATCCCAAGGATCTCAGATGCCGCAGATACAACCATAGCCCTAATTACAGGGTAACAGGCAAGCTGCAGGAGGAAGAAAGCAGCCCCAGACCTTCAGCAAATGGCAAGCGTGAGCTATTCAGTTTACTCCTGAGGCTTGCTCTGCTGTGACATTGGCATGAGGTTCATGCTGCCTTCGAGTCATTGTCACAGGGTGGCCTCTGGCATGGAGGAGCTGCAGCGCAGGCCTCCTGGGAGCATGAGGCTTCAGAGAAGGCACATACACACAATTCTTCTTTAAGAAGCATTTGAGCCTGCTATTTCCTTTCGCAAAAACCTCTTTCCCCTAACAAAGAGTTTGGGAAGGCACTTGAAAAATTTATGACCTTCTCACAACATTGCATGAGTTGTGGTTTTAAGAAAAAAAAAGATATGGCAGTTAAAATCCCTCTCTCTTGTAAACTGTTTTCTAGCTAGAAAGCATGACCTTCCCGCAGAACAATGAAGGGAGTAGAGGCTAAAGACTATCCATAGCTTTCAGATAAAGTGGGGCAGAGCAAACTGAGGCAAGTATCCTGAAGTGGCTGGAGCCCCACATGGCCCCTCACAAAAAGGGCATATCAAACAGGGAGTTGAGAATTTGGGACAAAGATGGGTCTCTGATGTAGGAGGAACTAGATGAGCTTTCAACACTAAAAATCAAGCATGCATGATAGATAAGGTGAGCAGGGAACAGGCTCTTGCTATCCCCCAAACCAAGGAACATCCTAGCAGCTACCGCTAGCAGCACTTTAAAGCAGACAAAAGGAAGTATTTTCACATGACATGTAATTAAATTTATGGCATTGTGTTACCCAGTGGTGGAGACCACATGCCAGGATGATGCATGGATTATCTCATTTTTGGGCATCCCAGTGATTCCCCATAATTGCTTGCTCGATTCCTTAGAGTGGGAGAGGGAGAGGGAGACTTGTGCCTAGCCGTGAAGATTTCAGTACGTGCATACAGACTGGTAGCCTCGGCAGCGGTCACGGGTCGCGATCACAAATGGAACAAGCAAAGGAATTGCTCCTTGATTTTGGGAGGCTGGGACCTTCCTTTCCAATTTCACATGCAGTAGTGGGTAGAGGTAGAGTTAAATGGCACCTGATATGTCTCTATACTGTGGATGAGACAGAGCGTGGGGAGGCTTGAAAGGGTTTTTCCTTCAAAGAAACCAAACGCATATATAAGACATGAAAAGAATTTCCTCATTCACTTCCTTGGGAAGTAATCTGAACATGCTATCCTCACTTGTCCTTGAATCTGGTGTTTGCTCTGTATATAGAGATGAACACTTGTACAGAACGGGTTTTATATAGTTACACAGGATATAAGCTATCTATTTACATTTTACTCCTGGTTATTATATCTTTGCATGTTTGTGGTGTCTCCTTTTAGGATTCCAGAGACATCTACATGCAGTATAAAGTCTTTCACAGCTGAGAAGTTAGTGGCTGATGTGTTTACCATCATATGAGTCCTTCTGCTAATGCAAATTGTCCAACCACCCATAAATCTAGGAGTCCGCCCTAAAATAAAGTTACCTTGAAAGTTTATTGCCTTGCTAAGAAAAGTTTGCTTTGATATCAGACACTAGAGCTCTGAATCTGAAGGCATATGATTCAGGATGGAGATGTTGTGGCTTACTCCATCTTCCTTCCACACAGACCTTGAATTGTCCCTGGTGGCCATCTCACAGCCTCAGACTCCAGGTTGAGTGTCTGTCTATTGCTGTGGAGCCTGGCCTGTGCTGCATGGTGTTTTAAGAACTACGACAAGACACAAGTCTCCCAGATAGTATCTCAGGAGCCAGAAGAGCCTGGAGATCTTGAGATTTTGTACAAAATGCAGATGCATTGGAGGCTTATCCTCCCAGGTTACCACAATAACAGGGTGAGGGGCAATGGATGATGAAATACTGCTTGCTTACAACTTGCTTACAGCTCTTCCTCAGCTTGCTATTTTGGGCCCCATACATAATAGTGCTGTTCCTTGAGAAATAATACAGTGATTGTGTGCAATTCCTACTGCATTTGTACATTTTATTTTCTTTTGATAACTTGTATACACATGGTTCTCTAGCAATAAGCATGTTTGTACATGGATTAAAAAAAAATAGGTAAGCAATTTGATAGAGATAAATGGAAGTGTCTCATATCAGCTCATATGAGCTGAGCTGTTTTGCTCCTCTTTGTATTTACTTGGTAGGCTTACAAAAAAGATAAATACTGCAACTTTGGCAAGAAATACTTGGAGATCAAAGTGAAACTGACCTTGCAGTTATCTTGGGTTTTAAGTATTAACCCATCCCCATTTTGGAAGTGCTAAGCCACGCGCAGAACCTGCTGCTGCTCTGAGAGAGGAGTGGTTGACTGTCCTTGCTGGAGAATTTGTTTGTTCTCCGAGGTGGGATTCAGTTCTGTCATGTCATCTGCAGAGATTGTGTCTTGCCTGGTCAGCCCTGGATCTTGGAATGCAATTAGCTGCTGCACACAGCTCAGTGTGGCTGTTTCTGTGACTGCTGATCCATGAGCATGGTGTGTGGCCTGTTCTCGGCCCTGGTATTTCAAGATTTTTTTTGATTTTACGTGGGTTACCTAATGCTAGAAAACACAAATGCTGCAGGTTTGTATGTTTTTAAAAATGCATTTGTCAGACCTTCCCTCATCTCTCACCAGTGTGAAGGAAATGGTAGTCCCTCTGCTTTTTACCTCTCCTTGACTGCCTAGTTTAGGCTTGTCAGGAAGAGTGAATGGATATGAGCTGAATGAATCTGAATGGGGAGTTAGGCAGACTTCTCACTGGCAAAAATCACAGTGGCACATATTTATGGTTCTTTGGAGCATACAGCTGGCAAGCATAAGTGCTTTTTTATGGCTTCATAAGCAAAGTCCAAGACCAGAGAGCACCTCTGCAGAGAAGTAATTTTGACCTTTCATGCTTCAGGTATGAAAGAGCTACAAGAACACTGGCAAACACAAACAAAAACATGCTTGCAGTTTAGCTAAGTACTTACACATAAATTTTGCACAGTGTGAAGTCTTTGCCAGGACACCTATATCAGGATATCTTCCGATACAATATGTAGTTTATCAGCTCCTGCAGCAATGTAGACACATTGGATCTCAACACAGCACTGGATGCAAAGGAAAATACTTGCATACAAAGGATTTCCCTTAACACACTGTGTTCTGCAGCTTAGCTGGAAAAAAAATTGTGCATAAGACCTAGTTTCAATCACCCAAAAGGCCATGTTTCATGATAAAAACAAAGCAGCTGGGGAAAGTGAAGCAGGTTGAGAGATCGGATCTGGCAGGATGGACATATTGGGTCTGGCTCATATGATAGGGCAGGCTTGGGCTGCAGTGGAAAGGAAATGTTGCCAGGTGGTTGCCAAGACAAATTTAGCTCCACCAGGAGCTAAAACAAGGCCTTACCTTGGTTTGGACTACTGGGGATGCTTTACAGTATGGCAGTACTAGCAACAACTCTTGGATGTGAACACTGGTGGACATTGACAGGCTGGGTTAGTTCGTGTACATGGGAGAGTGTTGCTCATGTTCTCTTAAGTACAGGGCTCAGCAAAGCAACTGTGGCCTCTGGAGGAAAAGCAACCTACCCCACACCCCAAAACAAGTGCTTGGCCAGTCCTGGTGCTCTGGGCATCAGTTTGTCCTTTCCCAAAAGCAGCAGCATTACCCCAAGCCACCTACACAGCTGTCTGGTTGTGACTGGCCCAATCCAGCCTGCTTTAACAAAAAAAATAGGCTTTGCCCAGACTGAGGGCAGGCATCTGCCAGGACTGTGAGACCAGACCCCAAAACCAGGAAATGAAACATAGCTCAATCAAAGGCAGTGGGGAAAAAAGTCACCTGGAAAGAGTTAGCCATTCAAAGTGGAGGCAGGGGGGAGGGCACTTTGCTTTAATCTTTTTATAGTATAGAAATTTTGCAACTGAATTAAAGCCCTACTGTTTGGAGTGGATGATGTTACGTAATTCTCAGAAACGAGAGCAGCTGGCCACGGTACAGATACCTCCTAGCAAGCCCTGCAGTGCACAGCACATCATTTACCAAGGCTGTAAAAAAAAAATACATTTATTAAGGGGCTTGGGAGTGAAATCTGACATGCTGGCTTGGCTTTCAGCTGTCTGGATTTCATTTACAGCTCCTCTGCTTCATTTTCCATTAAAATAAATAAATAAATTAAGCCCTCTTTGCCCCCTTTCCCTACCGGCCTTTGGGTAAATCCAGTGCAGAGAGCCCAGGGGTATTGATGAGAATGTTGCTAACCTTGTAATGGCAATGGAGCTAAACAGGCAAAGGTGCTGGCAAAATCCACATTCAGGAGGATCTGGAACAGGCAGACAAGTAATGGAAGTATTAGAAATCATTTGATTGCTGGAAATTTTCACTCCAAGGAAAACTGAGAACAAGACAAGTTCCTGAGCCCATCAAATTATGTGACTTTTTCAAACATTTATTACTATTTCCTGATCCCTCCTCTTCCTGCCTTTCACCCCCTTCTTCCTGCCAGCTACACCTTCAGATTTGCCATTTCTTCCTTGCCTTTGCCTCTTTCCTTTCCTTGTGTAATTTGGGGGGGGAAGGGAGGGGGCAGAAGAATCATAGTTTTGGGGACTCTGTTCTGCCATTTAGCTACAGGACAGATTGCGTTGCTCATGCAGTTGCCAAAATGGACCCTGAGCTCATCCTGGTGTTCTTGCCCTGATTTTCACAGGTGGAAGATGACACTGGCTGCGCTTACACAACCCATCCTGACCTTCCCACAGCACTCAAGTCTGACAGCAATGGCAGTGTGTTGATCATCTACCCACAGATTGTGTGGTTGAGGAATAGCTGCTGCTATTTTTTAATACTGTTTTCCAAAGGGATTAAGAGCCTTTGGAGAATCTGTCCCTGGATCAGCCAATCAGCCATGCTCCAAAACATGTTGGGACCCAGGAAGTCTGGCCCTTGTCCCAGGAAATTTCTCATTAAAAAGAAAAAGCCAAACATTCCCCCCTTCCCCAGTCTATTCCAGTAATATAATCTACAGTTAAGTACTTAAGTTACATAGCTAAACTTTAAGTAAAATATTTTTTAAAAGCATGCAAATATAAGTCCTTGAAATGTTAAAGAATTAAACCTGTAACTTCAGTTTTGAAGATCCTGAAAAGTGTACGTGGTACCACTGGGGATAGAAGGAATTTCAATTCTTTCACACTTTGGAAATCAGTTTAGTTCCTTATAGGCCAAATTTTATTTAGCCATCCCTCCCTGCAGTACTTGCCACCAGAAACATGAGAATGTTTAGCAGCTGTTTGCTGGACTTTTTATCCCTGTATTTGGTGTTTTAAGATTTAAGAATGGCCTGACGCTTTGCCATCCCTATGCTGGCAGACAGCTGCTCACCCAGCAGTGTGCTGGGCTACTAAAGCAAGTGCAGTGATCAGTGCTGGTGGGAGAACCCTGAGAAGTGGAATGCAGCTTTCTGACCTCCCCACAGGCACCACGCCATGCATGAGCTGGGCCAGCCACAGTGCTTACTGTGGGTTTGCACCCTGCCTGTGCTGTTGCCGTTCTCAAAGAGTGCCTTTTTTCCTTCTGGCTGAAAGATCCTAGCAGATTTTGGAAAAGCAGCTAGTACAGAGGAGGACATATGTGCCACTGTCCAGCATCAGCTAACTGGGTGCTGGTAATTTGCCACTTTGGTATTTACTGGGCAGGATCTGAGCAGCAGTCAGAGAGCAGCATCAGGGCAGGGTCCCAGCAGCACACTGGGCAGCACAAGGAAAGCACTAAGGGTCGTATTCCAACTCTGGAAGCTAGCACGCTGGCTTCAGCAGGAGCCATGTGAATGTAACTGCTGCCAGAGGACAGGCCCCAAAGTTTAGTATTCCTCCAAATGAAGTATAAAAACAATTATGAGCTTAGCCTGCAAAACTTGGGTCTGAATTCAAAACCATCTGGTGTTAATGGCCTGAAGCGAAACTTCAGACAAAGGTTTCATTTTACGTATTATTCATGAGAAAAGCCCCTGGCCAGTGACTGCAGCTTTGCTTATTACTGATGGAGCTTAATAACTGCTGCCTCACTGAGGAGTAGCGGGGGCAGAAGCCTGATGCTGCTCTGCTGTGACTTCAAGCAAGTGGAACTGAGCAAAGAAGTGGGACTGCTCAGAGCACACAGAAGAATTAAGAAGCTCAATATAATATTTATCCTCTCACCATTTTCACTTCACTGACATTAAATTTAATCTTCCTAAAAACCCCTGCCCAAGAGCTTATTGAATAACTGTACTCTTAAGAGACCTTAAAAAGGTCTCCTTGCTGAAATTAACTCCTACTGCTACTTATCCATGAGCAAAAGCTGTTTTTAGGCTCTTTGTTAAAACAAATCTCAGCTGCATACCAGGTCAGAACAGGGTGGAAGGACTATGTGGAAAGCATATACTTTTTTTTCAGTTCAACTGAAATTTTGCAGACAAAGCCTTCCCATCCCAAATAGTGGGGACAGATGTTCTAACTCTGAACAGGGCAAACAGAAGACTGTGTCGTGCTGAGGTATGTTGATAAGGAGAAGCATACAAATAGAAAAAGTGGCAAACAAGATCTCAGGCTTATCTGACAAGTCCAAGAGAAACTTCCCTGCTTATTAAAGTTTCTGATGGAGACTTTTAGACATTGCTGTGTGGTCCAGAAGGTGTTACTCACTAAGCATGAGAAATTGAAGTAAGAAATGACAGTGCTATTCAGCCTGCTTCTGTGCAGACATTCTGCGTTTCCATTAAAAATTTTAGGTCAAAACTCAAATGTTCCAGGTGGGAAATTTCTCTTCTCTGCTTTTCTCTATATGGTCCAAGTACAGCAGCTTGTGAAGACTGCCAGGGTTGTGTATCTGGATCAAAATAAGTTTTCAGCAAAAATACTTCAGTTGTTATTTCCAGCCAACAACCCTGCCCCCTCACAAAAACACCCCCGCCCCCTGCAAAACAACAAAAAACCACCCAAACAAACCCAAAAGCAGCAACAAACAAAAGGGGGAGGGAGGGGGGAAAAGAATGCTTATTTTGCTTATCTGCAATGTGCCCTGTAACCATAAAAGGAGCAAGAACGGTAGAAATGAGAAGCCACTTTAAAAATCTACTTTCCCACTGCAATCTCATCTTCCTAAAGTTTTTGCCAGCCATTCTCTCATACTTTGATGTTTGATGCTAGACTCTCTCCCCTTAGGGCAGCTTGTTGTTGTGTGGAAAATGCCAGTTTGCAGCGCTCTGTGGCAAGTCCTAATCACTGCAATCAGACTGAGATGTTTATCTGACCCTTAACCTTCCTGGCACATGTCCACACTGGTGGTCCTCCTTGATGGTTTGGAACAAGTTTTGAAGGAGGTCATCCTGGTCAGGGCAGCACGGTAGCTTGCTGCTTATTTGCTGTAAGTTGTTCCATCTGCATGCTACTGAAGAGTTTGCTCTTGGTTTCCTTGCACATTACCTCCTCTGAGGCTTTAGACTTGACACAGAAATTTCCAGAGGTAAACTTTTAGTCTGTAAGGTGCAGAATGTAACCACACTGAATACTTTTTTTCTCCTCCTTATCTCTCTCCCATGACTGCCACTCACTGGGAAGCCTGTTCTATGCTCTGCTTTTATTCATGGAGCTGTGACTTACATCAAGACCCACTGGAAAGGCAGCACCCCCATGTCAGCCCCAGCCTCAGCTTCACATTATCATTCAACTAGCACCTTTATCTTCTCTTACAGTGTTTGCCAGAATCCTGAAGGCTCCTGAATCCCAAAACATCACCTTTGGGTCTGTGGTGACGTTGCGGTGCACGGCAACAGGCCTTCCAGTCCCTACTGTCACCTGGCTGGAAAATGGGAAAGCTGTAAGTGCCTCTTTTTCATGCTTTTGGCCCTGGAGGACTGCTGTCAGCTGGAAAAACAGCAGGGCTGGTAGCCAGCACCAATGGTTTCTGTCCCTTCCTAACTTAGTACCTTGTTGTGTAATCTGGCTGAGTCCATCTCATCTCTCAGCTGCAGTATTCTCGTCTGAAAAAACATTGTCCCCCTTCTCCTGGGTGTTGTATGACTTCATTTGTTAATCTGAAAGACCAAGATGAAGAGTGCTTTAAGCCCTTTCAACCTCCCTCCAAGCCAGAATTTCTAGAACTTCACTGTGTATTTCTACAGCTTCCTTTCCTTTCCTTTCCTTTCCTTTCCTTTCCTTTCCTTTCCTTTCCTTTCCTTTCCTTTCCTTTCCTTTCCTTTCCTTTCCTTTCCTTTCCTTTCCTTTCCTTTCCTTTCCTTTCCTTTCCTTTCCTTTCCTTTCCTTTCCTTTCCTTTCCTTTCCTTTCCTTTCCTTTCCTTTCCTTTCCTTTCCTTTCCTTTCCTTTCCTTTCCTTTCCTTTCCTTTCCTTTCCTTTCCTTTCCTTTCCTTTCCTTTCCTTTCCTTTCCTTTCCTTTCCTTTCCTTTCCTTTCCTTTCCTTTCCTTTCCTTTCCTTTCCTTTCCTTTCCTTTCCTTTCCTTTCCTTTCCTTTCCTTTCCTTTCCTTTCCTTTCCTTTCCTTTCCTTTCCTTTCCTTTCCTTTCCTTTCCTTTCCTTTCCTTTCCTTTCCTTTCCTTTCCTTTCCTTTCCTTTCCTTTCCTTTCCTTTCCTTTCCTTTCCTTTCCTTTCCTTTCCTTTCCTTTCCTTTCCTTTCCTTTCCTTTCCTTTCCTTTCCTTTCCTTTCCTTTCCTTTCCTTTCCTTTCCTTTCCTTTCCTTTCCTTTCCTTTCCTTTCCTTTCCTTTCCTTTCCTTTCCTTTCCTTTCCTTTCCTTTCCTTTCCTTTCCTTTCCTTTCCTTTCCTTTCCTTTCCTTTCCTTTCCTTTCCTTTCCTTTCCTTTCCTTTCCTTTCCTTTCCTTTCCTTTCCTTTCCTTTCCTTTCCTTTCCTTTCCTTTCCTTTCCTTTCCTTTCCTTTCCTTTCCTTTCCTTTCCTTTCCTTTCCTTTCCTTTCCTTTCCTTTCCTTTCCTTTCCTTTCCTTTCCTTTCCTTTCCTTTCCTTTCCTTTCCTTTCCTTTCCTTTCCTTTCCTTTCCTTTCCTTTCCTTTCCTTTCCTTTCCTTTCCTTTCCTTTCCTTTCCTTTCCTTTCCTTTCCTTTCCTTTCCTTTCCTTTCCTTTCCTTTCCTTTCCTTTCCTTTCCTTTCCTTTCCTTTCCTTTCCTTTCCTTTCCTTTCCTTTCCTTTCCTTTCCTTTCCTTTCCTTTCCTTTCCTTTCCTNCTTTCCTTTACTTTCCTTTCCTTTCCTTTCCTTTCCTTTCCTTTCCTTTCCTTTCCTTTCCTTTCCTTTCCTTTCCTTTCCTTTCCTTTCCACGTGGTAACAATAACAAGTCAAATTTGCATATTTGACAAAGTAACACAAACCAAGGAGTTAGATAGGGCAAACTGCCTTGAGGTAAAACACATGTGGAACAGCATTACGCACAGCATATTTAAAGAAGAGAATAGACCTGAAATTTTCTCGACTGACCTAGGTGATGTGAAATATGCCATCAATTTATCCCTGGCCGGAAGCATGTTCTTAAGAAAGGCACACCCTCTTCAGCAGCAGGCACGAAGGGATGCAAATCCACTGCATCTCACAGGAAAGATTCTGTGGTCTAATGATCCTGACCACTTAAGATAGGTACTTGCTTCCAATTTGTCTGGTTTTCATGCCTGCGTGTAAGCTATTGCAATGCTTTCACTTCAGTGAACTGAAGACCTGCTTGACGCCCAGTATTGCCTATGTGGGAGTGAGCAGGGCACCACAGTCACGGCAGCTCTGCAGCCCAAGCCTGCCGTGGGTTTCCCCTAGTCTTCTCGTGCTTATGGTGAACATGTTTTATACTCTCTCTGGTCTTTTGACAGCTTTTCTAAGGATGTGAGCCCCAGGGCATGATGCCGTGGAGGCAGGTGGAGTGTCTGCTGAGTGCAGGCTGGCAATTTGCCTCTGCTCTTCCTCACTGATCCCCTGTCAACTCCAAGTCCTTCTGAG
Organism: Dicrurus megarhynchus; assembly: GCA_013399195.1. Lineage (NCBI taxonomy): Eukaryota > Metazoa > Chordata > Aves > Passeriformes > Dicruridae > Dicrurus > Dicrurus megarhynchus. Next base: position 431,862 of record VXAD01008395.1, read on the forward strand.
CACAGGCTGATCCTGACCATTCCTGTGGACTTGTTTGTCCAACAGGACCAATAAATCCCTTTGGTTCTTACTTCATGGGGCTATCACCATCCTGGTTTGTATCTCCTTTTTCTGTACATTAAAACGTATTATTAAGACCCTGTGGCTACTCTGCAGGCTGTCTTGCCTTCCTTGCTTCCTCTATACCTTATTGTATCCCTCAGTCTGATGAAGGCTAATTTTCTATATTCCCTCAAGTTTGCTAGGCAGAGCAGCAAAGGGATCAGATCAGCCTCCGCTGAGACACTTGGGTGCTCAGTGGTTTCTGACAGTATTCAGTTTGAGGCAACTGCAGGCATTTATTTAAGACTTCTTCCCCCCGGGAATTAAACCTTTTGCAGGAGTCTGAGATGCCTGGCAAGAACAGCATATTTCCAGAGCACAGATCTGTGCTCTGCTGAGATCCCAATGTGTGGGTCCCACAGAGAGCTGAGGTGCATGAGATGATGCTCAGCACCTGCTTGGGGCCACTGCCTGATGAGTCGTAGCTGCTCTGCCCCGTTCCTGTCTGAATTCCTGGAATTCCTCCCAGTCCCAGGAAGGTAGTGTTCCAGATTGCCTCACTTTAAATATGACAAGGAAACGTTAATGAGAGCCCGACTCTGGGAAAGTCAACAGGAAGCCAGTGGACTGGAGATGGTGAATCTGAGGGCTGGCTCACAGAAATGGTGAGTTCATCTGAAGATGCAGCACGCCTGTGATATTATGGTCTCTAAACACCGACCTGTAATTGTCCTGAGGCTCGAAGAATGGGAGTCTGCCGAGCTTATTGAGCTGCCCTGGAAGAGGAGGATGGAAACTCCTCTGTGCAGCAGCTGCCTGGCCTACATAAATAGAAACACAATTCATTTTCCTCCTGCTATGCACCACAGGGCATCATGGACCTTATAATGTAGTTTTCCAGACATCCAGGAATAAATGAGCCAGGTGTGAAGATGTGACGAGGTCTCTAATTTCCTGGTAGCTGAGGTGATGTTTTAAAGGCTAAAAAGAGAACTTCTGGAAACAAAATCTCAGGAAATGTGCTTGAAAAGGAAAGGGAATCAATTAACACAAGTGAACATCTTGAGGTTTCCACTAGAGAAAACAACAGCTGGCCAGTGTGGAAGTCCTAGGCACCACTGCCTGTGATTTTCCACTGCACAGGGTGCATAATGCTTGTATTGCTTGCAGTTACCTGAGCAACCTCTTCCTCCTGTGTCCCAAGCTAGAGGGAACAATCCCAGTTCTCTGTGCTCAGCAGGCACAGTCCAGTGCTGCCAGAAGTGGTACACCTGAGGCCTGAGGAGCAAGCAGGGAGAGAAGACTGGATTAGCACAAGCTGCTCAGGGCAAGCAGCCACTTATCCCACCAAGATGCTGGAAGGCAGGGGCAGCCCAGAGGAAATTGCTCCTTCCCGCTGAGAAGGTCCCTGTACCATGTAATGCTGAGTCATTTCTAGAGAGAAAAAGACTCTAAAACTAAATTTGAGCAGCATGGTAACAGAAGAGAAATCTGTGAAAAAATACCCCCTGGGCTCCCACCCCCTTGAACGGACTTCATGTTATAAGGCCAAAAATATCCCCTGTCCCTGCCTTTGCACAGCAGGTGACATACCTGGTGCAGTACTTACAAATTGTGCTTGTCTGATTATTTAGTGATTTCTTCCCATGAACATTCGCTCACCACAACTCCAAGCTGAGCTTGAGTGAGGCAAAACAAATATATTCTTTTCAGCATTTTCTTTTCATAGAGAATCCAATCTGCTTACAAGACGTGATACAACGCCGATGCATTCCTTCTTGCTTTTTCAATTATCGTTGTCAATACTATGGGTATCTCATTTCACTTAAAGATCTCACTGAAAGCACATTTTTACCAACCTCCAGGGAGGTCAGATTGATATCTCTGTCTTAGTTAGATGCGTAGGTAGAGTGATTTGCTGGGACGGATCCAGGGAGACAATCTGCAATGTCCTTAGGTCAGGTCACACCTATGGAATCCACAGGCAACATATCTCACTTGAATTACATTTGATACTTCTTATCAGTATGAAGGTTAGAGCAGGCAATGCTCTGCTTCCTACTGCCTTTGCAAGATAGAGTCTGAATGTACCATGCTCTCCTACTTTAATGAGTGTCATATCAGCAGGGAAGACTTGATTGTAAATCAAGCCCAACTGGCCAAACTCAGCAGGCTTCAATTTCATTTGACTGGGAATTTCTGATCTGGGAAAAGAGCTGGCCAAAATTGTATTACAAATTATAATACAAATTTGTAATACAAATCATTGTATTTGCAGCCCCTTCCACATTTCCAGTTGTGACATAAGTAAATCTACCAGATATCTGCTGAAGTATTGGAGCCAGAGTACTTTCTTTGCTCATGACTGCTTTGAGAGTATGGCAGTGGTTATATTAATCCAGAATCAATGACTTCCAAACTATTTTCTTTTCTTCCTCTGTATAGCGGATGTGCACAAAGTCATCTTGTGCCCTTCCTTGCTAAGGCATGAAGAGGCAAACAATCTACTACAAGAAGCCCTGTAGTAATTAGCCGTCTCAATTACATAAGCCAGATTGTGACTTTGACCCTCTTGAACTGAAACCTGATTGCAAAAGTATTGCTGAAGTGTGAAATAGGAGAGATCTTTTAACATTTATTTTTGTGTGTGAAGTCAGCTGCTGGGAAAGCACCAAAGTAACGCCAGCAGCTTTAGCTCTCCGCCACTTTTGTCTCCTTGCCACATCTTCCTCTGCTAATTTAGATGCTTGGGGCTGTGTCCCAGCTTTTTCCTTGGTTTACTTGTTTGCCTCTTTGTTGGAAATATTACTGCACTGGGCTTTCACTGTTTTAGGTTTCTGCAGGGTCTGTAGCAGAAAGTGTCAAGGACAGAGTAGTTGATTCCAGACTGCAAGTGTATGTCACCCGACCTGGCCTGTTCACTTGCCTTGCCACAAACAAGCACAGCAAAACTTTTGGAGCCGCAAAAGCAGCAGCAACCATCAGCATTTCAGGTATGCAGAGAAAGAAGAGGCCCTTAATTTTTTTTAACCTTTCCTGCTGGGGAAGAGGAAAGGGGCGTGGAGTACTCTGGAGGAAGAGGGGAAGCCTTGGAGAGCTGATAGTGTGCAGGGGCCTAAATCTGAGTACAAGTGCATCCTCCACCAGGCTATTTCCTCATATACTCTTACACTTTGGAGACTGGCATAGCTGTCATTTCCTGAGTGTTTGATGCTGTCTTGTACTTTGTGTCCCAGAAGCACACTTGGTAAGTTCATCCATGTGGAGGAAGTTGTGGCCATGACCCAGCATTGGTATCATCTAACAGCAAAATGAAAATAGCTTCAAGCAGTTCAGCTTCACAGGGGGTTGGCATCCAGAAAGCAGGGTGCTTGCTGTCAGAGTAGTAACGTGCCTTGCCTGGAGTTATCTCTTGTCTCAGGGACATCTCCCAAATGTGAAAAGGATTCTCCAAAGAGGAGAAGTACCTTTGTCAGAGCTAACTAACAGCATCTGGCACACAGAGAGAAAGGTGTCAGCTTGTGCCTTCCCTCTTCGGACAGGCAGGGGGATTTAGTTAGAGGAAAGAGGAATCACACAGGACAGGGGATGGTAGCCCTGGTACTGCTTTTAACCAGGCAGTTCATCTTTCTGTGCCTTAGCTTCTGCTTTCTTGAGAAAATAATCATGCCATTTTTTACGCTGGGCATTGAAACCTAGCAGGATATTCTGCCCCATAAGATACTCAGCACTTGGTGCTGTATTTCCCATCCACACTTCTGGTTTTAGCCCAGGCAAGTCTCTGTCCTGGAGAGACAAATGCAGTGGAGCAGACAGGTGCTTTGGGCTGGTGGGAGAAGTTGTACTCCTCCAGGCTGTGTGTGCTCAGCAGGAGGAATACCTACCTAGACCTGAGCAGGAGTCCACCTTGGCCTTGTCCCAGCTCACAGGGCTCCCAGGACAGAGGTGTCCTGGCCCTTGGCTGATGGTCAGTGCCTCCTCTGTGTGCTGGCACAGCCCAGCTCCCTGTGGCACTGCAAGCCGGGGCCTCTGCTGTGTGCCAGCGCTGCATCTCCAGCCCTGGCTTCTCCTACCTGTTACACCTGCTGCCTGAAGTAGAGGATATATACGTGGCTTAAACAGAGGATGCTACCTGCTGGTTACATGGGACCCAAAGGATCAGGATTAAAGTGTGGGTTTGGGGTGCAAGAGTCCAGTTCAGCTGGCACTGCCATCTATAATCCACTTCCTCCTCCTCATTCCTTCTCACTTTACAGTGTTCAGCATTGCCCAGTGTTTCTTCCCCACAAGAAGGTACAAAAAAGAACAGAATTAGGTGCATTTTTTCTTTCAGACACCTTACAGTTCTCAGACACATTTCCTAGCATGGAAATCTTAACTTATGCATCTCAGAGGCAACGATGTCACTGATGTCTTTTTCAATTCTTCTTTCTTCTGGTTCATCACAATTCCTGGACCCTGGTGCCTCTTGGCAGAATGGAGGTAAGAATGACTTTCTCTGGTTTTGTGGAGGCTCTTTTTGGGCCAGAAAGAAGCATGATGAACCAAGGGGTTTCGTTAATTTGGCTTAAATGAAGGGGTAGGGTTTCTGGATGCCAATTGTGCAGACGATGTTCACCCGAAGGGATCACTGAACTATTTTACAGAGACATAATTGGAGACTGAGCTTGGGTAGATTAGGATGGTTTTGAGTAAAGCCAGCAGTAAGGATGTTTGAAATATGGTAGTGGGCAGAATATTCTGAAGTAAATTCTATTCAGTTACAGATCCACAGTTTCACTTGACCTTATAAATATTCACAGCAAACCTTAACTGCAAGTTAAACTCCTGCCTGTTCATGGTTAATAAATGTAATTTGGTCTGGTGCTCAACAGATTAGGGCAAAAGAAGTTTATATTTGTTCCAAGCAGAGTTATGGATGAGTAAATCCACTTACATGTGATGAGAAATGCACTTCTGCTTAATAATTTTTGGAGTACTGAAAAATTTAGCTGGCTTTTTCTTTTTAGAATCCTACCATATTTCTACATGCTGCACTGGCAGATCAATCTGGAAGGAAAATGAGAGTGTTAGCCTGGGAGATGGGCTGGGAGCTTTTGGCCATCAGAGAAAAGAACAGAGCCTGGGAAAGTCTGAGCAAATGGCTTTGCCACTCTGCTGACACAGACTCCCTGCAAAGGCTGTTGCCTCCATCACAGGAGCTTGCCAGATTGGTTCAGGAGATTTGTAAGTGATTAAGTGACCACCCAGTGATGATGGTCAAGTTATGCCTTACACCTGCACCAGTGCAGGTATGACAGGCAGGGGAACACAGATCGAGTGCTCAGCCCTTTTCTCCCGTAGATGTTCTTAACATTTGCTGCAAGACGTTCCCTTTCTGTGACAAGTCATTGTGAGAAACACGTTGTTGCTACTTCTCCGTTGCAACTTGGTCTGTGTCTCCTTGCATATTTTAGAAAAGCAAGGAAACATAATGTTAGCACAGGTGGCTCTTCTCAGGCTCTCTCTGCAGCCCCCTGACATCAGCAGCACAGCTACCCCATGCACACCTGTCCTTGCGTTTGCCTCTGGGGCACAGGAAGGATGAAACTTTCAGATTAATGGGAATCATCAGGAAAATATAAATAACATGACCCCTGCCATGCCAAGAATAGTTCTAGCAGGGTGCTGCTCAGTGCATTGCTTTGGGGAAACCTGCTGTGTGCTGGGGAGATGTCACGGGCTGTCAGACTGGTGCAGCATGCTGGTGGACTCCTGTGTCACGTGAAGGTGTGTCCATGGAGCCTGGGGTGATGCTGTGTCACAGCATCACTGCCATTTTGGTAAACCTCAAGGGATTGGTGCCTTCCTGTATTTTTCATCCAATGTGACACAGAAAAAAAAAAAATTAAAAAAAAATTCACATGGAGCCCAAAATAGAGCAGCTAAAACAGGGCCAGGGAGTGTCATCTGCAGAAAGCAGCATCTGAGGAAGAGAAATGTGAGCATACTGTGTAATCCCTTGTCCATGTACCTCCAGCTTTCTGAAGAAAAAACAGCAAGAAACCCCCGAGTTAACAATGGGTGATTATTTGGACAGGGGAAAGAAATAAAAGGCAAAGACACAAATAGCTCTGTTGACTGCTCCAAATGGTTGGCATGTTGTGAATTGAACTCCCTGACCCCAGTTACACTGACCGAATGAGCAGTGGGGACAGCTGCACCCAGCCCTCCTCCCTGCCCTGATTTGGCCATCCCCCACACACAGGGAGTCTGTTGTCCCAGCTTTGTCTCCCATACCAAGGACACTGCATCCCACAGGCTGCCCAGGCAGAGGGCACCTCCTCACCCACAGACCTTGCTGCTGTTGGGTGACCGTGGGAGCTGCTGGAAGCACGGCTGACCTGTGCATTGCCCTTACCCTGCTGCTCCCTTCTGATGGCCACGGAGAAAAAGGGAGGGGGGGAGGGGGAGAGACATCTCCTTCTAGATGCAAGAAACATGGGAAAGATAAATAAATGGCCCTCAAAGGAGATGACCCTATTGTGATTTTTACTGCTCCTGCATAGCTCTGTCTCCATGTATGTGGCAGGACTTTGCAAAGTGGGAGATGTGGTGAAGAGAGAAGATGCACCTTACAGCAAAGCATCGGGAAGAAAAACACAGAGGGGAGAGGGGCAGGGTCAGGAGTGGTGCAGGAGCTGAGGAAGGACAGGCAGGAGCTTGCTCTGATCTTGTGAAAAATTCCCTGGCACATGATGGGTTCAACTTACCTGGCTCCTGCTCATCGAGTCTACCTTAAATTAAACTCTAACTCTTGTTAGACAGCAGAGCAAAAAATCCTGAGTTATCACAGACTGCAGCAAGCAGCATGGCTGATCCCTACTGCAGGGAAGCAGGAAAGTAAAATATTTTCCCATTAGAGCCTAGGGGCAGAGTGAGGGGCCATGCTAGGTCATGGTTCTGTGTGATCGCTCAGTCTTTTGTCCACTTTTATTGTGAACAACACTTGGTCAGAGCCTCATCCATGGAGCTCACCAGGGCTGACACCAGGGTACCTTGCAGAAGTTTCATTCTTGGGTTATATTAGCTGGTTTTAGTGGTTATAAACATCTACCATCTCCTCTGCCCTCTGTTAGCCTTACATATGCCACTTCATTCAGAAACAGCCATTTTGCTCGAGCAGCTGTTTAGGGCTGTGAGCTTACTCTGTGTGTGTGTTCTTGTCCTTGACAGCAAGCTGTACAAGGGTGATGCAGGTTACTGCAGCACGTACAGAGGTGAGGTGTGTAGTGCTATCTTGGCGAAGAATGCTCTTGTTTTCTTCAACTCCTCGTATGCTGACCCAGAGGAGACCCAAGAGCTGCTTGTGCACACTGCCTGGACTGAACTGAAAATGGTGAGTTCATTCTGCCAACCGGCTGCTGAGTCTCTGCTGTGTAACTACATCTTCCAGGAGTGCAATCCCTCGGGAGCTGGGCCAGCTCCAAAACCAGTGTGCAGGTAAATGAAGAAAAAAATGCTCATATTTCACTTTCATTTCGTGGGGATGTGTAGGCAGCAGGGGAGTGGTGAGGGACTGTCCTGGCTTGCAGTAGCAAGTGAAGCTGAGTGAAGATGTGCCCTCTAGGTTTGCACAGGTTTTCCCTTTGCTCTCTCCTCTGTACACACAGACTGATTCAGCTCTCACTGTGCCCATTGCTAGGGTATGGTCTGAATTCCAAGTCCAGACCTCTGTGTTATATCAGGTATTTAGAGGACAGTGTTGAAAAGAAATACCCATTTGAATGACATAAGTAGTTTCAATAATTAACATATTGTTATCTGTTAAATCTTACCAGACCAATATGTATGTATTATTACCATAAAAAGTAATTGCTTATTTGGAATTTTGAGTAAATGTGGCTCCAGAAGATGCAATAAATCTGGCCAAGGCAATACACCAATCATTTAGCACTTCCTGCTATGACAAGAATGTGACAAAAATGATGAGACCAGAGACATTGCCTGTGTAATTGTACCTGCTAAACCAAAACTCCAACGTGGTTATTGTATCCTTCTATATACAGAGAAATGTGCATTGAAATTGGGCTGACAGGGACCCTGAGGAGTTCAAAGCATCTCTCACTATAGCTAATCTACTGTTGACAGGTATTTGTAAACACATCCTTGTGACAGAGACACTGCTCTCCCCCTATGCAACCTCCTGAGTCTTTCCCTCGTTCCTTGTCCTCCCACCGTAGTCACGGAGACAAGTTTCTTCCCTTTCTCTTTTCAGTGAGATTTTGCATCTTCCCCAGATTCTCTGACTAGAATAAACCAGGTTTTCCCAAGCTCTGCACATAGCTTTTGCTCTTCTGTCCAGTCTAGGTTTTGTTATTTTTAACTATAATCGAATTATGATTGCTTGGTGTGCTTTGCAAAGGACAGCCCCACATACATATATCAGGGTGAAGCTTTCTTTTTTCCTGACATATTCAGCCCCTAGTCATTACCCATTTCACATTTGGGCAGCTGACGTCCCTGCCTAAAGTGCAGTGCTTTGTTCTTGTCTTCCTTGAAACACATTTTAAAACACTGTTCAGATCTGTGTTTATTGAAAGAGTAGCCCCAACTCTAGTGTCTCAAAAGAAATACAAATCTTTTCTACAGACGTGGCAAGCACACTGCTAGCTGGACTTGGGCCAGATGTCTAATGGCAATCATTTCTCCAGTTATGTAGGGGCTTTTTAGGAAATCAGCAGCATGTTTTTGTAATCTGGACCTTGTTGGCTGCTCCTCCTTTAATATCTCTAAAACAAAGGCACAGAGGAAAATCCCAGTATGAATATTGACAATATATTTAGTTTTCTATTTGGCACCTATGCTGCCTAGTGTTCCACCATCGACACAGTGGTGGCATATATCCTATGAAAGAAGTTTATGTGCAACTATCCAGATATAATCATGCAGCCAAGTACTAAAATTTGATTTTTGCTGGTAGGCTCCTCCCTGCCACCTCATTGTTCTGGTCTTTGTCATTGTGCTCTTAAATACATGATCTCTCTTCCTTTTTTCAAGATGTGTGACAGTATTTATATCTCAGCCACACGTGCACAGCACGTTAGTCAACTAAGCATTTTGCACAGTGCTCTATGAGGAGTATCAATTAGATCTGGGCCTTGCTTCATTTACCCCTGCTCATGAGTGGCCCTGCAAGACCTGAACTCACAGTGATTTGACTGAACAGCTGTACTTCTGGGGCACGTCTGAAGTCAGAATTATATAAATCAACATAAATATGCACTTGATCTTGATGCACCTGGGCTAATAATTACAGCATTTGCAAATATGCCTAGATGTTAATGGACTTGCCTGTTGGTTTTTATTAATTATTTCTCCCTCCTCCCCCCCTGATTTTATTGCAGCTTTCTTCGTAACAAAAGTCCTGGAATAGTATCCTTCCCAATTCCTGTCCTGAGAGCACATCAGCTGGACAGCAGTTCTTCCAAAGCCCAATACTCCTTTTGATAACTCAGACATCTAACATATACTTCTTAATGGTTGAGAGAGGTCTGGGGGCTCTTGAACACATCTCACATGGTCTTGGTTACTTTCCAATTATCTTAACTACTTTTCACTGACAACTTTATAGCTTTCTGCAGAAGCTGGCTAGACTACACAAGTTTTCAGCTGAAATACTTCATGAGTAAGAATTTAACTCTCTCAGATGTGGGAGAGTTCTCCCAGTTTTTGAGGGACATATTGCCCTCGATGTACTTCCATGTATTTTTTTCTTATTATTTATTCTCTGCACCAATTTTTCTCTTTCTGTGTAGTTTTTTTTAAATGTTAATTTGGTTTGGAAGCTAGCTAGCAAGAATAACAACTGACAGGCTGAGTAAAGCTTTGTAAAATTAATCAGGGAGTTAAACAAGTTGAAATGAAACAGAAGAAAGCCACATGGGAAAAGTTTCACTTAATGTAAGTTTAGATGCACATTGATTAAAATGAGAGTTCTTAAGGGAAAGTGATATCTCATCATTCTTGATTACATCTGCCTTTTGCCATTGGCTGCTATTGCAACAGCAAAAGAAACACCCTCAATTTCTTTTTCAATCACTGATGATCGGAAGTGATCAGGCTGCAGGGAACAGTCTTGTGTTGGGGAAGGTCTCCCTTTGTTTGGGTCTGTATGTCCCTACCTCCTCTTAAATAGTCTCTTGTGCTCCCTAGAAACACTACTGGCACACTTGCTGTCTTCTGCCATTACAGTTCTTTGTCCATCTGTCATTTACATGACATAACATTTCTAATAATAATCTGAAGTAATCTTTGCATATGACCTCAGCAAGCTCTCACTGCTCAGCATCAAGTGTTACAACAACGGTATGAACCCAGCTAGGGGTGACTGACCATCCCTCCCTCTGGCTGCCTTACCATTCTTCCAGGGTGCAGGAAACCTTCCTTTAACCCTGGAGCAGACAGCATTGCAGAAGAATGGTCTTTTGCATTTTGCAACTGAACGCTGAATAAAGGGCTTATCTAAGGATGCTCAGGATCCAGGAATGAACAGACCTAATTCAATCCAGATCTCCCAAGTCTCAGCCAGTGCTTCAAATGCAAGTTTTTCACATTTCCCTATCTAAGTATTTCTTTACTTCACAAGGTCATTTCTGTTCCACATGTTGTTTAGCATAAAAAAGATAAATTTGCCATCTGGCTGCATTCTGGCTTCCATGGAAGGGAGGAAGGAATGAACCAGGACTCACTAAAATCAAGCACAGAGCAGCTGGGCATTGATGACTTCAGCGTACTGACTTGAAGGGCACCCATTACTGTTGCAGAAAAGCTGTTGCTCTGGTAGAATTCCCAATGACCTCCATCCTTCAGGTGCTTTAGAGGGTTTGCATAGTTGTTAGTCATTGCTGAAACTCATGGCCATCTGCTCTTGCCAAAACCATTGTATAATTAAAGAGATTGCATCAGCCCACCAGGTGGTGAATTTGGCTAAATCCTTCACCAAAGACCCCAGAAGTACCTTTCTCTTTCTGCATCATTGTGTGATGGTTGGAAAAGGTGTAGATCTGTGAAAGACTTCAGCTTAGCTGTCCAAAAGTAATCTCTGCACATGACCTCAAAGCTAGTTTTGTAACTCTGGCTCTCAAGAATTGCTACATAAATAAGCAAATCACTGATAAATTGACCAATACAACAAATCCACAAACTTCCCACTATGGTGTGTTTTCTTTTTTTTCTTTTTCTTTTTTTTCTAGTGCAGGTATTTCTGCCTTGCCCTTCTTCACAAATAGTTTCTCATATAAGACCCATTTAAACATCCGAAGCACTTCTTGTCAGTGAATGTTTCACATTGTTATGGAGGTAATACACTAGGTGGGAGACAAGTCACTTTTTCACCAGGCACTGTAAAGCTTTTACTGCAGATAGCTACAGATTAAAAAGGGATTTAAAATTGTCGGTAGAGAAAATAAAAAAATTGTATTAGTGATTCAATGAGATTAAAAGTATATACAAATATTTAATATAAGGAGATTAAGAATTGCAACTTGCTTTTAGTAGATGACACTTCAATGTGCAATTTAGAGAAGCCAAGTGAGATTTTTAGAATATACTGAAAAATTCTAACTCTAGAAATGAAAGAGAGGCTATTTACAAGAGAATGTAGTGGCAGGACAAGGGGAATGTCTTCAAACTGAAAGAGAGTAGGTTCAGGTTCAATAATAGGAAGAAATTCTTTACTGTGAGGGTAGTGAGACACTGGCACAGGTTGCCTGAGGAAGCTCTGTATGCCTCATCCCTGGAAGTGTCCAAGGCCAGGTTGGACCGGGCTTTGAGCAACATGGTCCGGTGGAACAAGATGATCTTTGATGTCTCATTGAACACAAACCATTCTATGATTCTATGATGTTTATTAGTAGAAGATGTCAAAAAATCTGTAGAAAAAGATAGGAATGAACTCCTCACAGATTGGTGTGTGTTGTGTTTTGAACATAACCCTGCTTCATTAAAAATATGGCTGTGTGTTTCCTAAAGGAAGCGGTTGCATTTCATACAGTTTCCTTTATGGTTTATGAGCCAGACAGACTGGCTTTAAAGAAGTGTCACCCCCTTAATGGATTTCTGTCAGCTTGCATAACTCCTGCACACCACTGCTTAGTGCAGCTATTTTTATCAAGCCATTGACAGCTGTATTTCACTGTTTTTTGCAAAACAATGTAGAGAGAATTGCCTTGCTGTAAAGGATCTCTACTGCTTTAAGGAATGGCTCTCAATGGAGGAGAACTCTCAGAAGGGGATTTACAAGCCAGGGCTGATGCTGCTCACTCTTCCTGAATGCAATAGGCTGCCCAGCCTGCACCAGAATCCCAGCTCCTGCACCCGCATCCCTTTCTTTGGTAAGGTGGCACAGGCTTCTGCTTGTCCAGAGATCTGTGGTCTTGCTAAGGGAGGAGGGAAAGACAGGATCCATAATTTACAACTAAAGTAAAAGGCGATGGTGGGTACTGTCCTGTCAGCACCTGTGCGTGGAATTGTGACAGCTGCTTTGGCTGTTGGCCTCTCTCGTCCAACTGGGGTGTGGGAAAAAACCCTCAAGTAAATAAAGCCTGGATCTTTATTGAGAAGATCATAACAATCTCAAATGATAGCAAAATTGCCACTCAGCTGCCTTTGCAAAGAAAAAAGCTGTTTAAGCATTGCTAGGGAGGGAACTAGTTCCTGTAACGTGCTTCTAAGTAAGCATCCAGTAATATCGCATCCTGGACAATCCCACTTACATCTTGTCTTGTCTTTTTACAGATTTTAAGAAGGAGAACATAACCAGTAAGTAGACTGCTCCAGACTCTATGTTTTTAGAGGTGGACATTATATTCTTCATTGAAGCTGCCATTTGCACAGTATTTTTGTGTTTTCTGCTTGTCCTGGCTGGCTGAATTCAGGTTATTGCTGGGTAATGTCTGGGTTTCCACATCCAAGGCATGGGGAAACACATTTCCAGCTCTTCAGAGGTTGGGGAGACCATGGGCATGGTGGTTTGAGAGGCGTGGTGGTTTTAGGTGGTACCCTTCCCTCCAGCTTTTTCCTTTTCTTTCTACCCATTGCTTCTAGCTCTGCTCTATCCATATTTGTATTTCTGATACTGAGGTCATCCCAGCCTTATACATTAATGACATGGTTACCTATCTCAGGCTGGCCTTGCAAGACCTTAACCTCCCAGCATTCTCCTCAATTACCTCTGAAGCCTGGCTGTTTCTTGTATGACCCTCCCACGACCAGTGGTGAGACCCAGACATCCCCTGTGGTGCTGCTCTGACTTCTGTCAGGCTCTCGCCCTGCTGCTGGTCATGGTTGCAGCACGCACACCCAACTCTTCCACTCACATGCAACTGCAGTTTCAAGATCAGCCACTGAACTTTCCTCACTGGAAAAAGGAAGAATCTCTCTCTTGTCATTTGTCTAAGGAGGTGAGGTCTGCAGATTTGGCAGTGGCCAGGCACCTTCTGCACAGAGAGAGAGGGAAGGTGAAAACAAAAACATCAAAACCCAAAGTGAAATCAAGAATTTTGGGGAATATTCTTTCATGGAAAGACCTTGGCTTCACCTGGCAACCGAAGCCCTAGGTGGCCAGCGATGCATACATGGAGAAAAGGGCTTCAGCACCCTGTGGGCCCAGTACCTACAGCCTGGAAGTGCAGCCATACCTGCCCTGGTGGAGGGACCACAAGAGAGGGGAGTCAGCATATGCGTGGAGCATTCATGGGATGGCTTCAGCCTCCCCACAGATGTTTCAGTACATATCCTCTGTCTCCTGTGTATGCATGACCTTTTTTGTTCAGCTTCCACAGCATTTTCCCAGAGTGGCATTGCACAGATGTGCAATATTCAGTCATGAACCAGGAAAATATAACAGTAACATTTTAGCAACATTGCCCTCTCTTTTTTACTTTAGAGCTACTGTTGTGTGCACAAGGGTTTGTTGAGCATGAACTGAACTGTTTTCTAGCTTGCTATCAAATTATTCATTAATGCCCAGATGGACCAGCTATATTATTCCCTCTGTCCTCATTGTAGCAAGACAGTTTATGAAAGCATCTGCATTTCCAGAGTATGAAGGATTCAGAGGTTCTTTCTTAGTGTTGCTCTTGCACCTAAAGCTCTCCACATTGATCTTTGAAGGTGTCCCACTGAAATTTATTTCAGATATGTGCAGAAGTCTTTTTCATGTTTATTACTAGCTGTGTCATGAGGCATGTTTCAGGCATTGCTTTCCTTGCCTTTGAATGTGAAACAAACTGCTGGGCTCAGGCACACAAGTATATTCCAGGACACCTTAACAAAATGTTACACCTCTGCAGAGCTATAGGTGCTGGTCATGTAGGGGCTGCTATCTTGTTGCAGATGTGATTCATAAATGCTATTTATGTATCAGTCAAAGAAATCCACATAAGAGTATTTTACTTTGAATTTGTGATGGGTTTAAGTGTTCTCATAAAGTCCACATCATTCCTCTACTGAAGTGTTTGGATGCCTCAGGGCTACAGAACTAGATCCTTTATTTAAACTCACTTACCTGGAGTTAACATTTTAAAGGCAGTGTTTCTACCTACTCGTGTGTGGAGTCTGCTACCTGGTGAAACTTCAGTAGCCTGAGTCTATCACGATATATAACTGCAATCCTGAGTGCAGTGGGTGATGCAAGAAGAAAACAGCAGATAGTCATGATGGTGTGTTGACTATGGTCCTCCTACATGAGAAGGAGTACGATCTGCAGACACATAGCCTTGTGTCAAATTTGGGTCAACCCTTATGCAAAACTTTCAAGAAGATGGACAATATTTCCTTAAAAAATCATAATTTTAGAACACATCATGTTTCCTCTTGTTATTCTTTTCTCCTGAGCTGCAAAGTTATGAACATAATAGAAAATTAAATTATGACAAAAGTCTTTGCTGGTTTGTTAATTTGTCTACCAAGGCTAACAATTCAGTGCACCCTAATATATTCCATCAATAGAATGTTAACCTCGGCTCAGCTGAGTTTACAGAAGATTAGCTCCTATGTACTGAAATGCATAAGGCTGCATCTCCTCTGCTGTCTTTCTGCTTCCTAGATTATGCCAGCATGCATTAAACTCTCCCATGAGGACAGGTGCATGTGATGACGTTTGTCCTATGAGGACATTTATGCATATTCCTGTAGTAAAATCTCAAGATTTTCTGCCTAATATTTCTGCATCTGGAACAAGCCTTGTGTATGCAAAGCGACTACACTATCTTCATTATAAAGAACATTGTTTTGTACTGATACCATTCCTTCAGATTGTAGCTGAGACCATACTTCAGGGTATGGTTTCAATCCATGCTGAAAACCATAGGCCGTTTCCAAATAATCAAAGAGGATAAGCACTGTATAGAAGAAGGAGGAGGGCAACTTTATGAATCCCAGCTCCCTGCTACCAATGTGAGGAACATGAGTGTCTTCCTGCTAGTGCCCCATGAGTAACTTCCTGTTAGTTAGGCTGTGAATCACAGAACCAGTGCTGTGATTTGCTTTCTGCCTTGGTTTGGCTTGGGTGGGTTCAGTGTGGTTCTGCCCTGCACTTTCTGCATGGATGTGCTGTGAACTAGGTAGTTCAACCATCACAGGCACATGGCCTGTTTTCTCAATCAGAGAGAGATTCAGTGCCCTCTTTGAAGTTTTACCAGATTTGATCCGATGTATTGAGTGCAAAATCCATTAGAGTGTAAAGAGGAGGCTATCCTGCCTGTGTTGTCTAGTCCTTCTGTGTGCTTCAAATCTGATGCTGTCAGATGCTCTCATGTAATGACATTAACTTTATTCTTGTGAGTCTCTGCTGGTCTGAAATGCCTTGACCCATGTTTTTTTTCCCCCTCCCAGGGACTTGCTACAGTGGCAATGGCCAGTTTTACCAGGGCACAGCCAACGTCACAGCATCCGGGATTCCCTGCCAGAAGTGGAGTGACCAGGTGTGCATGAGTATGAGATCCACCAAATGGAGAGCTGTGCTCAAGGTTTGCTTTTCCAAGGAGTTTCCCAGAGTCCGGCAGCCCAGTCTTAGTGAAAGGGATGCGCAGGGAACAGGTTGCCTTCATTCTTGAGCTCACTGGTGTT
This sequence comes from Dicrurus megarhynchus, assembly GCA_013399195.1. Classification (NCBI taxonomy): domain Eukaryota; kingdom Metazoa; phylum Chordata; class Aves; order Passeriformes; family Dicruridae; genus Dicrurus; species Dicrurus megarhynchus. The sequence goes on from VXAD01008395.1 coordinate 448,014, forward strand.
TTACAACCTCATCATATTTCAATCTGCAACTTCTGCTTCCTGTGTCAAGATGCATTGTCCGTCATTTTGGCAGGCAAATGGAAGTCTGTTTCAAGAAAGGCTCTGTCTTGCTTCACTCCTTTGGGTGTTTTTTTTCATTTTGTTTTACTAATAATAGCAGGGAAAATTACACTGAAACACTAATACAATTTGCTTCCTCCCCCAAGGCTCCCCACTTGCACAGGAGGAGTCCTCAGGTTTTCCCTGAGCTGTCTGATGCTGAGAATTACTGCCGCAATCCAGGAGGTGAGAACGAGCGTCCCTGGTGCTACACAAAGGATCCAGCTGTGACCTGGGAATACTGCAGCGTGTCTCCCTGTGGAGATGGTAGGCAGCTGTAGTTCATAATTTCTGCCACTGTGGTTGTTTTGTGGCCATGCAAGGTGTTGGCATCCTGCGTACACCAATCTGTTCTGTCTTCTGGATTCAGCTGGTTCTGGGTCTTCTCTTAGAATCACTCAACATCTTTAACCAGAAGGTGCAATGTGCCCCTTGAAGAGGGGAAAAGGAAGACAGGCAAATTGAGCAACTTGCCCTAGGTTATATAAATGCCAAAGGATGAAGTGAAATTTCCTGTGGTATTCTGAAAAATGGATTTGTCACACTGTTTAGAAGGTAGGGTTTCAGGCCGTTTCCCAAAATTGTTTAGTTTAGGGTGATTATATAAAATCATAACTAAAATGATAATAAATAAAGTGGGAATAAACCCCCCCAATTTTAACTAAAAATAAGCCTAAAAGAGATGGAAACATCTTTGTTCTTTGATGTTGAAATTAAATCTTTCTATTATTTCTTGTTCAAAGAACAGACTAATTTTTGAAAGATATTTCATCCAAGATTCCCAGTTTCTGGATCTCAGTGCTTGGACATAAGACTGCACTTGGAAACTTCCTGCAAGGAGAACAGGGCTTCCATGGACATAAGTGAACACAAGTAATTTTCAGTTTAGCTGGAAATTAAGAAGAAGAGTTTAAATTTCTTTCTGTTCTCAATCATTGCATGCAGAGGGTAGCATCTTCTAGAATGTCTTAGAAAGTACTCAGGAGGCAGTTATGTGATTTTTTTTTTTCCCTAATAATACAGCCAAGTGTGTTTTAAACTAGCTTTCCATATTTGCCCCATAAAGGCACTGAGATGCAAATTGTTGGGGGCAAGAGGATATTTCAGGAAAGAATCACTCTGTACTTACGTGGTCTTACACTCCTCCCTGCAGATTCCTTTTAGGACACATCATACATTGTGGTTTACATTGTACACCAGTGATCTTTCCCACTGCAGACATTACTGTATTTGAATACTGTTGAGACTGTCCGATGTGACCCCCCATCCGTAACTCTTGCAAATATTCTATACCAAAACTGTGTTCCCAGCTTAATGGGAATTATATATTGGTCTTTACCAGATCTTGGATTTTCACGTGTGGCAAGCTTAAATGGGTTTTGCTTCCTGCAAACCACGCTTCCCTAGTATGGTCCTCTTATATGCTGATATGGTTGTATCTGTAATGTCAGTAATTCCCAGGACAACAGGCTAGCTCTGTAAATTCCTTTTAGAGAAAGCTCTATAAACTAGCAGAGGCATAACCCTCTGATTTTATTTGCATTACAGCATTGTTATCACTAGGAACAAGAAAACCAAATGGAGAGACTCTAAATCTTCCCCCTCCTCCTCCATTTTCCCCTACGTACTCCATGACCGTTATCATCTCGATCATCTCCAGCTTTGCTCTGGTCGTGATCTTCGGCATTGTCACCCTGGTTTGCTGCCGTCATCGAAAACAGTGGAAAAACAAAAAAAGGTAAAGCTTGGAACCTAATTCAGTGCAAGAAATGCTGCTTTGAAAAAAGGGCTTTCTTGTTTCTGAGAGCAAAGTCCTGTGAACACCTGGTAGGGGACAGCAGCCATCCCTTTGCCTGTGGCAGCCCAGTGCAAGTTCTGTTGAACTCCTGTGCCAGAGCAGAAGGTGGCCTGGTGACTGGGGAGATGGCATGACATCTTGCTGCAGGCCTCTTTCAACAGAGAACTGAACCTTCTGAACAACCTGCTGAACCTTCCTTTTCCATCCTGAAAGAAATAAGCCCAGGAGGAGATGTAGCCAGTTATCTCCTGGTTGAGGCCTGTGCACACACTAACTGAAAATCGCTCCGTTGTTTCAGAGAGTCGGAGACACCAACTCTCACCACTCTGCCCTCCGAGCTGCTCCTGGACCGGCTGCACCCCAACCCAATGTACCAGCGCATGCCCCTTCTCCTCAATCCAAAATTGCTTAGCCTGGAGTATCCCAGGAACAATATTGAATATGTGAGAGATATTGGGGAAGGAGCATTTGGGAGAGTCTTCCAAGCCAGGTAAGCAGTCTCTGTGTGACTCTTCTTTATCTGGAGATACTTGTGAAAAATTGGCATTGGAAATCATCCATCCATCCATCCATCCATCCATCCATCCATCCATCCACTCAAATGCGTATGTACCAAGTGGTATACAACACTCAGGTTTGAATAATTGTTTTTGTTGTCCATTGCTATCTGTCTATATTTCTTAAACTTTTGCCACAAATTACTCTTTTTTTCTATTCTCTAGTAGATGTCATGCCTTACTCACATACCAAAGTCTGGTGTAAAAGTTCAGCTAAATTTATCATCACTGTTTTTGCCAAGAGTACTGCCTTTGACATGTGACCTATTGTGAAATTCTTATGTTTCCCAGTATTTATGAATTGTCAGTGTGTGGTGATCTCCATTACAACAGCAATATTGATCTGTGCAATTACCACAGACATGCTACAGTTCAGTCCTGAATTAATTTCAATTTGATTCAGTGACAGAACCAAATCAAAAATCCCCTAAAAACCCTCCCCACATAGTCCAATAGGGGTTTTTTTGTGTGTCTATGGTGTCTCAACCTGAATGGGAAATGCACACCCAAGATTTGTGGATGCTTGTGGTCGAAAGGAACAGCAAAAGTCAGAGTGTCTCCAAAAGCTTACAAATTTTTATTAGTAAATTACACACCTGGCATGGCAATAGCTATTTTATAGTCCCTGACCTCCTATATAAGCACAGGGCAGTGGGTTTTGAATAAAGGGGTAGTGTGGAAAGGAAGGGAGAGAGAAAGATGGATTAAAGAGGGAGAGAGAGAAAGAAAGGAAGAAAGCAAAAAAGGGAGATCAGCAGTCCTGGCTCCACCATCAATTCAGCTGACAGGAAGTTTAGGTCTCAGGGCACATGTGTGCCCTGGTTTTCTGGGGGTAACTTTTTATAGTAAAGTTTCTGTGCCCTGGAGCTAACTTTCTCACTTTCTATACAAGTCAGTTATCATGGGCAGCCCCTTCTTCCAGACCTTTCTGGAAATGGTTTGGAACCTCTGGGGGTCTTGGGTGTTCTTGATCCTTCCTTGCAGTCCATTCCCTCCTGCTTCTTGGCCTCATTCCTGCACCTCTGCTGTGCGGTGTTGTGCTTATCTCCAGGAGCCAGAACAAAGACACTTGTCCCAGAAAAGTGTTGCCCTACTTCTGTATGGCCCTCTTCTCCAGCCATAACAATCCTTGGTTGGCTCTGTGGCTATCTGGATATCAGTGTTCGAGTAACACACAAAAGTTCCCTTATCTCTAGACTTCTACAGTGTACCCTTTAGTTAGTTTCTCACTTTTAATTTTTGGAATTTGCAGCCATTGTTACCCGTTTTAAACTTAAGATATTAGATGACAGCCCAGTTCTGATAATATCATGGGAGGTGAGATTGTGCACTTGTACAAATGTGAAAAATCTTTAACTGATAACCTCAAAGATGAGGAGGATGGAAGATGTCTAGTTTGTCTTGACAGAATCCATAATTTCTGCAAGACAATCTTTGGACAGTAATGGTTTCCTCTTAAAGTCCTATCCCCGAATTCCTGACAGAAAGTGTATAGGCTGCCTAGTTCTGTGCTTAGTCAGGGCAGTTATCTTTGTCCTTTGCAGTTAACAAGTATGGGACATGGCTGATTTTGTATCTGTGTCTGGAGCAGTGTATGATGACCTCAAAAAAACGCAGGGAAGGATCAGAGTCCTACCATGATCCAAGATCTGCTTGGTGAAATGCTTCTGTTGACTTCAAAGGTGAAGGACTATCATTGCAAAAAGCAGTCATAATGCAGATGTTTGTAATGTTTATAGTTATGCTGTTGATGTACCTGCTAGAAAATGAGGTCCGTACAGGTTAAATGTGTTACAGCTGGGAAACAGTTTCAATAGCTGTGATGGATTTTTTTTTTTTTCCTAATGAAGAGAGAAATTATTTCTAATGGAAGAAAAGCAGGCATATTTTTCTTCATTACAGAGAGAGCTAAAAATAACAAAATTCAAAGGGCATGCAGTGGGATCATCACAGAGGATTAGGCTGTGATGGATTGTTAGCCTGCATGGCCGAACGTATCTGAGCTTGAAACAAGAACAAAGCTGTAGGAACTGTGCAACAGCTGTGCTCGGGGCACTGCACACCAGGGGCACAGGGCAGCTCTTGTCCCAGCCCCAGCAGAGCGCTTGGGGTGCCCTGAGGTGCATCACCTTCCTGCTTGTGCCTCAGGAGTCTTGACCTCGCTGTGGTGTGCGAGCAGGGCAGACGTTCTTCCTGCCAAGGCCGCTTTGGCCCTGCTCTGGGAGCTTCAATACAATCGAAGTGCTGGACAGACCTTTCTGAGGTGGAAATTACTTTCAGGGATATCAAGCAAGACTCCTCAATGGGCATTCAAATGTCACTAAAGTGCTGGGTTAAGCAAGTGCCAAAGTGGCGTAAAGACCTTTTATGTGGATTTCATCTACTCCAGCACTGCAACTTCTTTCAATTAAAACTTTTTCTTATTGTCAGTGGAAACTGAGAGAAAAAGACATGGGAGGAAAAAAGAAAGGATCACATCTCATCTAGCATTTGCAAAGTGAAGAGTACCACATCCTGAGAGATGCCTGCTCTCTGTGGCTCAAGGAAGGAGCCACAGAAATATTGCTTCTGAGGGACCTCCTTTTGTTTTTATTATGATCTCTAACAGAAGTCCCTCCATGGCTTTATAATTCCTTATTGTAATTGTTGTAATTATTGTAATCCCTTATAATAAGCTATGGGCTCTGCACTACTGGCAGATCAGTGCAGACTGCTGGTCCAGTAGTAAAAGCTCCGTGTCCATCCAGGTTACTGAAACTATCACAACTCAAATTATTGCCTTCCCATCTCAGAAGGATAAAATGTACTTTCCTACGTGTGTTAAATGGACATCTTGAGCTAAGTTTAGCAATCCTCTTACTTCTCCTGCTCTCATGTTTCTCCCTCTTCTGTAAACACAGCTCTGCACACAGTGCCAGTGATGCCTTTGCCAGTTGGCTTGCTGTGAGCCCTGATTCAGTGTTTACTCACTCCTGGGTCAAGCAACATGTTAGGACAGGAAGTGTCTAGCTATCATTTACTAGCTTCTCCTGAAAGGCTGCCTGTCTTCACCAGGAACAGCTTCACACTTGGAAGGATAAGGAGGTAACCATGCTTAAAATAAATCTCAGGACCTGGCTCAGGTCTGTTCCAGCTGGGTCCCTGTGGCTGATTCTCCTCCTGGGAGGACCAAGCTCAAGCCACCAGAGCACGAGCTCCGTGCAGTTAGTGCAGACCAGCATGCAAGTTTTCTCCCAGAGCTGGACCTGTGTGGTCCAGGCTAGGCCTGAAGATCAGAATTGCCTGAAAGCTTGGATGTGGAATCTTTGCTAGTAGGCCAGTATGGACTTTTTTGCTAGTAGGGCAGTAGACCTACACTAAAAATGTACAACTTCTTGTCTCTCCTTAGGGACAAGGCTGTCCTTAAAGTTGGAGTTTCTTGACAGAAGTCTCCTCATGTTCTCTCCATCTGCAAAGGCTATTTCTTTGACCTGCTGTCTCATATATAGCTGAAAAACAGTGTGGGTGTTAATTAAAAGAAATGCCAACCTTTCCTTCCCCCTCTAAATGAGCCCCTGATGATTCAGAGTAGTCTCCTGCTCACATAATAATTTAACCAAAGGATTGGGTAAAGCTAGGTTTCCACCAGATTCAGTAGACATTAACTGCATCATTTGATGATCTAAGAGAAGCTACCCAACTGTTACGGTGAGCAAGATGGGGACAGGACAAAACCTCAAATACAGGTTCAAAATGCTCCTAATTTTTTTACATCGTTACTGCTTTGGAAAGAAAACCTGACTGGGAACTTAAGTGAGGCACTCTCTAGATAGGGTCAGGCTGAAATTCCTAAGTGCACCGCAGGTTAGTTCTTTGAATGGCATGTACCTAAAAGCCAATTGATGCCACTGGTGCACAACAATATTGGTGGTGAAGCAGGCAAGGACTGTTGCTCTCCACCCTATGCACAAACAGTGTAAATTTCTCCTCAGCTTTTAATTGATTGCAAGAGAGATTACCCAAGGTAATTTCTTCTGAGTCTTCCCAGTTATAGAAGAGAATTAACCTAGTTTTTGGAAAACACTTCCCTTTCTGGCCCTCCACCTGAATTCTCCAGGTTCAGAGGGAGCAGCTTCCCACTGCTCCCCTGCAGATGTGCCCCTATCATTTGTGCAAAGACTGTCTTTAGGGCATGAAAGGGGTCAGCTTTGATAGCTGTCTGCCAAGACTTCAGACAGTCTCTGTCTCTGTGCCAGATCAGTGTGAGTTTTTCAGGTCTGTTAAGAGCTGTACTGAATCACCAAGAGCTACGAAAGGTGAAATTTCTGGCTGTTGCATGAAGCCAATTAAAAGACTTCGTGCAGCTTAATCTCACTTGGTTACATTTAGGTTAGTTTACATTACAGGATTCCGTGAAATTGGATGGTTGGGTGTACATCAGCCTGGGGTGAGTTTCTGTCTCCAAAGCCTGCAGGACTGAGCTCTGCCTGCCCAGGCTTTGGCACTGTGCTGGGTCTGCTAGTCAGGGATGAGTGGTAATCTGTGACACTATTTGGAAGAGATAAAGGCCTTCTATTTTTACTTTTAAATTCTCTACTGCTTTGTTTGGGCTGTTGCTGCTGGCTCTAGTGCTGAGGTTAGACAGCAGGTGGTAGGTGCTCATACTCCTCCCCTCCCACTGGGCTGGAAACTGCTGCCAGCACTGGGGGAAAGAAGGAAGACGTTGTGCTGTAATGGAGGCAGTAGCAGACAAGTGTGGGGTCTGATCCTCTGCTCTGGCATGCCAGACCTCCTTGCCTGAGCGTCTCAGCTGTGATCTGGCCACCTGTGATTCCTTTCTTGATGGACACCCTGCCATCCAGTGACATTTGACATTTACAGTATCCAAGTGCAACTGTTGCAACCACCATGTGTCTGAAGTAGAAGACAAGGAAGCTGGAAGTTTGCTTTGGAAATTGGAATCTCCTCTAGGTGCTACTGAGCAATAAAATATAAAATAACCTGGCATTTGAGCAGTGGGAGGGCAGTCAGGCTGGGGTAGTATCATGACACATAAATGGGCACCAGTCTCCATGGGCTCTGGCTGGCTACCTGTACAGAATGTGTTTTAGCTGCAAGGCCCCAGGGAAGAATTTGCACAGGAAACAAAATGTACGCCTGAAGTTGGTGCATGTTTGAAGAGTGGACAGTTACTCTTCTGCAGCAACAGCTACCCCTAAATCTTTGGCAAGCCCATCTAATTAAACTTGTTGAGGGTGCAGGGACCTGTGGATAAGAAAACAAATTTGTTGCTCTAAGTCAGGATTCTGTTTCCTAAGGATTTGTGTCTATAATCTTTAGCTGAAGATTCACCAGTGTAAAAACATGTATATTTACACATTAGCTTGTTCTTCAGACAGGCACAGGTTTGCTTTGTCCCTTCTGTTCTGTCATGTGTTTCCACAAATCTTGTAGGAATATAAACTGTTTTCCAGACCTCAGCTACACCACATGAAATTCAGCTGAAATTAGCTAATGGTTTTATAACTTGTTGAATCACAGGTGCATACACATGCCACACACACACAAGGAGAACAGTGACGAAAGGCTATTTTCCTTAGAAAACCAAGGGAATATACTTACTGTAATTGTTACTTTCACTCTAACAGTAGCCAGATATACTGAAGTCACCATTGTGCCAGGTATGGGAAAGGAGGCTCTTTCATCAATTTCATCAAATATTAAATGGGTTTATTTTTAACTATGGTAAGCTCAGCCATTACACCCCAAAAGTGAATTGTTTGGACTGAAGAGTCCATCCTGTCTTCCATTAAGTTTATGATGAGATCTCCAGCCTAGGGAGAGGTTGCTGCTTACCAACATGTTACTAATTTATGTCTTTACCAGTCATGGTGATGAGTCTGCAAGCCACAAGACCAGTGACCATAAAAAGCTATACTGAATTTAGTCCTGCCTGAACCAAACTAAACATCTCTATAATATGCAATGCATATTGCAAGCCCAAGAGATGAAACTGGGCTTTAAGCTTCCTTCTGTTGGTTCTGGGGCCTTCCACCTTTTTTTTTTGTCAGCCTCTCCTTTGGCATCAGAAACAGAACCTACATTTAGTGTGCATGCATTCATCACTGATGGTTTCCTCTCTTCCCTCTCCTTGCAGGGCCCCAGGGCTGCTGCCATATGAACCTTTCACCATGGTGGCTGTGAAAATGCTGAAGGAGGAAGCATCTGCAGACATGCAGGCCGACTTTCAGAGGGAAGCAGCTCTCATGGCAGAGTTCGACAATCCGAATATCGTCAAGCTTTTAGGTATCTCAGTGAGGCATCCTGTTGCCTTAACAGGATGGTGCATCACATCAAACCCTCCTCATGCTGCACTGAGTATACTGCTGGCCATCTTGCTGCCTAGCTCTGCTTCCAGTCTAGTAACATTGACACACATGTCTTACAGGGAAGACATGAACTTCCTGGAACTGTGATTTATTCTGAGGGTACTTAAAAGAAGTGACACCGCTCTTGTTAGTTTTATAAGTCCCAGTTACTATTGTGATGTCTGAACACTTAATAGCATTAAAAACCACAAACTTAAATGAAAAAAAAAAGCCAGCCACAGAAATGGTCTCTTCCTTTCCTTCCATTCTCATTTGAAAGGACACCCTTCTTTGTTGTTTTTTTTTAGAAAGTCTTGCTGCAGCTTGGCTAATAAGGCATTTTCTGTGAAGAAAGCTGCTGACCAAATTTTCTTTTAGAAAATTGTTATTTTTTGTCTGAAGTAGATGCTGCTGGTCATTTTCATCTGGCAATCCTGCTCTAAGTAGCTGTATACAGATCCGATTCCCGTGAACAGGCATCTGAGATCTTAATTTATTACATTAGGAAGCTCCACAACATTTTGAAATAGATAAACCACAGTGTTGGGAAGTCTGGGTTGATACAGATACTTTGGCTACAGAAGAGAAAAGCACGAAATGCACCAAACTTTTAGGCCAGAAAAGGGCAAAGGTACAGAACAAACTTTTATCACATCACGGGGCTGTGGAGAAACAGCCACATTGTTGAAGACAGCTTAGATGATAAATCTACCACATACACTTGTCATGCTTGTCAGATCCTGATTTCATCACATTGGGAACAGCCATTTGTTTTTCCTCAAAGATTCAGGTATTAGGTCATCAACCAGAATTTCAGATTTCACAACAAGTTGCATCACCAATTGCTAAATGATGGCCCTAAGAAAGCAAAATACATACATTTTAAATGTCGGCTTATGCTGGTTGGCAGTTTAATGATAGGCACACAAATATTTTTCCCATATCAGTGTATGATCAGTAAGGCTCGTGGAAGTGTGGTTAATGCTGGCCCACCAAAAAAGCTGGTGAAGAGCCAAGTATGTGCCCTTCAGTGGAACAGCATTCTGCCTTTAACAGATATGGCGTATGTCTCCTTTCTGCTGTCTGTTTTTGATTTATCTTTCTTTCATTTTTGAATATCTGTCATGCCAAAAGTAATTCCTCAATCAATATTTTTTTGCATGAGCTATTAAAAAAAAAAGAAAAAAAAATCCATAAGGGTGGGAGTTTCCTTGCAATTCAAGTGTTCCACTGAATCCTTGAACATGCCCCTTGTGAATACTTCTGAAATCTTCCTGCATATGTATAGCCCCTACAACAATATTACTCTTAGTACAATAATTACAACAAATAAAAGAATTAAAAAATAAAATGATTGGAACTTTAAAGATTACTTCCTGAAAGTCATTGCAGTTGCACCTGGGAAAATGCTAACTTAAGCAGGATTGGGCTCTTAATTAAATGTAGCCCCAAAAGTATGCATTTTACCTGGACTGTTGAGAAAAATCGTGCATGCAGGCAAGTGCATGACTCACGAGCATCACCCACAGAGCTCAGCATTAGATCCCTGATGAAGGAGCTTCAAAAGAGACAGCATGCATGATGGATGCATGCACAGTGGATGGTATTTGCATGGTCACCTCTCTCTCTGGCTGTTCATGCATTGTTGAAAGCCTCCCCTTTGTGTAAGTATTTTTGGACTTTTTGGGTTTTGCACAGCAGCACTCTCTTTGCCGCCCAAATGACCTGTGCGGTCTGTCCTCCCCCAGGCGTGTGTGCAGTTGGGAAGCCGATGTGCCTGCTGTTTGAGTACATGGCCTATGGGGATCTAAACGAGTACCTGCGTGACCGCTCACCCCGCAACCTCTGCAGCCTGGCGCAGGGCAGTCTGGACACAAGGATTCGCCTCCCGAACCCCCTGGCACTGTGCTGCACCAGCCAGCTCTGCATTGCCAAGCAGGTTGCTGCTGGCATGGCGTACCTCTCCGAGCGCAAGTTTGTTCACCGGGATTTGGCCACCAGGAACTGCCTGGTGGGGGAGAACATGGTGGTCAAAATTGCGGATTTTGGTCTCTCGAGGAACATGTATTCGGCTGACTATTACAAAGCAAATGAGAACGATGCCATCCCCATCCGCTGGATGCCCCCCGAGTCCATTTTCTACAACCGCTACACCACAGAGTCTGATGTGTGGGCCTACGGAGTGGTGCTGTGGGAGATCTTCTCCTACGGCATGCAGCCCTACTATGGGATGGCTCACGAGGAGGTCATCTACTACGTGAGGGATGGGAATGTCCTCTCCTGCCCAGACAATTGTCCTCTGGAGCTCTACAACCTGATGCGCCTCTGCTGGAGCAAGTTGCCTGCCGACCGGCCAGGCTTTGCCAGCATCCACCGCATCTTGGAGCGCATGTACGAGAGGGCTGTGGCCAACATGTCGGTCTGAGGGATGCATTTCCTTCCTTGTCTCCTATGTCCACCTATCCACACTGACTTGGACCAGCCCACGAGCTCCAGAGCAATGGTGGCTTCACACAAAGTCCCGCTCAGGGGAGGAGAAACAGCTTGTTCCACTGCCAAGACTGTACCCCCTTATGCACCTCCTTGAGTGGGACTGTACCTCCCAAACTGCAGGGCTGACATTTAGCCACCAAGACAGGACTCCTCAGGCTGCTGAAAGTGCTGGCCATGCTAACTTAGTACTTATATTTAGCATTTCCAGGAGCACGGGGTTGCCCAGGGAAGGCAAACCAATGTTTCTTCCTAACTAATGTTTCTTCCTTTCCTAACAGGTCCTGCCATGCCTTTCTGCATTTATGCTCTTGGCTTTTACCTTTCTTCCCCCCTTCCTCTTATGTTTTCAAGTATTATTTAAAAAAAAAGATTGCAGAGTTCAATCTTCCTTTGGGGATACTGTTTATTATTTTATTTTTGCATACTGTTTACTATTTTGTTTTTGCATAATCAGTTCTTTTTGCAGAAAAAGGATGTTTCTGAAGCCATAGGCCACTTTCTTCTTCCTTTTAACTCCCACTCTCTCTCATGACAATAACACTGACAGAATCAAAACAGGAGCCTGCTGGATTAGTGGCAGCCATCTGCATCTTATGTTACAGAGACAGGCAAACTCCTGTCAAGCATGACACTTTCCATTTTCCAGTGTGGGAAATCCAGAGTGATGTTCATTTTATGTTTGTTAAAGTCTCACCTAAAAGCTTTCCTCAAGCATTGCAGCACGTCTTTCCTGCCTTCCCCTGAAGCAAAAATAGCCATTTGGTGCTAAGGGAGAAATTAATCCCAAAGGCCTCATCCTGCACCTTGTAGGCATCCCAGGTGTGTTTATTTGCCACTGCTCGGTCCTCACCATGCCAAAAGCAGGGAGAAATGTAGCCCCTGTTGCAGAAGTGTGGCAGGCTGTATTAATTGTTTAATTCCTTTTCCTTTACAATCTTTGCCTCTTGTTTCTGGTTTTCCTTTCCTGGTAGTATCTCCTAAGTCCCACTACAATATTTCCTGGCCACCTTTCCTTGTACTGGAGTTTAGAGACATAGAAGTAAGGAAGGTGGATGTCTGCCACCAGTGGCCTTCAGAGACAACCTGTCAGTTAGGAGAAGGTGGGTGCACACAACAAGTATTGCCAGCTGTCCACCTGCAGGGCAAAGATGACACTGCCTCAGTTACACATAACCTGCAGCCCATCTCCAAACACCAACTTCTCTGCTAAAAGTGCTCCAAATCGTAATGGATACTTCAGTGCCAGAAAAAATTTTATTCCTCTGGTGACAGGTGGAAGCTTTTAGATCTTGTGGAGTGAGGAGCAGTTGTCCCAGAGCCTCACTGCTGATACAAAATATATTCTGAGTCCGAGATGTGCATTATGACTGAAGAGCAGGAGTGCCAGTGAATGAGCGTTCAGTGTGGCTTCTGTAACTGGGACACACTGGTTTGGCCTACCCAGGAAGCAGCAGTGGAGAGCAGCTATCCATGGTTTCTGAAAGGCAAGCTTGAAAAGACCTGTCAACCACTGTGAAGAACAGAACTGGAAAGAACATACTTTCCTTTGCTGCTCTCCTGTTTGTTTGGGTTTTTATTTTGTTTTCGTTTTTAATTTTTTTAAAATAACCATAGTTTGTACGGATTGTGGCCACAAGAGCGTAGTTTCATGTTTTCAGACCACTGGTATCGTTTCCACTTGGAGCAAAGAGCTTGCAATTACCAAAGACAGTGGCAAGGAAAGAAGTTTGGGCTGCAAAATCTTGAAGTGGTAAAAGGGTATCTGCACAGTGAGCACAAAATGGCCAGTGCTGTCTTACTCCTTTACCAGTCTACCAGCATGCTGCTATGACACAGAAGTTTACTGAGGTTTGGATGCTAAAGACAAATACCCTCAAAAACCCCAAAGCCCTCAATTTAAATAAAAGCTATACTAGAGTCCTTATATAGCTCCTGTTATTGCATTATGACCACCTTGCAGTGTGCACCATTAAATTTCTGTTAGGTTGTATCAGCTCCTCGTCTGTGTTCATGTTCTGAGGAGGCAGGAGTGAGGAGGCAGGCCTGGAGGGATGGGGCGTGGGTGGCATCCCCAGCTGAGTGGAGGTGCCTGCAGCCTCTGCCGAGCTGAGCCCTAATACACAGCCCAGCACCTGCAGCATCTCTGTAAGGGAGGGTGCACATTCAAGATCCTTGCAGTGCTCAAGGCACCAGACATTTTGTCACCCTCTTTAGAGAGGGCAGGGTGGGAAGTTGTGTGTGGGTAGTGCTGTGGGTCCAGGTACCTAGCACCTCCTCTGAAGCTGGAATGATTCTTACACTAAGCAAAGTGCACAGTAACAGATGCAAAACCTGCACCAGGAACTAAATGTAAACAAACACACCCATTTACAGTCTGGAGGACAGTCTACCTTTCTGCCTTCTAGGATCCCAGTGCTGGCTTCAATTATTCATTCTCCCTTTTCCCCAGGAAAATGATTTTGAAACCGCAGTCACAGTTTTCTTCTTGTTAGCTGCCTGTAATGTCACATGCTTGGAATTTTCACTCACTTCCTTGTGAAAGAAGGACTCCCACAAACTTGGAAGTGTAACCCTTTTCATCTCATTTTCCTCACCCAAATGCTTCTCTCAGTGACCCCATATTTAGGACAACAGTGGAAAATTTGGTATTCCTCATCCAGCATTCCAGCCTTTGCATTATAAGCATGCACTGAAGTGTGTGGCAGTCAGGGTCTGCAGGTCGGGAGGGAAAAAGCTTCCTTTGTTGCAGGAGGAAAGAGATCATTTCAAGACAGACTCAGAGAAGCCCTCAGCGACATGCTCTCCAGGGATGGTAATTGCAGCAGGAGGGCTTAGCACCTAAATGGTGCTGTCCTTTGAGGATTAAACTGTAGCAGAACTTCTGCTGCCTTAGTGTGTACCTGAATTTTACTGTTTCCTTCTGCTGTACACTTTTCAGCTTGCTAGGAGCTGGAGGTCGACTGCTTTTATGACATGCCGTCTTACACAGATTTTTTTCCTCCTCCTTATGTTTAAGATTCTGCTGTCTTCATTCTCTGTTATACAGTCTGCTATGCCAGATTCTTCTAGACTTTCTGTACAATTATCATGTAACATGAATTATTTTGAATGGGAATAAACAAAGGGATTATGAGAGAGTAGAAGAGAAAGAAAAGTTTGTTACTCAAAAAATTGCTTGGAAGCAAAAATATTTTGCTTCTCTAGTTTGGATTTATATTCATGTGGAGAGAGAGGATAAATCAAAAATGAACATTTTTGTGTTCATTTTAGAACATTTGTGTGCTGCAATTCCGAGCACTTTTCTGCATTTAGTTCTGTCCATACTGGCCCAAAAAATATGGAACGCTTCATGAATTTGCATGTCACCCTTGTGCAGGGACCATACTAATACATGAATTTAAAATGAACCTTTTTGGTGCTTCGGTTCCCATTCCCACTGATAGCAGAGGGAGCCAGAAATCTGGGGCCCTGGGTGAGAACCCCAAGAACGGGATTTGCAGCATATTCAGTGTACCCATTCCCTCTGCAAGTGTGCTGCCTTGAGCACTGGCAGCACATACACATCTTTATCCCGGGTGACATATTGTGACATCTGACCAACCAAACAGCACAGAAATCCTCTCATGTTCCTGTGCCTCTATTTAACAGTTGCATTTAAAATGCACTTTTGTAAGTATAAATTCCGTAACTGACTGGACACTGTTTGCAACATGATCAAATTTGGTTCAGAGGAACTTCCTCTCAAACACTTTGTGGGCTAAATGTAACTGTCTCATCTCATTTACCCAAGGGTATATAGTAGTTATTATTCTGTGATTGTTTGTTATACCTTCATGAATGATGGCTCTGAAAGACATCCCTAGCAGAGATGTACGTTTGTCATTATCTCAACTTGTGTAACTCATGTGTGCAATATTTTATAAAATAAAGAGACATTGAAAAGTATAATACCAATTCTGTTCTCTCTGTTCTCTCCAGCATGGTTTTGTTTTGTTTTCTGAAAATGGGTGTATTTCATTTCATTAAAATATCTTTATTACAGCTTTAATATCACAGTGGTTATACTGCAGACAATTGCAGTAATAAGTCAACTTATTATGTGTGGTCAAAGGCATGTTGTTTTGGTGGATTAAATTTGGTGCTTTATATAAACTTTACATTATGAGAACACATTAAGGGCTGGACAAGGGAAAGAAGAATGTTTTTACAGCAGTGTGGATTGCAGTGCTTTGACCACTATCTCAAGGTGTAAGATGTCTCATGTAGATGGGAATGACATCTGTCTCCTTCCCAATATCTGCTGGTATTTGTGCCTGGATTCTGATCTCACACCTAGATGTGTGGAATTAAAGTGTGACATAAAATCAAAGGGGAATTGAGTCTGCTGTCTGTAGAAAACAGCTGAGCAAAGTTTCCTGCTAATGGGTTTATCTAAAAAGGCTGTGACTCCTTTTTTCTGCTCATGATCCTTGAAGATGAACTCACTCAGTAAGTCAATGGGAATTTTAACTATTTCAAAATGAATTGAAAATCTTTAACACTCAGAAATGGGGAATCAAACAAAACTTTCTGACTACAATTAGCCAGGCAAACCAGGAAGTACATTCTTTCTTTCTCTCTCTTCCTGCTCCCCCCCNNCTAAAGTGTCTTCTGCAAATCGTCTTGCTAGAAACCTTAGGGAAAAAAGTGTTTTGTAAATGCTGTCCTTGCTAAAAAAGTCAATAATGAATTAGGAAAGGAGTTATTTTTTCATCCTCTCAATCAGATTGAATCATATTAGAGAGCTGGCTGTTACATGCCAACTTTTGCAGTGTGCAAGGAGAAGCAGTACACTTATTTTCCATCACCAAATGAACAGACTTTTGAATCTGTAGAGAAACATTCTTCTAGCCGGGCTAAAAGGCTGACCCTGTGACAGGACCTGCTGTCTTAAGCAGTACAATCTCTGCCAGGGTTCCCTCCTTCCAACCCCCTTCCAAGGTCACCTGAACCAGACAGCACAATGGGATGTCCCCAGTGCCTTGAGTGACCCTGAGTATTTTGGGTAATTCAGCCATCCTGCATGAAGCAATGAGAGTAACTTGTGGCTGGGAAAAGCAGAAGCATGTAATAGATAGTTTTGTTTTTCTTGGCTTTTGTATGTGATTTTGTAAATGTGCATGTTTGTGTATGTGTGTATGGGAACAGGGTGAGGAAGCTTGCTTTGTGTGGAGGGCAAAAGAGGTTTCAGTTAGCCATCTATGCAAATTCCTTGTTGTGTTTTTTCATTCATTCCAAAGCTTCACATCTCCAGCTGAATGTAATGACATCTCACTTCCTCAAAGGAAACTTGAGGTCCTAAGAGGCCTTTGCTACGTTTCTGTCATTGCAGTGATGTGGGAGTTGCTGCCCCTCTGTTGCTGGTGTGGAGCTCTGAAGTAACATGAAGCAGCTTTTCATATTTCATAAAGAATTCAGAGGCTTTAAAATGCAGGACTAGGATCATTTTCTTATTAGCAAGAAGCAAAAAAGGAGAAAGTCCCCTAAAAATTTACCTACTCCACCAAAACCACAGAACCTGTTGTAGCAATGTCGTGGGTGTTTTACATGTTTCTCAACTTTGGGAGAGAAATTATGCACTCATTCATTGACAAATCTTTAGAAACTCACCTTTCTATACAGCCTTGCTGTTCATGGCCAAGGGCATTCCTTAGAGGCCTCTCTCCATACTAGTGGTAAAGTGGCCAGTTATAACTATAGAAAGAAACTATATCTGATGAGCTCCAAGCTGCCCTTAAAACCAGTACTTGCAATTTTCTTCAGTGCTGGAGTGGTAGCCCTTAGCAAAGGTCACACTTTATACCACTGACATATTCATGTGCTAACACAGCATCTTATAATGTCCCACAAATTTGGTATTGAATAAATAAGAGTTTCATCAGCAACTGATAGAATGTTTTATGATAAATTTGGGCCAAAAAGCAATCAGGTAATTAATTTATTATATTTATTGAAGAAATATTTTTCTTCTGTCTGCTGGGATGCTTTAAATCTTGTGCCATTTATAGGCCAGTGTACTTACTTTGTGAGATAACCACACTATACATTTTCTACTAAACATGTTGAAGCACTTGTGTGTTTATCTGCCCTCCCCCATGGCTCTTATATAAAAGAGATGTTACACTTTTATGTAAACAAAAAACCTAATGGAAGAGGAGATATCTGTAGAAATGAGGAGTGCCAGATGAATGAATGGGGGTTATTCACTCTCTGGATGTTGAGATCATGGTGTGCTAAATTTGACTTCTTATTTAAAGCAGCGCTAACTTCACAGCAGTGACACTGAAGGACAAGAGAGCTTTGGTTATTGTGAGGATGGGGAACTTCTTGTGGCTGGCTGTGAACAGATGGGACGACGTGGGATCACTGCATGGAAAGTGCAGCAAGGAGCAGGGCGTTACTCAACTGAGGAGCACACCATTTTCCTGAGGGATATAATACCAGGCACAGTCAGTCCCATGCTGGATCCACTCAGATTTGGTTGAGATTTATCTGCAGTGGTTTTGTTATTTGTTTTTCTCTTCTGGAACACAATGAGGTCTCCTGATGCTCGTGCTCCAAGACCCTGAACTCTCCACACCTTGTGCTCTTCTCAAGGCAAGCAGCGGGACAGCCCTACTCCCTTTCCATTCCTCCCAACAATGCACCACTTTCATCTGATCACAAGGTCCAGATAGGTGCCTGTTTGTGGAGCAGGACATCCCCAGCAAACAAGAACGTTTCCACAACTCTTACAGTGGTGAAGAGGCGCGGCTGTTTGGGCCCTGCATAGATCAGCACTGTCCCCACCCCAGGCGAGTACCTGACCTGTGATACAGGTGCAAGTCTTTATGGGGCTGGCAGGCTGCATTTTGTTTGGAAAGAGCTCCTGGAGAGGCCTGTACAAAATGTTCAGATCAAAACTTTCAGCAATGAAAAGCCACCCGGGTTTGAGTGTCATTACTGGCCCTGATGAAGTTTGCCAGGAGGATCTGCGTGCCGCTAGGCTGCTGCTTGGCTACATTTCAAGAGAAACTGCCCTGATTTATAGCTCGGTGTCAGTAGCACATGGCAGTCCAACAGCCGTGGACTGGCAGGGGAATGGACAAGATGACTTGGTATTGGTATGTCTTACATGTGAGATCTTCAAGTCAACAGCAAAGCATTTTAATGATCTGTCCTCTCATTAATCTCAGATGTGAAAAATTGTGACTGTCTGGGCACCAGGTGACACCTGTCCAGACAAAACAATACATTTTTTAGCCAATCTATTTTACTATGTAACACACCACATACAGACACAACACTATGATACTTACACACTGTGCTGAACAGGATTGCCTTTTGCTAACAATGTGCACTATTGCCCTGAGTCTACAGGACAGCAGAGTATTGGATTTAGCTTGCATGAGATAAATCCTGTCAATGAGAGAGACACTCTGCCTATTTGGAAACATACCCTGACTCAGCAAGACTTGCACAAATATTTTTCTTGGACAGCTACCATGCAGTCAAGTAGCTGCTACTACACATTTGCCCTTTTATGCCAATCCAGACAAAGGATTATCTGTTAGCAAGAAGTTTTTAAAAATAACTTGAGATAAAGTGTTAAATTCTTACACATGACATAAAATTATCTCTGTCTACAATAAAGAGTATGCACAGTTCATCCTTTTGGAACTCTGAGATCCTCTTTGCCTTCACTGGCAATCCTAACTTTACTCAGAGATTAGTGGAGCTGATAATTATTCACTGCTTCTGCCAACACTGGAATGAAGGGGCTTCCAATGAACTTAAAAACAAGGATCCAAAGAATCATACACAGGGCACAATTATACACATATGAGGCTACAGATGCCAAAATATGAACACATTTAAAGAAAAAGAAAACAAAACAGATTTCACAAATTCATATGGGAGAGGCTTGTCAATTTGCATTACATTTGATGGTTTCAATGCTTCACAGTGCTGTTTTCTAGACTGTTTTGGAGTAACAAAGAGCAGAAAACTACTTTATGGATGTAGGTATGACCTGAACTGGTGCTTTTTTTAAACTATCTGCTGGCAACAGTTGGAGTCATGATACCAAATATCTATCCTTCTGATGCCTGGTTTACTGCTCCTATCCTAAGATTCCTTTGCAGAAGGGCCTAAAGGGTTGTAAAACCTGGGCTCAGATCACAAGTGTCTCCTACCTGAAGGATAATTGGTTGGTCTGGCCTCGGCACTGGCATGTAACTGGATGAAAAAATGTTAAATTTTTTGTTTTCCTGTACTGTATTTTAGTTTCTCTTGGATAATGCTGTACCACCTTCTGAACCAAAACCTGAGCATCCTTCAGTGGGCAAATGCCCTGTGTGCACTGGCAGGGCTAAAAGAATCAGAGCAAACTCTTCCTGGTGCAACTTGAAGTATTGCTACCCACTGACGGTGTCAATGACTTTTGACTGTGTTTCCAGCTGACAGAGATACAACAGTATTAAACAAAGAAGGGAAATAACTGAAAGGTATAATGAAAAATAGACCAGATGATACAGAGTAAGGAGCCAAGCTCATCTGCAGAGGCAGCTTCTAGAGACTGAAGCCCCTACAGCTGCACACATAACCTGCACTTCAGTTGGGAACTTTAACCCTGTGATCCCACTGTAGCAGCTGGGATCGCACAGGGACATTTTCCAAGTTAAAATCATGAGCACATGCATTTGGAGCCCTTGTCTCTGAGCAATCCATAGGGAAATGTATGCTGACAGGTGAATGCACACTCCAATGGATTCTGAAGTCCATCTGTGTCCCTAAGGCAACCCCTGCACCAAACTGATTTGGTCACACATATTACAGGATCATGTAATATTCTTTCTGAAGATTTGGCAATGCCATAACTTGTAAAACACCAGCACACTATCAGCAGCAGTACTTCTTAGCAAGTTCTTTTTCCATCTAGTCACTAGCAGCTCTCTGTCCCCAGCTTTAAATGATTGCAGCCAAATGCAGTTCTTTCAGTTCCAAACCATGAAACCATCAACCTAAGCAGCTGGCTGCCTTGTGTCTCATGGGGTGCTCTTTTTCCAAAGAAACCCGTGATTCATCTGCAGATGGCTCCCTGAATCGGCCGGCAGCTCCACCCACAGCCAAGAAAACCGGCAATCCCAGTGCTTGCTGCCCCAGCAAGGATGTGAACCCAGTGCTGGCACGGACCTCTCTGTATTTTCAGAAGCTTCTTGCTGTTTGTTTCAGGCTCAATGCTTGGCTGGGTGGTAGGAAGGAGAATGATTTGTGGGGCACACTGTTCACCATGGTGGAAATTTGTGTTGCAGAGACAACTGTGATACTGCACACAACTGTGATACCCAGGATGGGTGTGACTACTTTTGGGATGGCTTTTCTGTCCTTCTGAGGAACACAGTTTGTCCTAGCCAAGCACCAGCAAACGTGTTGATGATGTTACCAAGTAACAGACATGGCGGGATACAGCAGGGATCATTTCCTGATCTGCTTCATTTCCTGGGGAAGGAAAAGTGGGGCAGAAGTATGAGACTCATCCTTCATCCTCCCCCTGCATAGTTAGTGCTGCTGGCTTGCCCTTGAAGTTGAACTTCCCGTGATTTTGGCACTATCAGAAGAAATTTGCTTGCTCAGAACATGCTTGAAAATGTCAGTCTCACTGTTGACAGCAAAGTTTTTGTAATGCCAACAATTATGCAAAGCAAAGACTTATAACACGCTGCTGTAAATATGGACAGTTTTGATCACATAACACAGTTGTTTGAGTTGCAGCAAATTCATGTTGGAGTTAAATAAGAATGACCTGTAGTTGACCTCCCCTGGCAGTTTCCCACACGTAATTAGAGATTTTCTGGCGACAAATTTATGATTGGATCCAAACATTTTGGCAAATTCCAGATATAGAAATTTATGGTAAGCTGAGACTCCAAATAGCCTGATGCTGCCCCAGGCACATCTTCCAGATGTACAATTTTGGTGGCAGACAGACAAAGAAAATTTCCTCTCTCCCTCTTTCCTCTTTCCCTTGCTTCAGAGGTACTTTTATAAAGAAGAGCCTCCTGGTAGCTGCTGCCTGCCAGATTAACAGGTTACAGCAAGCTCTGTGAAAGGGCCCTTCCTGCCCTTCCTATGAGGTTTGTCTTCTTTAAAAATAAATGTATGTTTTGATAAAGCCAAAATGCAGTAATTTGTCACCTACAGCAGTGCAAATTCATGCTGTGAATCTCCCAAGTCAAAATGACAGGAGGGCACTGGAAGTCCCCTGCCTCCTAACGCTTGCAACACAGTGTTGATCAGTGCAGCAGAGGGAGAACAAGGGAGGGAAACAAGGAGACATAAAGCACCTTGCTAGGTCCCATAGTGGTGGGAAGGGGAATGCTGAAACTCATGGTTCCAATCAGGCAAACCATCAGCCCCAGGACGTAATTGAAGGCCAGTCCAAGGACAGCTAGAGGTATAATGCCAGCTCCATGCAAGACCCAGCGGGCAATGGGTCCTGGGGCCACTGAGATCATAGAATCAAGGTTATAAAAGACCTCCAAGATCATCGAGTCCCACTTACTTTACCCTCAGTTTTACCTACATCTCCATCCTGAACAAGCAAATGGGTGCCCTTAGAGCCCTGGTGAGTTGCTCAGCAATGTTCAGTGAAGCAGGCTTTTGTCTAGAAATCATTTTCCTAATTCTGTCCAAACAAAGGCATCAAATGTACACAGTCAGTAGCATAATGGAAATTTTGTGAGACCCACCACATCCAAATCGTTATTTGAGGCTCATACAAAATGAGATAGTCTGCCTGTTGGTGAGCAAAGGGAGACTCTCTACTCCTATTGTGAATGGATTGAGATCAAGATAGTAATTAATCCCTATTGTGTATTTTGTATGAGCTTCTGAGAGCTGCCATGAAGTCAATAGGTGAGAATACTTAAGCAAGCTTGCCCTGAGGGTGTGTGCAGTTTATCCCTTTCTGAGCACAAAAGTTCAGTATTTGACAGAGACTTATAAACATCTGACTAGAACCCAAAAACTTATTGCCAAACAGGATAGTTCTCTGAAACAGGCTCAGACATGTTCTTCACCCTGCTTTGGGTAAAATACAGGCAAAAGTACGTTAGGTAGCATTACAACTGTTACATTTGGCATAGTAGAGTCTGATCCTGCTTTCATTCAAGACAGTTGAACAATACCCATTGACCTCACTTAGGAGATGGCTACACTCAACGCCTACTGTAGATAAGTTAAACACAAATTCAAATGTCCAGAAAGCAATAAGGGGTGCTGCATTGGCTGCTTTTCCCTGGGTTTGGCATCCCTGGGGGTTTAAGACAATGAATGTACATGAACCTTTCTGTGAGAAATTATTTTACAAAAAACCAAGCCCTTAGCCCTTTCATGGGCTCCTTTTTCCAGCAATGAACAAACTTCTTCCAGAGAGTCAGTTTATAACTCAGTTAAACTGAAACTGTGCTAAAACAGTATTTGGGAAACTGAGGCAATGGGTGAAGATATTCATTACTTTCTTTCATTCTAGCATATATCACTTTAATGGCTGTTCCCTGACTTTCTTTGACAAAGCAGTGACAAATTTCTGCAGCTGTTCTGGGGCACAAAGTATTACTGGACAAAATTAATGCTGCTGCAGAGTTGGAAATGGTTTGGATCATACAGGTTTCATCATCACTAACAGTGGTCCTGGCTGGATACCTTTGTGCTGTCTCTGTTTCAGTCTTAGTTGTGCAAAGGAAAGAGAAGAGCTGGAGGAATCAGCTTTCACAGTGATTGCCCGAAATATTCACAGTCCTGAGTAATGGAGACCTTCTCCCCTGTCCTCCCTTCAGATCCTGAGAAAACAAGGCGATAACTCACATGACTCTTCAAGTCAGGCTGCTTTACTCTCCTCCCTCTCAATAAAACAGCAAATTGAGGACAAGGCTAAGCATTGCAGTCAGTAGCATTGAGGCTTGTGGAGGTTGAAACATGAGAAGTGACTAGTTTTTGGCCACCTAAAAAGCTACAGGTTGCATCTTCATCAAATGAAAACACAGAAAGTTAGAAACTGATGGATGGAAAAAAAAGCCCAAATAAAAATCAACTGTGGTCTTCTATCTAAACAGAATTAAGAAATTTCAGGAAAAAGTAAGTTTCTCCCTCCAAAAAAACCCCCAAGAAGAGCTATAACTGCTGAGCTCCATGGCTTGTGCAGCGATGTGAGGAGGGGTCACACAAGAGCGAGCTATACAGGTGTAAGGAGTAAAAGACTGGGAAAGTGACAACAGGTTTGTGGAGTTCAGATGCTTTGTAGGGGGTGTGTGTCTATTTTTTAGGGGATGCTGGACTGCCAAAATATGATGCACACTCAAATCACAGCCACAGAATATGCTGCCACAACAGAGAAACAGCACAGAATATATTTTTGGGAGGAGAATGAAATCAGAAAATCTGTTGACCCTCTTGAAGGCAGGTAGGCTCTTGAGAAATTAGAGGGCTGGGCAGTCACCAACATGTGAAGTTCTACAGAGGGAAAGTGCTGGATTCTGCACTTGGAATGGGGCAACCCTGGATGAAAAGACAGAACAGGGAATGAGAGGCTGGAGAGCAGNAGTTCTTTCCCAGAAGGTGGCTGGGCACT
Organism: Dicrurus megarhynchus; assembly: GCA_013399195.1. Lineage (NCBI taxonomy): Eukaryota > Metazoa > Chordata > Aves > Passeriformes > Dicruridae > Dicrurus > Dicrurus megarhynchus. Next base: position 471,957 of record VXAD01008395.1, read on the forward strand.
GGAACAGGCTCCTTGGGGAAGTGGTCACAACAGTGTTTGGACAATGCTCTCAGGCACATGGTGTGGCTCTTGCAGATGGTGCTGTACAGGGCCAGGAGTAGGACTTGATGATCCTTGTGAGTCCCTTCCAAATCAGCATTCTGTGGAAAGCAAAAGTCATGAGGAAGAGCTGGCTGAAGGTCATTTAATAGTTCCTTCACTTGAGTTCTCCTTGCATGCCTTGTGAGGGAGACAAAACTAACTCTTGGCTAGCCGATACCGCTTCCAGGAGGGGAACAGTAAAGGTTTACAGCTTTTGTTTCATGCTTTGTTTCTGGACCACAGTTCTCTTTGCCAGCACATTTCATGCGTCTTTATGTGTCTTTGTGTGTGCTCTCAAACTTGTGGCGACGTCTGCCAACTCAAGGAGTCTCAGGCCACACACAACATCTATGGACTCTTAGAAACAACAGCCGTTGCATTTCAGGGCAGGGAATTAGCTCATAAATATTTACAAGTCTGTCAGTTACAGAGACAGAGAGCTGTTAGCAAGACAGTTCTGATCAGAATGGGGGAGATGGGACTTCAGCATGCCTAACTAATCTAGTGTGGTAATAGCCCAGCTAAATCATTTTTGAGCACAGGGAAAGCAGTTTCCACCCCCCCCTCCCCCC
>VXAD01008395.1:472627-802473 GCA_013399195.1 Dicrurus megarhynchus
CCCCCCCCCCCCCCCCCCCCCCAAATAAAGTAAGAGAGTACATTGCAGGATGGCTGCAAAATCCAGTACTGCTCAAAACATGACCCCTGAGGCTGTATTTTTAAATCCATAAGTGAGTATATATATATTTTTAGAGACACTAAATAACTTCTCCCCATAACCTCACATGTTGTTGAAAATCAAGCCTGAATACATCAGTTTGATCGTGACCCAGAGTCCCAGTTCACACAGTCCTAGCCCCACTCAGGCCAGTACCAACAGGAGAGTCCCCCCACTGTCCTGACTCACTGACCTGCTTCCTAATGAGAAGACACAGCCATGTTGAGGGTCTCCTGCAGGGATAAATGCTGCTCTCACCCTTCTCTTGGTAGGGAGGCTCGGGGACTTACCAGCAAGGTGCCTCTGCTTGTGGGTGAGGGCTTGGTCCTAATCTGCCTTGGAGCTCCTGCAGCTGGATCACATCTGCAGGTACTAAATCAAACCCCTGAAGGCTGTGCTGGCCTTTGCCAAAACAGAAATTCACTGCTGCAAACTGGAAGCCACCCTTGTCTGAAGCAACCAATTTGAACACTTGAAGGACAGGCCCTTGGAAAATGTAATGTCTTCCTCAAAATTTAAATAGGTTTTTTTCTAAGAGGTCAAGGATCTTTTAGTAGAAGGATAGTGTTGAAAATTAGGAAGCTGTTGGAGTTTGGGTGTTTGTTTTTTTTTTTTTTTTTTAATTGACCATGGTAATAGATCTCAAGGTTTAGCACAATGTTTTAAACAACAGTACACCACCAGGGGACAGAAAGGAAAAGATGGGCCACAGTGGAAAGGTGAGAGACCACCGCATATGAGGAAATGAGAGGGTTGATATGGATGACCTTATTTTCCCTGATCCAAATCATATGAGACACAAACAGAACCCAAATGGTCTGGTAGTATGGGCTAGATTGGCCTGCAGCAAGCTCAGCAACAAATACTGAACAAAACATGGTTTGGTCAGAAGTCCACAGCTTTGTTAGACAAGGAAAAGCCTGAAGCCTGTGGATAATGCACTGAGATAAAATACATTGCTCCATTTCCAGTTATTTCTCTTCTGCTTCTTCCTTCTCCTCTGCGTCTTCCTTTTGGCCCAGTATGTGGCACTGGCTTAGGTCTTGTTCTAACTGGTATATTTTGGGGCAATGCTCCCAGTATGGCCCTGGAGCACAGATGGCTATCAATCTTTAGCAATGATATTCCCCAATTAAGTGCTCTCACTGAGACTCCTATCCATGGCTCCTCTTGGGTCCTGCAAAAAATTAACCCTGTCCTGGCTGGAACTAGGATAAAAGCTCTATCCATATAGATTTAACTTTGGGATTAGGTCTTAAAGGAAAGTATTTTTGGAGAGGCTGTGTCTTATTTTGTGTTATTCCAGCACTCAGCTTAATGTATCTGTGACCCCAGTGAAGTCTGGGCACGGGAGTCAAGCAGCACTGGCATGAGAGCAGCAGCCTCTTGGCATATTTTATCTACTAGGCACTCAGTAAAGTAATTACCTGTCTTAAGCCATGACTCATGTTAAAGGAGTTTTTTGGTCAGTGCTTCTGCACTTCATTGGATCTGTGTGGAAAGATTCTCCCACTTTTTTTGCTGGTTGGTTTGGCTCTCAACTCTTTTCATGGCTACATGAAAAAGTGTGAAAAGAAGCAATTTTGTTAACTTTTCTGTGGCTCTTGCAAAGCACAGAAACTCAAGGTATTGGACGCCTTTTAAGGTGTACTGGGAACAAAAGAACCATGCCAGTAGAGGCTGAAAGTCCTGAGTCCTGCTTAATTTTTCCTGCCACATCCACTCTGGGGAATTTTTGAAGTCTCACTACACTTTCTGTCTCCAGCCTGTTGTGAGAGATCAACACATACATTTGTTTCACCAGTGACCACATGAGACACTCTGATATCCAGCAAGATGAGACAAGATGAGAGATGTGCCTGGTGTTTCCAGAGCCTTTCATGCAACAGGAATGGAGGCACCCAGTACAAAATCTCAGATTTTTGCCAAAGTTGACAAGAGTGTACCTGATGCTGCCCATGCTGTCTACCCCTGAGGCTACTCTCAAAAAGCATGGCACTGGCAGCTCTGTTATGCTACCAGATGCTGCAGAGGCAAACATCTGCAGGGCCAACCCATAACACAGCTGAAGTAATGGCATGCAGTCCGTTATCTCCTGTGGTATCAAACCCTGTCAGCCCGGGAGCATGGCAGTTGCTGGCTTCTCCACAGAAATCTTCCTTTTCAAAGCTGTGTGCACACTCTGCTTACTCTGATCTCATGGTAAATTATAGAGACTGCTAATGACTGTTCTGTCTGTATTCAGGAGTTTCTAGGGTGATGCTGAATAATAAAACAGACTCCAGCATATTCTTTTCACAGCTCTTGATTTTCTTTATAGTATAAAATACAAATCATGGGGACTAAGAGACCACAAATTTGAGAACAGATTTTGGAGATAAAGTTAAAAGTGTAACAAATAATGGAAATTTGTTATGATAAAACCCCCCTGAAATGTTTTGCAAGAATCAAAGCCACAGTATGAAAGGACTCACTAGTCCTTCTTTGCTGAGGAACAGATGAAAAAAAATACCAGCAGTTTTATTGGGACTCCGTGTTCTGAAATACGGAAGATCAGGTCTTTATCCAGGATGTACTTCATTTGCAGAGTTCTTGCAGTGACAGAAAAATATAAACCATATATGTGAAGGATAAAACTATATGTCTGAGAAAATTTTTGAAAAGCCACAGTGAATGCAACAGATATTTTGCAAAAATAAGAAGTACCTGTTGGCAAGATATGCACTTTCTTCAAGACACAGAAAATAATTTCTCAAAGTGCTTTTCTGACACTTCAAAACACTTCAAGAGCTTAAGTTGCAAAGTGAATTTATGACCAACAGTATCCGAGGAGAATAATGAGAAGTAAAATAAGCCCTTAAAACACCTTTTTCCCTCCAGCCCCTCCCTCTCCCCCACTCTCACAACCAGCAGTCCTGCCACACCTGCTGCAATGTGGATTCCCCCAACAGGCAAACAGCCCTCCCAAAACTGCTGCACCGGGGCTCTCATTCCACGGGGTGCAGTCCTCCCAGGACAGGCGGCTCCAGCCTGGAAGCAGGGCCCTCCCTCTCCACCGGGTCTCCCACTGGATCACAGCCCCCTCCAGGCATCCACCCATGTCGGAACCCACGACATGTCTCTGTCTAATTTAGGGGACCTGACACCCCAAAATGGGGGTGCCCCAGAGGGCACTGCCTTTGATCTTTGTCCTTGGAGAACTTTACCAACTCTAAGAGATTAATTGCAAGCCACAAGAGTGTAATATAAGCATTAATAGTCACTTTGCATCGGGTGAAATGTAGTATATAGAAGATCTGATAACATGTACATGGGGGTACGACATGTACAGGGGGGTTAAGATGGAGTCTAAAGGGTGTGGTCACCTTCTCCTTCTTCTTCTTCACTGTCCTCCATATTCTCAGTGACGAGGACGTAAATTGATTGGTAGAATAGAGATAAGACAGGNTCTGCATCCCCCGTGGATCCCCACGGGCTGCAGGGGCACAGCTGCTTCACCATGGTCTGCACCACGGCCTGCAGAGGAACCTCGGCTCTGGGGCCTGGAGCACCTCCTGCCCCTCCTCCACTGACTTTGGTGTCGCCATGTTGTTTCCCTCACGTGTTCTCACCTCCTCCTCTTCTCTGACTAGAATCCAAAATCTTGTGACTTTGTTTTGATTTTCTTCTCAAATATGTTATCACTGAGGTGCTACCAACCTCTCTCACTGGCCCAGTTTTGGCCAGCAGCATGTCCACCTTCAGAGCCATCAGCCACTGGCTCTGCTGGACATGGTGGAAGCTTCCAGCAGCTTCCTCACAGGAGCCACTGCTGTGCTCCCCCCGCCGCCCCACGAAAAACCAGGCCAAACAAAACCAATACAAAGGGTCAGAGGCTTTGTGACATGACATGCCTCAAACAGTGGGGACAATGTCTTTTGAGCAGAGGAAGGACATCTCCCAGAGGGGAACACATACTGTGTTTCATGCCACAGAAGATGGAAACTGTTAAAAAGCTTTGGCTGTGGAGGTGCTCCTGTTTGCAGCCCTGGATACCCTCTTTTCCTCAGCTCCCTAGCCAAGGGAGACTGATGAATAAACAATTAAACAATACTGTCGGGGTGAATTTTCCAGGAGTTCTGTAAAACACTGTGGTCAGCTGAAAACAAAACAAGGCCCAGTCCCTGGAAGCAGATGTTCAGGACATTGGAGGATTGAACTTGAGCTGAGCCAAAATAAATCCCAAGGGGCAACAAAAAGCCAGCAACCTCCATTCCAAACAAGAGTTTCCTTCAGATCATCCCACTCCTGTAGTGTTACTGCTTTGGTGTCAAGGTCCTGAAGAAAGCATTCTCTGAGACCAGAGGTCAGAAAAGATTCCACAAAAGTAGTAGACACCTCTTCACCTCTCTGGACCACACACTACTGCAAGTTATGGGCATGCGTCCAAAGAGAGGAGAGGAGACTTTGGCAATGCTGCTAGCTACAAACTTAAAAACTTTGCTGATATTACCTTAAGAAAATAAGTAGTAAATGCCCCCCCTGCAAGACATAGAGACCTTCCCAAGTCAGAACTTTAGGAAAACTCTCTGCTACTCCATTGCAAACCCCCTCAATATGAGGGCAAAGACAGTTTGTCCACAAACAAGGATTCAAAGGTATGAGTTGTGTCAGGGATACTCTTCTATCTGACTTTGCAGACTACCACAGAGGTGCCATTGATGCAGGAAAGTGCAAAGAACTCAGTTTAAAACCACGGATAGGGCCTTTTAAGGCAGCTTGTGAAACCTGGCCATTCAGTTCTCTGCAGGCTATGGAGGGACTCAAGTGAGCAGGGATTTATTGGGGTAGGGCAAAAAGCAGGTGAAAGAGTAACACAAAGTAACCTCCCCATTTCGTTTCAAACACAAGGATCCCAGTTTATTCAATTTCAGATTACAAATTCTGCAAAGGCTGGTTTCAAGTCTGAGTCTGGGTATATGCTCTGAAACTTTCTGTAGCTGATAGGAATATGCTGGAAAAATTCTAGAGGAGGGACATACAAAAGTCCCCTAAAGGCATTGTTTGAAACCATAAATAACTTCTAATGCAATGCCACAACTTTTGGATGTTCGAGTCTAGAGTTATTGCTAAGCTTTGATACCAAAGCAATGCACTCATTCATGGGTCTTCAAACAATGTTGTGTGTAACAAGCATGGTCTTTGTTGCTCAGAGGTTGTGCTCCCCAACAGACCTCTGACATAACCAGAGATGTAGCTGTACACCATATGGTTTTAATGCTGAGTTTCACACCGCGGATTTTTAATGTCTCTATATATTCCCTCAGTCGGTTCTTGAATATCTCATGGTTTGAATAAACTGTTACACAATAATTCATTACACGCAAAGAGTTATGTCAAAACAGCCATCTATATGAAATTACAAAATGCTGAAGAAAGAGGCTGCCAAAGATCCAAAAAAAAGTGGTGACATAACTACTTTGTGACAGAACAGAAAAAGCACTTATGTATGCATTTATTTTCTTATCAGATGATTAAGTGAATCAGAAAGGATATTAAGTTAATGTCAAACTTTAATATTATATATGATTTCAAAAGATGTAACAAAGTCACATGCTCAAAGGCAACCTGAATTGCTGGGTTTACATAGAATGGTTGTGCTAAAATGAAACAAAAGTAAAAAGCAGAAAGTATAAAAGAAGTCCTTAGGGCTAATGCAGAAAACCCTGAAGGCCTGAAACTTTGTTCTTTCCAGAAAGGTACAGAAATGAGTTTACTTGATCTCTGGTATGTGTGTCATTTCTGGATTCATGCAAGCTGGGAATATCACAGAGAGCTACTGTTTCAGTTGATTTCATTCCATTAATTAAAAAAAAAAAAAAAAAAGAATTTGACTATTTTTGATCCTGAATGTAATGAAGATCTGGAGCTGCTGAAAATGTTGGTGCGATGCCAGAAGAGTCCTTATTTCAGCAAAAGGGACTGGTCAAGACCTGACTTAAAGGTCTTTGGGCCCAATCCCACTGCCAATTAGAAAGAAAGTGTCTAATATTTGTCAAGTGAAAACAGGTAACTTCATGCCAGGAGTGCCAAGAGAGGTGAAAAATAACAGGATAAGTTCCTGCTGAAAATGGAAAACGGCTGAAATTCTGTGTGCACATAACAAATGAATATCTTTTTTATCTTCTCCGCCTCTTGCCTAAGGTCAAAATAATGCAATGATCCAGCTAACAAGTGCTGTCTCACAGTGGCAAAAAACACAGACATCTTTATCCAGATGGTCTGACTTAAAAGATAAGCCAACCAGGGACAGTTTTTGAAGACTGTGTTGCAAAATAATCAAATTAATGTATTAAACACCTTGAGAAAATTCAGAACTGGCAAACTTCATACAGGAACTCACCATATGTTTTCCAAGGCAAAAATAGTAAAGTACACATATCGTCCTCCATGAAAGCCAGCAGCTTTATTGCCATCTGTCTGCATCAAGTACGCAACATGTACCATGTCTCCATGGGAATGAGTCACAGCCACTCTTCTACTCCCTTTTCTTTGCACTGTGCTCCTCCTGCACAATGCAAAAATGAAACAAGAGGAGAAAGTGAAATTCAGAGATAAAAGCAGAGAGGCAACATAAAGAAAATTAACGGAACAAAAAATATCCTGGAAGGCCAAATAGCAGGGCTGTCCTGTTCCACTGGGCACTGTAACATGGCAAATGGCTTAGGATTTCTATTATTTTATTACAAGCGGATCACATGCAATGGCTAGATCATCCATCCTGGGCAGCCTGCTGTTTCATACTTTTTGGCCTTTTGTTTTGTAAAAAGTTTTTGTTACTCCTCTTCAGGGTTCCTCCTTTTGCTTTTGCTGGTATAGTTCAGTTTCTGACAGGAAGAGAAAACATACTAGTACATGGCTTTTAACCATGGTGCAAGCTAGATCTCCACCCAAAAGATTTAGAAAGTGGCTTGTTGGCAAAATCCCATCGTTCACAAAGCATAAATCACACCAATCTGCATCATTTGCCTGCTGATGTGGATGGAGCAGCATCTATGGGGAAAGGAGAGAAGGGAGAAGGCATTATTATTTCCAAGTTTTCCAAGCCCTGAAAATCTATACTATGAAAAATTTATCTTAAAAAACAAAAAAACCACCCCAAATTAAACCAAAACATTAAAGTCCAACACAGTCTCATGTATCCCCATGATTTCCAGGTGCTGATCCATGCAAAGCCCATGAAGACTCAAGGGTGATATGTGACCCCTTGGGGCTGTGGGAAGTGGCAGGGGCAATGTGAAGCCAACATGTCAGAGGCTCATTTTTCAAGGTCTGTATGTACAGATGGCCCAGCTATGGATCATGAGTGACACACAGTGGAGGGGTCTGTGAGCAGAGAGGGGATGCAGCTGAAAAAAAAAGCAAAAAAAGCATGCAGAACTTGACAAAAATTATGCTGTGTAGCTGCAGGGCCACTCCACAGCCATGCACTCACACAGTGCTCCTGGGCTTTCATGAGGAGACTGTAAACAAAGGAGAAGGAAGCAGAATGGGAAAAAAACCCAATACCTTTCTCAAGGGAAATTTTAGCTGAGAAAAAACATTATAGAAAAACAGGCGCTCCTCTTGTTACCCTACAGTTGAACACAAGACAAGTTGAAGCAAAAAACCTTCCCTTTCATGCTCCCCTAAAAGCACCAAGCACACATCTTCTTGCAATTTTCAGCCCTTGTGCCAACATTTGCTATTAACCTCTCCCTGTCCAAAGTGAGTCTCTGAAGGTCCTCCCTTGCCAGCTGTGTCCTTAGTACTCTGCTGTGCTAATTCAAGAAGGTTAGTCCTTAAAAAGTCTGCCCAGCTGTATGGAGAATAAAATGGAAACTAGTTTACCCCCAAACACCACTTCATGAGGTTTCCACAGAATGTTTTCTAATAATCTGAACTAGTGTGCAGAAAACCTGACTTTCTAATTGTGTGATGGGGTTTTTCCTAGCTTTATGAGCCAAGCTATTAAAACTACCTTGTTGCCTTCTTTTATGCTCTTTCCTTCTGTGAAAGCAAACAGGCGGTTTTTACTTTACTGCAGAACAGTAAGGACAAGGCAGGGTAGGTTTAATGAGTTAGGTTTAACGAGTCAGAGTACAGATGCATTTTCCAGGGCTAGGGCAGGTGTTTTTGTCATCTGGAGGAGTGTATTATCTGCTGCTCCTATGTGCCTGGCAGGCACAGAGCCTCACCCATCCTGGCTCTGACTTCTGCATTGCAACTGTCTGAAAACATCTCATACTTGCTATCTCTCCATGAATCTGCAGCCAGTTTTCTTCTTCTTTATGAAAAAAATTTCCTCTTTTAGAGTAACAGGGGGTGTGAGATTGATTCTGCCTTCTTTGATCAGTGTAAGTTGTACTTCACTTACAGAACACCTCCTTTGAAATCAGCAAATCATGCCATGAGCTCCAATGGAGACAGTGATTATTTGTTGTAAAAAAGGGACTTTTGCTGCAAAATGAGGACTTTTGTAGATGAAGAAGGGTTAGAAATTAAATATACGTCATAGTTTTCATGGAGACTTTTATAAAAATAGCTTTAAAAAGTTTATTAATAAGTGCTCAATAGATTGCCTTAATGACTGGTAATCAATTTGTGAGGAGTCCAGAAGGCAATGAATTACCTCTAGCCTTTACTTATTTCAGAGTTACTTGAAATCCTTCATGACACACATTAAACATGAAACATTTGAAATCTTGCATTAACCTATTATAAATCTTTTCCAACATAATTTCCATCCAAGTTATGACTGAAGTTGTTCTGCAGTGCGTGGTGCCCTTCCTGTCTGGGTGGATCTTTAGGCCCTGTAGAATAGATCTATGCTACTAGGATGATTTGCCCTTCCTGTAATCTTTCCTGTAATCTTTAGGTTTCAGAAACTGAAGAGTGATTTTGATGGGGCTGTGCTGATTAATAAGAATCGAGGTTGTAGCTCTGTAGCAGTTTTTCATTAAAAGCAATAGGAGTTTTTTCCAAACCTGCTAATGATTTCCTATAGTTCTAATTTCAAGGCATGTGACTGCAAGGAGCGATTTGGTATGAGGTAATTTTATTTTTTCCCTTCTTTAGAGTCACTTTGGGAATAATTTTTCATCTTTGCATATGGTTGTACCACTGCAATGTGATAAAATTCCCATACCATTTCTTTGCTCAGAAAATTTATTTCTCACTAACGGGCCTCTGTGACTAGCCAAAAATTCATCCCAGGACAGTTTCATGGAAAACAGTTGCCAGCTCAAAGAATTTTGATTCATTAACCAGACTGCTGATAGGAACTGAGCTGGGAATAGTCTTGAATGAGCTGTATGAAGTAATCCTCAGACTTTCCCTATGATTTGAACAGCCTCCGTGTGCACGCAGCTGCTCATCTTCTGCCTGTGGCTACAGGAGTGACTTCATACCTGCAACAGGGACAAGCTGGGACTCCTTGCCCAGGTTACAGTTAACTGTTCTTTCAGTCCCACTAAAACCAGTACAATTGGCTGTCACAGACAGTCAAAAGGGTCTAATAAATGGGAAGATATTTATATTACCATTTATGCATCTATTTTTTCTCCTGCTGCAGCATCTTTGTTAATAGCATACAGCTACAGAAGAGGAATGCTTATGCAATACAAAAGGGAGAAATTTTATTAGGTACAAAAAAAGAGAACAAAGTACTGTGAAAAAAAGGGAAAAAAATGGCCAGGAAATGCAAATCTATCATGTATCTTTCCAAAATTATGTTAACTGCTCCCCACAGTCCCAACTTTGTTTTCTCCAGCAAGATTATTTCAAGTTGTGGAATCCAGAGAGCATCAGAAAATATCTTGCCTGATTCATATCTTCACTGATCCAAAAGACAATTTTATAATTGAATCAGAGTCCTTGGAGGAGTAACCGTCTATTTGTTCGAAAGCATTTTAAAGGGCTTAGCAACAGAGTGAGACAGAATCCCACATGTGACACTCCACACCACCAAGTATGCAGCTTATGAGTTTAGCATGCCATTTCTCTGACAGCACAATTTTTCTTTTGCTTTAACATGCAAGGATAGGCAGAAATGAGACTCCCAGATACTTCTTTCTGTAGGGTGGGCTCATTTAGAATAAAAACCAGTATAATTTTGCAATGATCATAACACATGTAAAATGCCAAACCTTTTATTTCTTCCTGCTGGGACAAGGCCTCAAAACATATCCTTTGACCCAAACTTAAGAGGTCTAAATTTGCTGCAAAAATCTTGGTGGTATCCAAGGGTTCTCCGTAAAGTTAGGACTTTATGGTGCTAGGTCCTGCAGAAGCATTCAGGAAGTAGAATGATTTTGCCCTGTATTTATGACAACATGCAACAGAAGGGGGAAACAAGAGGCCAGGGAGAGAGAGGAGAGAGCAAGATAGCAATATAAGCATATTTTCAGATAGACAAGTGCAGTGAGTTTGTTGAGAGCTGTCATTGGAAGACCACCTTCTGCAGCTGTGTTTCTTCCTAGATTGTGTAAACTGCTTCTGCTCTTCTTACAGCACTTGGACACAAAGGAATGCTGAGATTGAATATTCCTGAAGAGTTGTGCTTGGGACATCCAGAGCTACAGAGGAGAGATTTTTTTCATGAGACTAAGAGTTGAGCTCAAACCAGTGAGATGTGTACCTTAAAGGAAAGTTCTGAAAGATAGAAACATTGAATTCATCTTCAGGTTCTGCTCTTGCAGATAGTATGACCCAGAAATAGAAGAAGTTTTCTAATGGAAAGTAACCTGAAGGAGCTCTGGTCAAAGCAAGTAATCAACAGGGAGTAGAACTGACTGGCAGAGCATTACTGAGTCAGGAAGCACTTGGAAGATGAGGAGCATGGTCAAAGAAAAATGAAGAGATGGAGAGGTGAAGAGGGAAGAGCCCTGGTGTGTGGCAACAGAGCTGAAGCAATCAACATCTCCAGCTGGTGGAAAATGAGGAATTCTCCTTTGCTTTTAGGGAAGACACTTTGCTTCTGCAGTGGTCAAACTAAGTTTTAGCAGCCTGGAGTTATTTCAGGCAGTTAGATTTTTCCAGACCACTTCTAGACTTTTATGGGAGAAAGGTCACTTAATAACACCCTTTCTTGCAAGAATCTATCCCACAAGAATTTCCACTAATCCCTTGGCCATCACATTGCTGAAATATATATTTTCCAGCTGCAGGAAGAGACTTGTCGATATGAGCAACCCCAAGTACTGGGATAGTTTTTTACAGCACAGCTCACATGCCTATCGTGCTTTGTGCAGTTTCCTCAGCAGCACGTGTTTTGATTCACTTTAAAATAATCTAGAAGATAGACTAGGTGATTAATCTGCCTGTTCTGGATGCAGAGCTAAGGTATGCAAAGGCAGTGGATTTCCATATTCCCATTTCACCACAGAGAGATGACATCTGTGGATGAAGTGATCCTCCTGTGCCAACACACAAGGTTTGATCTGTTTCTCCCAAGGTCCACAGTCGTCCTAGGGGGCTGGCATCAATACAGATGTTCTCCAAAGTGCTTTGAGGCCCTCTGGCATGCAAGATCTTCTCAGTGGAAGACGATGACATTTTCTACTTGCTGCATCAATGTTTCTTTTTCCCTCTCAGGTGCCTCAGGACAGATGTCTGCCTGCTTTTCCCTCTTTCAGGTCTGCTGGTAGCTCAGATTTCAGTTGAGTTCACAAGCATTTCCTGGCCACTGGTGTTTGGGTCACGTCAGTGTATGAGTTAAAAGCTATTTCCACCCCATAGTGGTTGATGAAAGATATTCTAAACAAACAAATTATTTGTACCAATTTTGCTGTTTTCCTTACCTATAGTAGTGTTCTAGCACCAATTTCAGAAACAGGGTAGTGCCAAATCCTGTGGAAAAAGACACCTCTGAAATCATAAGGAAATTGTTTTAAACAACTGTGTGAAAGAGACATTTGCCTGGGTGAAAACTGTGTGCACTGGATCGGAATATCCAAAGCAGTAGCTCTCAAACCACTTTGTAGTGACACTGCTGCCTGGATCACAGAGAAGACCTACCATCTATTCAGGCTGTGCTTCCAGTTTCCATCTCCTCTTTACAGGTCCCACACTTCCTTTTTCCAAAAATTTCTCCCTTCCTGCTGTTAACGCTTCTCCGTACTGCGAATGTTGTCGTGACATCCCTTTCCTAGAGTCATAATTCAGCTAGTTTCTATCCTTACCACAACAACTACAAGTGCTCATTCACCAAATAAATAGGAAATGCAGTCAGCGCGCCTGACATGTCTGTGCTCATGTATGATGGATGATTTCTGGAAAGACCTCCAGCAGCCCGTCCTCATTCAACTGCACTATTTCTGTTTACTCTGTCAGAGTTTGCTGGTTTTTACTTCAGAGTTTGCTGAAGGCGAGTCATCACAGAGCAGGTCTGGCTCCTCAGCCTTTCCGCTGTGGCTGGAGATAGGAGAGGCATATTCTGGGATTTGCAAGGGCTGGTGATATACTGGGACGAGCTTTCTAACTCCCACAAATAATTCTTGGATGTCAGAAATTCTAGGTATTTTCTAAAGATGGCCCATCTTTATGCCTGAAGTTGTGAGCATTCTTCAGCTGATTAAGATCATCCTTTTGTCCAATAAAGCATATGCCAAAAGTATCCTTCAGCCAGTCTCCTATACATTCCCTAAGCTTTCCTCTCTCCACACCATCCCATGACCTCTGTTTATAATAAGCATCACAGCACAGTGAGGATTTTCGCACGAGGGAGTGAGTCGCCCCTCAGCAGATGTACAAACCTTGGAGACGTCTCCTGAGAACAACTTACCACATGGTCCAGCTGAGGTGAAGAAGGAACTTATACGCCAAACACTGCACTAGTATTTCTGGTTGTCCTTCTTTCGACTTTACTTTTGGATGCCAACTTATTTGCTGAAAAATAAATACCTTAAAGAAAATCACTGTGTACCAGCGCAAAATTTATTGTAGGTGGATATCTGACTATGTAGCAGATAAAAACAGTGAATATCAAACTAAATGGTAAATAATCAGATCATTTTTAGATTTCTATAAGAACAATGTGTAGGCAAACACCTTTGAAAATCTGAAAAGTAAATACATTTCAATAGTCAGGTTCTAGGAACACAAGGTTTTAAATGTCTACAACATATAAAAACAACTACAGGAAAAGCAAGTTGTTCCACTTACTCTGAAACCTACCTTTGATAATATCAACAGTGCCTCTGTCTCTTGCCAAGGGTGCCACCATGTTACTGGGTCTCCAAACTCATGCTTGCTTCTCCAGAGAGGGTAATGTACCAGGGAACAGGCATTATCCCTGCTGGATGTTGATCACCACCTGATTTCAGAGCTCCAGTTTCTTTGCAACCACTCCTGACTCTGGAAAGTCTCCAAAACATGTATGCTATGAATGGCCCACAATTTGTAGTGGCAGTTTTGTAGGTAATTGTGAAGTAGGGTGGAAATGTTTCTCTGAAACACATTTGCACTGTTGGTTTAAGATTTTCACTGGTTGTGAACAAGATCTACTCCCCCACCCCCCCCCACCCCCAGGGTTAGCACTAATTCTATCTAAAATAATGTGAAAATATTTTCTTTGGAAATCTCAGCCACTGCATCAGTATGATTTCAAACCACAAACTTCATCTTTACCTTTAAAAAACCCCAAAACCACTATGAGGATAACGATTAGGATGGAAGGAGATCCGCATTCCAGGCTAACACTCACCCAACTGCCATGAGTGACCCACAGACATGCTTGTGCCTTCCACAGCCTGATCACTTGCTGTCACAGAGACAGCTCAGAGTCTTTTTACCAGTCCTTGCTACAGGGAAACTTTGCCCTTGTCCTGAATATTAGTATGGACTTTGGCCTTTGTTTTTATTTTCATGAGTTTTCAGAGGTTACATCAAAGACAGGTATAGCTCCCACTTAAAAAAGTGTAGAAGGCAGTGCCCCGGTTTTGATCTTGGTCTTAGAGACGTGCACCTGAATTTGATTTTCTGATTGCAATAGGATCATCTGGCATTTACAGAGAAACAGGACAAGACCATGAATGGTATGTGTATGTATGGAAGATAGTCATACCACTTCCTGTATTTCATCTCATGTGCTTCTGTAAACAGCTTAAAAGATCTATTTTAGTAGGAATTTAAACCTGTGACAATTGATTTTTCCAGGGTATTCCATCTGCAAAACTGTGCAAACAAGTTAATGATCTTGTTGCAGAAGTAGCTCCCACCAGTGCACTGAACATTGCAGCACATTTGATTGAGAATACATAAGAGAGAAATACTGTTTTCTTCCTAAAAAGAGCCACTGGCCTGCCTGCAGAGCATTTGTTTGGTCTAATGGACAAATGCTCTTATAAAGTGGACATGAATGGTTGGTATTGTGCATTCCAGTTAAAACCCTGATGTGGTGCCTTCTTTTCTTCTTCCAAGGAGACATCCAAGGACTGAATGGGTACTGACATCCTGAACATCCTGAACATACCATCCAGAGGCTTGGTGCTGGGCAATATGGGAAGCTCTGTGCTGGCTTCAGCCCCTGGAACCATTGGTGAGACTCCTGCTTCCTTCCATAGCAGGGATATTCCCACCCAAAAGTCTCTGAAGTCAGCAGGACTTTCATTGCATCACTTTTAGTGTCCTGGGAGAAGGCAGCAGACCTCTGAAACCAATGATTGTGCAAAAGAACTTTAATGAGAAGGCTTTTATGTGCCCTGAGACCATTAGAATTTCATAATTTGTTATGCTAGAAGGAAATCCCTTCCAATAGCACCAACATTGTCTGTCTTGGTTGTCTCATTCACATTCAGCTATGTTTGCACTCACAGGGGGTACTCCATTCTGCCTTTTGGTCTGTCTCTACAGAGAGACAGAAGCACTCTGTCATGAGGCTTGATTTGAGCAACTGTACTACCTTCCTTCTGAACGTAATTGTTACAACAAAATTCAACAGGAGAGTGTCAGGTTGATTGTTTCAGCAAAAGATAGCCGTGGCCATGGCCTTGGCTCTAGTGTGGGAAGAAAGGAACATGTTTCCAGCCATCACAAAAGGGAGGAAAGAAATAAGTCCAACTGAATTAAATACAACAGGAAACTGAGGCTGGCAGGTGGATGGCTTGGACTCTATCCCACAAAGAGTGTGGTGGAAATCAGCCCCAGTGAGCTTGCAGCTGGCACACAGAGGGTCAGTTTGACATGGTCACCAAAGCCCTTTTTTTCCCATTTCATCTAAGTATTTATGAATGAAAATTCTTGGTTGCCCCAGAGGAATCCCCATGCCTGAAAGGACCGTAAACCCAGGGGAGAAAAACGGGGAAAATTCAGGTCATGTTTTTTCACAGACCGTTGTGGATTCATGCTCCCATCCGACAGCCATCTCACCCGCTAGTGAGTTTGATGCTGTAGGTTTCAGCCAAGATCCTCCATAATGGATCTCTTGTTAACTAAGTCTGCTCAAACAAATGCTGCTCTGTGTTTTAGTCATATTTTGGAGCTGAAGGTCTCTGCTCCCTGTTTTTCAGGCAAAGCCCATTCCCTTCTTTTTCTCCTCCCAAGCACCACAGGCTCCCCTTCAACACCACTCCACAGGTCCACATGGTCCCATTGATTTTCCATAACCCTCCTCAGCAGCTGTAAGGGTCTGGGTTCGTTTAAATGATAAACCTGCTGACTAACTCAAGCCTTCCAGGTTTTCAGGAAACACAGACATTTCCTGATGAACACTACTTCAGCATCCTACTTTTCATCAGGTCCTTTGATGGCTTCCTCATTTCCAGGCCTGCAGAAAATCAAGCTTAGCAGCCCACTAGTTTTTCTGTGGTTCAGCAAAGCTTAATCATGAGGAGTTTTTCACCTTTACATTTAATCCATTACTTTTACTTTTTTCTACAATTCTCCTTTTAGTTTATAATCCCTAAACCTGTATTTTGCTTTCTTCCCTCATTACTACTTTTTGGTGTCCAACTGCATTCTTATGTAATTCTCTCTTTCTTGTCCAAACTCTCTTCCAAGAATGAGGTAAAAAGATTACCAACCAGCTCACGCCCGAGTTGACAGTGAGTCAGCTGGGTGACAGAATTGTTTAACTGAGTGACTCGAGTCCTGATCCAGAAGTGGCCTCATTTGCTGTTGGAAATGTTTTCCCATGAACATGTACATTTATTGTTCTGGGTTCTGCAAAAACACATTACAAAGAGGTATTTCCCATACTGCAGAACTCATGGTGGAAAGGGAGCGAGGGCATAAACCTGATACCCCTTAGTGAGATGGAAAACTTAAATACTGAGGGCTAATTGCCAAGTTGTATGTAATATGTGGCAGAGCCAGGCATAATTTCTATCGTTGGATTCTTGGCACGATATTTTATTCATCTGGCTGAACTTCCTCTTTCTTTTGATTATCCCTTGCATTTGTTGACTGTGTCCCGGGTGTCTGGATTAGAAGTACAGCGGAAGTGAAGGTGCGGGGTGGCACAGTGTCTGGACTGCTGCATGGTATCATGTGATAGCCTTGTGCATTGGCACTGAGCCCCAGGAGAGGGGCAAGCACCAGGACCATGGCCACAGCCCTCCTCAGCACAGCACTCCACTACTGACTGTGGGGACAAATCCAGCTGCGAATGGGCTGGGCATGATTAGGGAAGAAGGAGGAGGAGGCAGAAGCCCACCCACACCGGTGGTGTGATTGCAAAGGCTCAGGAGCTTTACTGATGGACAATTATTTGATGAATGACTGGATCTGCTTTGTTTTTCATTGTATGCTTGACTTGCACACAGTGTTAAGTAATGAAATTATGGGGTTTCTTACTAAAATCACACGTATGTCACTGCTAGTTCACAGCAAACAACATGGCTTCATTGTAAATTTATACGCTGTGTAATTTTTTTTCCACTCTTAATGGAAAACACACTGTTTTGTTTGGACCATCTCCAGATGTTTCAGTTACGGAGTTAGTCACTGAAGGTGAAGCATGTGGGAGGTTGCTTTAAGCAACATTACTAGTAAAGCCACTTACTCTGAATATTGGCTGCTCTTTTACTTTATTTGGATGAAGAGAAATATTTTCAAAGTGTCTGAGCTACTTAGGAGTCCACGGCTTACACCAGAAAAATTTCACTGGTGCATGTTGGACTGGATGTGATGTTTTTCCTTCAATGGTTGCACCTTCAGATAGAAATACAAGACACTGGAACAAAGGTGCCTTTTACTAGTGCAGTTTCTTTTAGCTCCTGAACCAGATTAACCTGGACTGGCACAAGCAATGGGAGACTAACACAGACATCTTGACACAAGCTGAGTTGTGTCTCTTCTATCACACTCAGTAAAATGAATGCAGCCACGTTTGTGCATATTTAGGGCACTCGTGAAGAAAACTGTTTTTGACTTTTTAAGAGCCAAATTACTCTAATAAAACTTGGTTCTTCTTCAACTTTGTGAAATGCTGGCCTTGCAAGTAAAAGAACAGAGCACAGACATTAAGAGAAAAAAACCAAACAACAGTTCTACAAGCACTTTTATAGTACTGTTCATTGGAAATGAGTAGAAAAAGCAGGAGCTTGAATTTTGCATAGATGACTTAGGTGTTCTTTCTTACACCACTACCTGGTGTCTGCTCACTAATAAATAAAATGTCTACCTTGGCTGTTACTATGCTGCAAGAAGCTTTTAAAATGCTATTCAAATGCTAGACAGAAAGAAAACCCCACACCCTGCTTCTGTGTGCAGGATACAGGCAACCTGCAGGCAGTACCTGCTGTGGGATGGATTCTGCTGCCACAGCTCAGCCTTTGGGCCAGGCAATGGAAGCCAGATATGTCCACTGTTCAGGAGTCACTGGAGAGGCAGAGGGGCCATCAGGCTGCCATTTTTAACACACTCCTAGAAAGACCCTCTCATATTGTCAAAGCCATTTATGTTATTTGACCTGTCCTTTTTAGCTGAGTTACAGCCATGAAGCCCAATTTAAGGACTGTGCAGAGGATCCCATCCTGAGTTCACCACGGAGCACTGTGATATCTCCTGACAACAAGCCTCATCCCAGAGAAAATTTATATCCTTGCTCTCTGGGCCAGGTCTTGAATCCTTACAATCCCCCTTAAGGATTCATTATGACCATATAGTTCCTTCAATCCCAATTTAGTGGTGTTGTGCTGTATCCCCACAGAGATTTCACTTCTTTGTAAAGTGCTAGAGGCAGACAAGAGGGTAATCCAGCTTGGTTCCATTTCATATAACTACTTGCAAACGTTTTTTGCCATGTCCCTCTTGCAACATGGTCTGTGGCTCACCTGTGGCTGCTGCTCCTGGCAGGGCTGCCCTGGCTCAGCTGCCCACCTGGGCTGACTTCCCACCCCAGAGACACAAGTGACCCCCCCCTCCACAGCCCCTTTGGCCCCTGCCACCCTCTACACCACTGCAGCCATGGCAAGAGGGTGAACAAAACCTCCCTGACTGCACCCCCTTCCCTGAGCTCACAGGGTGCAGGTCAGGTTCAGAAGCTGGCAGCAGTTTTCAAGCACAGTAATCTTCCTGTAGCAGCTAGGTTAAACATGGCTTGTTCGAAAAAGGAAGTTGTCATCTATGGACTGCTATTAAAAAAAAAGTAGTTTCTCCCTTTAGTCTTGTTCTTTGTGCTTTCCCCAGATTTTGGAACTTTAACTTAGATTCAGGGTATGTTCTATTTACAAAAAAAGATAAGCAGTGCTGCCCACTGTCTTTCAGTTTTCTGCACAGAAATAAAAAATAGAAATCAAAAAATACACCCTTCAAGTGAAAGTTTTCCAATCCTGCAAGTTTTCATGGAGTTTGTCTAAGCAAAATCATTGCCTGTGTCACAATTGTGTTTTTATGTGTGCCCTTAGAATAAGTTATTAAACATGTCTGGTGTTCTCAGACCAAAAGAAACATCACAGCTCAGACTGTGGCATGTGTCCAGCTATCAAGAAAAGAGGTCTGACAGTCGAGGGCCCCGCAGTTCCCACTTTCCTGTGCACTCCCTCTGGTAAATCAGGTGTGGATGCCTTGTGCTTTTAAGCATGTGGACTGAAAAAGAGGTTTTGCACTTTATAGAAAATACGCAGGCTTTTTCAGGGGCACGAACAGGAGTGTCTGAACAGCAGGAGGAAGGACAGATGATCTGAAGACTAAACAACAGCTCACCTCTAAGCATGTTCACACAAAGATGTAGAAATGATGTTTCAAAAATAAAAGAGAGGTCGGTCACCTTTTCCAAACCCTTAACCCAGCCCAGCTCAGGAAAGTCTGTTTTCCTGATGAGTTTCTTTAAGAAACACCGCATGGGCAGCCAGCTTGCCTGATGCACATTGCATTAGCTGTAGGGACATAAGTACGATACAGACATTTTCTCTGACACAAGAATTTCTAAAGAAAATAATTGTCACTTTCTAGCATATATTTGTGGCTCAAAATCAGACCTCACTCTGATCAGACAGGAGAGGGGTCTGGAAGGCAGTAGCAGCTGGAGTAGCTCAAAGCAGGCACATTTTTGAGTAACTCCCTTGAACTAAGGAGTGTTTACATATTTTGAGAAGCAGGATTGCAAAGAGACACTTGAGGACAAGAAGAATGTACAAACTTAAAAATCTGTGGCAGAATAAGCAGCAAAATATCCAGATATCATGAACTTTGGGAAAACAGAGTAGAAAAACCCCAACCTATATCAGTGATCCTTGAAGCATCCTTCAGTTTTTTGAGTGGTATTAACACCATTTATATAAAAACAGTTTAATTTTGTGCTCAGTGTGGGTGGTAAATGGGCAGTCTTCTCCTTGTTTCAATTGGACTTTTGATCTCTTAATAAACTAGATACACCTAAAACAACAAAGTATTCCATCAGAAACAAAAAAAAGTAATGCCATGGAAGGAGCATTATTCTTTCCTCTTGAACAAAAGCCACAACCAAGAATTCTTTCCTGAACTTACCAGAAAGCCTTTGAAAGGATCATAAACCAAATTCTGCACAGAAGGTAGGGAAGTGTCTTCTGTGTTGTCCCTTCCTTCTCACAATTTTCCACTTCCTTGTTCTCTCTATATTGTATTTTTTTATTTCCCACAGAATCATAGCATTGTTTCGGTTATAAAAGATCTTTAAGATCGTTGACTGTAACCCTTAACCTATCACTGTCAGGCCCAGCAGCAATCCATGCCCCTAAGTGCCAAATCTACACATCTTTTAAATATCGCCAGGGACAGTGAAACCCTTAAGACATCATTGATAAAGATATTAAACCAAACCGGCTCCAAAACTGGGCCCTGGGGAACACCACTTGTGACAGACTGCCAACTGACATTAACTCCATTTCCACCCTGTCCTCCAGAAAACTACAAAGGAACTGTATCTGTGGTATAGCACACCTGGCTGTCGCCTCGCAGCTCGCCACAGAGATGGCTTAGGCTTTCTGGAGGAGGTACAGGGAAAGGCAACACAAGTGAGGAACTGGAAGGACTCTGAGGGGTGACAAGAATGTTCAGCAAGAGGCTGGGCATACAAGGCCTAGAGGAGGGAGCAGCAGATCCATAACCATGTGAAGCCTAAGCACTTAAGGGGAGAAAGGCTTCAGATAAACATGAAAGAGGGTGATTGCATCTGCTCCTGCTGGGTCCAGCTCACGCAAGGCAGTGCTGTCCTCCCAGACACATCTGTCCTGAAGGGGCACAAAAAGGCACAAAGCAAGATGGGAGTCTTAGCCCAAGCAATGCAGGGAAGTGCACTGCAGGCTCTGGGCATTGTGATATCAAATGTGCTGGCTCTCCGCTCTCAGAGCTCCTGCTCTGCATCTCCTACTGCGCGCTGAGGCTGCGAGCTGTGGCGCTGCACGTGTTGTGTATTTAATGTTAACAGATCGCCATATAAACAGTCTGGCTTTCCCAGCAAATGGTGATCCAGGGCTTAAGCAGAAAATCCCAAAGGTATTGCAGTGCATTTTCATGAGACGTGATTTATTTTGCGATTGTGTGTTTTGGCTTTCTGCTCATTATGTCCAGCAATCAAGCTCTGCGGGGCTGCTTTACATTACAAACGCCATGCCATGGAAAGCCCAACACCAGGGCATTAGTCATGAATCACCAGGATCTGGGGAGATGAAAAAACTTGAACTCTTCTCGTTTTTTATTTTTGTACTTAATAATGCTTAGAGCGATTAGGAACACCAACTTCTTTTTCTGTCATTTTGCTGAAGCAGACACTTGGCTTCCATCAGTGTGTAAGTGATTGGCTTCTCTAACAAAAGGCAGGGGGCTAATGAACCCTTTACATAAGTCCTCTTTTCTTCAAAACATGAAATAGGAGCTAGCATAAAAATAGAGTCTTAAAGAGCTATACTCAAAGAACACTGAAAGAATAATTTTGTTTCACTTCTGCCTCCTTCCTATGGCTATGCAGATCTTTGTGTGGACACATCCATTCCTATACATAAGCCAACCAAATTTGGTTTAGTTAACCTTCTATGGTTAAATCAAAACCACACATTGTAGGAGAAACATGTCCACGCACAGAGAAAAGGAAAGGAAGGTGAAGGGCAAAAGGAAAAGGAAGAAAGCAGAGGGAGAAAAGAAGGAAGAGGGACAGGGAAAGGAAGTGATAATTTGTTTTCTCTGTGCAGGAAGAGTTTTCTCTACAGCAACAAGATGAAGCCTGAGGTTAAATGGTGGAAATGTGGACTTCAAAGAAAGGAAGGTGGGCACATAAGAATCACAAACAGAATGGATTAAGTGGTTTACTGGAAATAACCTGTCCTTTTGCTGTCCCTGTGTTTTAGCCCTATGCTATCTCCTGGAAGACACAAGCCTGTGCCTCGTACAGTGGTTTTTGAATAATTCCCCTCCACATCCAAAAAATACCAGCTCTCCCGAAAAAGGGTATTTCTTTCACACTCCATATTACACATGCCAAATACTTTATTGTACTAGATACAACCTCTAAACATTTACAGTAAGTGCACTTAGTAACAAAATTGTTTGCCAAACCTCATTGGCTCTCTCAATACTTTTGAATTACAAACAAGGCTTTATTTAAACAGGAAAAATTAACAGATTCCTGAGTCTCCCACATACACTTCTGGTTATCAGAATTTTATCACAGGCAAACGGGAACATTTTATGGAGGCTCTTGTTAAAATGCTGGCAGCTATCAGTGTGTTGGATTTCCATGTACTGCAGAAGACAGCAGCATAGTTTAATATCCTTGTGCTCATGTTTTTCCTGTGGTTTTTTTTAGTTTGTTTGTTTTGTGAGGTTTTTGTAGTAATTTTTCTGGTTTTGTTTGGGTGTTTTGTTTGTTTTCTTTACATATCAGTTTCTTTTTTTTTCCTCCTTGAAACATTTAGAAAAGAGGAGCTGGGTGAATAACTTCTTGGAAAATCCTCTAAGAGAGGAAAATGGAAGGAAAGATAAAGGCACATTTTCTTAAGGCGCTGTGGCTGGACAGGTGTGGGTGTTACAACTTTTTAAGCTAATTCTCTATTGGAAGTGGCCTTCCCAATCAAATGGTAAAGCCCAAGCAATTTGTCTGAACAAATGAAATTGCAGTTGCACATCCCCTCCCTACAGACATCAGTGGGTAGCACAGATTGATGGCTCACAGCAAGAACTGGTTGGAAAGGTCATAACAGGTACACTTCCAATAACAGGAAAGCCCTTAACAGGACCAGAAAAAGGAAAAGACTATATTTACCTCTGCAGCAAGTGGAAAAAACCAGCCAGTTTGCTAAGACTGACCTCTGCCAGCTACCTCCAGTCTCATGGTCAGAAGGGACCCAGAGCAATGACAGGGACACTGGGGATGGGGTCACACCTCCGCACGGAGTGGGGACAATGCCCTAGAGAAATGCCTTTGCCAGCTCTGCTTTGCATCACCTTGATTCACACAGACTGAAAGACAGACCAGGGGTGTTTGCATCAAAGCCTCTCCATCTGGTGGTGTTCTTTTTAATCCCACCTGGGAAGAGCAATCTGCAGGGTAGAATTTTATTTCTTTCACAGAAAAAGCTGCATGGTTTTTGTCCATGGACACCTACTGCAGACAGATCTGGCCACAGCAGTGTCACAGACAGAAACCCCAGATGGCTTTACAGTAGTTAAGTATGGTATCTGGTAGCATACTTCTGGGGCAACACAAAGGTCAGAAAAAGCTACAAAACCTGCTTCAGAAGCAGAGCCCACTTGAGTTTCCCATAACACACTGCTCCTGGGACCCAGACTGGCCATGGTTAAACCCCTGCCCACCACACCAGTACAGACCAAAAGACATAGTCTATGGGTGACCCGAAAAGTTTCATTTCAGTGCAATCCCATACTGGGACAAATTTATGTTGCTATTGAGAAGTTACTTAGTCTCGAGAAGAAAAACACTGGACATAAGACACATCCTTTCCTCTTTGACATCCAAGTTGCTCAGGCTTAGTTTGCCTCATGAAGATAGCAGGCCTGCCCTTTGGTTTTCATCAAGTGGCCTACTCTGAGCCTTTGTTTCCTGCTTGTTTAAACACTGCTACAGCTGTGCCTATCTGGCAAGGGCAGAGTTAAAATCAACAATGGTGAATCTTGTGGCAACTATTTTAAAAACTCCATTGCTGGTGCACTATAGACAAAGAGATATGCTTATTTCAAGGAATCACTGAAAAAGCCTTTTTTTTTTGTCTGCCCTCTCTTCTATCTACCCAGCTTTTAGCATCTCAGTCAGAAGCCAGCCTGAAGCTGCCAAGGGATCTCAGAAAACTCAGAACAAAAAAAGGTGCTGACAAGAAAACTAATGTGTCAGACATACACAGAATATATTTTTAACCTTTTATATAAAAGCTGTGTTTTTTCTGACCATGGGTCACCCAGCCTCTCTATATATCACAGTAACAGGGAATTAAAATTCAAAGGCCAGCTTTTAAATTAGTGTTCAGATTTATACTGCCACAGAAAATACACGAAGCAGGAAAACACATTTTCCTTGATCTGCAAATGATATTCTTTTTAATACACAACTCCCCACCACTACAATTGCTGACACAAACACCATTACATTTGAACTTCAAGAGGATTTACTTGCACCAGAGGCAGTCAGCAACAGAAGAATTTTAATGACTGTGGGAGGATCGTTGGTATTTTAAGAAGTCTTCTAAAGCCTTTTGAAGAATTTGAGATAAGTAAAAATAAGTGGGGCAATTTTTTTCCGTAAGTACTTTGCACCATGTTTTCACATAGCAGAAGTGAGTTCTACAACTGCACAATGAGGCTGGAAAATCTGAATAGAAGAGCAAAACTTAAAAAAATTCTGAGATGAAAACAAATGGCATGGGAACCATTCTAAGGAAAGCAGCAAATGAATCTTTCTATTCCAGGCTCTCGTTTTTATTCTCTTTGCTCACTGGAGGTGTAATTTCATTAGCTTGCAAAGAACCACTCAATTCACAGATCAGATTTCTTAAGGATATAGGGACAACATGTCAACAACACAAAGCACTAATCAAATTTTTATACAGCAGTCACATGCTCAGTGAGCTCCTCTAGCAGAATTGCACAGGCGACATTCCTCCTGTTGCATTTGATCTGAAACATTGCACTTCACCTAATAGAAGAAAAGCCACCTCTTGTCAGACGTGCTCCTGGATTAATACACCTGACAACTGAAACATAACAGCTCCCAAGAGTTCAAAAGGTTCAGCTTCTTGAATTGTTGAGTGCCTCCTTGGGTTGATCAATGTACCTGGACAGCAACTGCCATCTGTCACAATCACAATGACGACAGAAAACCTCCTTGGGCATCTGTCTTCACAAGGGGCCTCTGGACCCACCCATGTCTCGAACAACCACACCACCCCTGTTTTCAAATTATTCACCCATGGCTTCTCAAAACCCACCACACTTCCAGCAGGATAAACTAGGGTGAATGATTTGCTGCTATTTTGTGTCATCATGCTCCCACCCTATCTGGAGGAGATTCAATAAAAGCATGCAAACAGCAGTGAGAAGGACACTCGGAAAGGGCAACCCCCCAGACCAAAAATCCCCAAACTCCAGAATTAAGTGTCTATGATCTTCTACTTTTGTGGGGATGTTAGGGACTGGAAAAAGTGCTCTTGCTGGATCCAAGGAAGAAAGGAACTCCAAGGACTCTCGAGAAAAGGAAATTGTTTTTCAGTCAGATGTCCCCTGCCTTTGGAGGCAGTCTTACCCTCTCCTTTCTTCTGCTTACCTGCACTAGTTCAAGTACCAAGCAGGCACTAAGTAAAAATTATGAGTGGCTTAGCAAGCAGATGCTTTTAAATGAAAAAGTTCATACAGCCTGTTCTTCTGTTTCTCAGTACAGTTCTGTGAATAAAACCAAATCAACCTGTACTTGGTCTCAAATACAGTCAGAAAAAAAGACTGGTTTTGTTCAAAGCAAGTGGATATGTCCAAATCTTTGGTCAACTGGCAGATAATGTTATGTTTATTCTCTCTGCCTACTCCACCTTCCACAGTGTCCACGCAAAATTAGCTTGACAATTCAGGTGGATCTCAGTTTTTCTGAAAGCAGTGTCAAAACTCTCATTTTATTCAGTGCAGGCAGGTTTTGTTCACTTGTTTCTCTTCCCTCCCTCAGCAAGGAATTGCCTATTCCAAGCTATTTCATGCTTGGAAGCATAAAACTCGAGCATCTCCTCAAAGCAAGAGATCCTGAAAACACTGAATTTTGCTGGGCTGACCCTCTACCCTCCATTTTTTTCCCTGCCCAAATGGGAGAATATCATCCCTTAAGTTACATTCCAGTATGTTACAATGAAGGATATACATATCTGGTTTTTGTTTTTTTTTTTTTGTTTGTTTGGGTTTTTTTGGGGGTTTTTTTTTTTTTGGGTGTGGGGTTTTTTTTTTTGTGGGGGTGGGTTTTTTTTTTTTTTGGGGTTTTTTTTTTTTTTTGGTTTGGTTTGGTTTTTTCTTTTTGTTATAGACACAAATTACAATGATGAAAACAGTGCCAGGAATTTACTGTTGATATATTTTACATTGTTAGGAGAACATACAGTTTCCTGGAAAGAGGTCCCAAGTTTTTTATCAGCAAGATCCCACCTTTGCTCACATTTACTCCTGTTAAGGAGTTTTGTTTAGTATCACTGATTCTTCGCAGCAGATATTCACATGAGTGACATTTCTCTTTGAAACAGCCTCTTATTAAAAAAAAAAACCCACCTGTTAGCTTAGGTTTTTATAACAGTGTATATGTGTGGCTACTAGCTGTAGCATGGTCCAGTCATTTGCAATAGATGACTACCTTGTAAAGTCTTGACTTTACAAAATAAAATTGTGCCTTGGTTCTTAGTGGCCCACTGCATTTGAAATGAAGGGTGCATAATTTGAACAGTACTCTACAAATACTTCTCAGTGCAAAAATGCAGAAGGTGTTTTTTTTTCACTTACAAGAAAGGTTCTATAAAAACATACCTTTTTTTCCCCATTAAAAATGCATATGCTTTCTGCCATGAACAAGAAAAGCATTCCAAGAATATGCAATAAATACAATTTTTGCAATCTACCAACCTGACTGTAGCCCTTTAAGAGCCTTAGGGATGTGTTCTACTTTAAGAACTTAGCCCTAAAAAACTTGGTACCCCTCACATGTTACACATTTCATACCGCACTTCAAAGAAGAACCTTATATACATTGTGACTAAAGTACTGTTTATTTCATAATCTAAACAAACACTGGAATACAGTCTATACTTTTCTACTTTCCGGCAGACTTTACAAAGAGCATTTTTTTTTTCATAATTAAAACAATCTGCATACACACAGAACATGCATTCTCTAACGCCGGTAATGAAGGTAAGAAGAGTCAGTTTCCCTCATCTTCCTGTTGCCTGTGTTAGAAAAAAATACTTTTCTTTTTACTGTAGTTATGACAGTGTGGCTAAGGATACAAAGACTAGAGCACAGTTTTACTCCCTGCACAGAAAAATGTTCATCACAAGCATGCTGATGGTGATACATATTACATGTCTATTAAATGATAGGCATATTTTTATCCCCTTTACTCCCTTTTTAAAAATACTAAGTGGCTACATGTAAATGCAGTGAAGCAGGTATAAGCTTAATTAATCAGAGTTGATTCAGACTGGCACCAAGATGCAGCAAAGTCCAACAAAGTCTCAGCAAGGCTTTCCATGGGCTATTGATGACCTCTGCTGCAAAGCAATTCTGTTCTACTTTTTCAAAGTAGGAATCAAAGGCCTTGCAGCATGGCCAGTCCTGTGGACAGGGTGGTCTGCGCCGGTGTGTCAGGCCCCTTGGGAAAGATGCGCTTGTAGTCCATTAGTGTTTGAGAAAACGTGAGTGGGTTACCCTCCCTGGGGCCCGGCACCCGCCCCGCCCCACGGCGTCGCCTGCTGCTCTTTGCCGGTCGCGCGGCTGGCTGCGGCTTCACACCACGGAGTGGTCGTTGCTGTGGACGCCAGCCAAGATGGTGTGGTTGAGGGAGGACGCCGACCGATCCGAGCCTTCGGTGGGGCCGTTGGTGCTCTCGCTGCGCTGGCAGCAGAGGATCTGCTTGAACGTCGCGCTCATTTCCTTGTCCCGGTAGGAATAGATGATGGGGTTCATGGCAGAGTTGAACTCTGCCAGGAGCAGGAAGAATTTTTCGTAGGCCAGGACATTGCACTGGGGACAGCAAACATCAAGGAGCAGCAAGACTAATCCTGGGGTCCAGCAGATTATGAAAGCACCTAGAAAGAGAAAGAATGGACAAAACACAAACTCCACAAATATACTAATGCATCATTACTTGTCAAAACACCACAAGAACCATCCAGCCAGAAGCAGGATTGGCTAATTTTCTCTTTCAAGAGCATCGTTCCCACACTCTATTTTCACTGACCTGATGAGAGGGGTGCCTTTCAAAGATCTGTAAATGGTTATGGGCAGCACATCAAAAGAGCAAGACACACCCCCAAGCCCCAGCCCCAGCCCCCCACCATCTGAAACTCTGCTTGGCAAATACATTTACATTTAGAGTTGATAATGAGGAACATTTTTTCCCTTCAGCTAGAGACCTCTGACTAATCAATCTCTTGATCAGGAGAAACAATGCTGCAATTTACTTCTCAAACTAATAAAAACAAAGAAAATCTTTCTGTGAGGGCTGTGACTGAAGCATCAGTAATAGAAAAAGAGTGGGGCAGGCAGCAATTCTCAAGAAAAAGAAAGCCTGGGTCTTGTTAATCCATTTCAGCCCCATTATGTAATGGAAAGTCCTAAACACACATCCTTCTTGCAATGAAATGCCGCCCTTCAACAGATCTACTTCTTTTCTTAGGGCTCTATTCAATTGAAATTCAGAGGCTCATCAGGCTTCAATAGTGTCAAAGCCGAAGAGACTTACCCCGATTAAAATGCTTCCCCCCTCCTTTCTCTGTTTTCCAAAGCTCTGAGGAGAACAAAGCCCAGAACAAAATTCAGAGCTCAATGCAGAAATTAAATCAGATGCCTTGTACTTTATTGGGAGTACTGAATTAAAGGAAGATGGTAACTCCTTGAAAGCTTAGAGAGGTTTTAAATATAAGCACTGCTGGGGAAGCCCTAACACACCAATCATGTCAGAACAAAGACAGGCCTCCTGAGATTTTCCAGGCTGCTTTACTGAGGTGGAAACCAACATCTTATCATCACTGAGCAGGATTAGCACAGGCAGCAGCAATAAGGGCTTCCCAGCACTATGCAGTGAGCGCTGTTTTCAAACAGGTTCTCCTGTCACTGTGGTATTTATTTGGTAACATACTGCTCCTGTTTTTTCTTCAGTGATGGTCTCTGCAGGTCCAGCAGCTGACTAAAGTCAGTTCACACAGCATGCAGACCTTTTGCCATGCTTGCCAAGAAGGTGCCAGCAATTTTCCAGCTTGGGCAGTGGCAACTGTAAGCTATGCAGACACCTTTCTGTTTGGATAGCAAACCCACCTAGATGAAATAAAAGAACATTTTCCAAAGGGCCCTGCAAACATGCAATATATGCAGGTAACAGACACTGGTCAGCAACCAAGAAACCACACACACAGGCTTTTTACACACCAAAAAGCATCCCTAAACTGAGCTTGCTTGCAACTAATGGTGCCACAGTGCCACTCAATGCCTATCACTTTGCTGACCAACAAAGCTTGCCAATGGAAAGAAGCTGGGGGCTGAATTGCCAGCTGCCAGTACAAAGCATCAAGCCCTTTCACCAAATGACTTTGTTAGGGCCTCTGGCAGCAATTTGACAGCATGGGGATGAAACTCTCCCACGCTGAGGTGGCATCAAACACATGAATCCACTTCATAGCTTTTGTCTGCAGCTCTTTTGGATTCCAGCAGTCCTGGAAAAGAGTACTTGAAACCCATGCAAAGGACTACAGGCTTTTGTGCCTTCCTTGTACCTGTTCCCACAAGAGTAGAAAACTGCATCTCTTTGTTTGCAGGATTGTCCACGCTGATAGAGTCTGCTCTCTGCACAGAAAAGCTCTGCTGAGCTGGTTTATGCAGAAACTAAGTCACTAATTCAAATTCAACCATTCACTTGAAACTGTGCATGTTGTGTTCAGTCTCCTAGCTAGTGAGGCAGCAGTGGACTTTGTTCTAGCTTGAGCATGTATTTTCTTCACTATAGGCTGCCTTGGGAGAACCACATCAGAGATGGGAACACTGCAAGTCGTGGGAGCTACAGTGAAGGACAAAAGACAATGATAGCATCCTTACCAGGCCTGTAGCAGAAAAGTCCAGTGGAAACAATGGAGCTAGCAGGAAAGCTCTCATAGCATTGTTCAAAGTTGCAATTGAAAGCTTCCAATTTATTACCTTTTTTAAAAAATCTTTTGCTGAGGAACAACAGAACATTCTGTTGGCATAATTTTTGATATGTTAGAAACAGCAACAAGAAGCTCTGTGGTGAAGCGGACAGGAATTTGTTCCTGAGAAAGCCCCAAAGTCATCCTGAAAAATCCACATGCAGCTCACTGCACTGAACACTGGTCTCACGTGGAGTTCCTGAGCCTCTCTGGGCTCCTCAGTATCTCAGATAGGTCTGACAACCTATGTGCTGAGGCTTGATTGGCTGCACTGAAGAAAAAGTGGACTGTGGTTGAACAACTAATTGCTCTGTGCAGCTCAAGCTACACTGGAAAATGGTAAAAACAAAGGTTGCCTTCCCACCCAGCTCTGGAAGGAAGTCACTATTGTGCAAGTTGTCACCCTTCTGCTCCTAGCAAAACATCCCCCCAAGCTAATGGCTCTGGCAGCTTATTGAGTGCTTGTAAATGGTGACACAAAAATGCCTCAGGTTTGTTCACTTTTTATTTAACTGTTGGTACACTGGAAAATACTGAGAAGCTTCACTCATGGTAAGGACATGCTTGAGTTAGGTACAAAGGAACACATAAATGTCAGGCTTCAGATTTAGGAAACCTCATCCGTTAAGCATGGAATTCTTTTTCTGGAAGGAAAACAAAGATTGAAAATTTTTTTTTCCCTCTTATTTGGAATATTTTTTGAACTAAGCTGAAAGTGAGGTTAATTTTTTCCCCTGCCTGAAATCTGTTGTGAATTGATTTCACCGAGAATGAAGATATAAAAATACCACTTTTAATAAAACAGTGACATCCAAAAGCTTCCTGCTGCCATATACTGGAAAGCTGTAAGCATACACCAAAATATTGATGTTTTTCTGCTCAGAATCAGAACTGAGAGCAGCCTAAAGTACAGTGTCAGTAACTTCCAAGTGCATCTTAACACTTTACAAACTCAGTCAAACCCAAGTTACAATGACATACAAAGCAGATCTGTTGCATTCAGTGACTTGAACCTTTGTGGATACAACGCAGCCATACCATGGCACTAGGAGAGCCCAATGTACTTGAAAAACAGTGCAGACTTTATGTCCTTGGGTGGCTGGAGAGCACTGTTGCCTGGACAGAGAGCACCTTGGGATGTTACCTCCAGCCCTGGCAGTCATTCGAAGGCACTGCAAGAAGCTGAACAAGCCCTTCAGTTGCAGCAGGAGGAACATTCCCATGGTGCATGGCCAAGGTCTGTCCTGAGGGTCGGGCCACAGAGGGCTGGGTGAAGAGGAGACGCCTATCAGGCTGAGGGGTGAATGGCTAGCCATTCACAGGAAAGCTTGAGGGAACCAGAGAAATAGCACCACATCTTCTTCAAACATTGAAGGGTCCCTATGGACCGAGAAGCATGTTTTCCAGCAGGAAATATGAGTTACAAAAAAGCATTTATGACCTAATTTTCTGCTGCTGTGTGATACCTCTCATCCAGAAATGAAACTCCAACTCCTCGTGTACTGTCTATCTTGCAGAGCTGTGGCAGAAGTCCACCGGGGGCTTTCCAATGACCACAATATGACTACCTCACATCTGTCTTGAACCCTTGTCTGGTGCACCAGTGCAGATTATGTTTCCATGGCAGCTGGATGTTAGAAAGCCTTGGGTAAATGTGACAAGGCCTCACAGCCAGATTTGGTTGCAAGAGAGTAAAAGCTGTTGTAGGCAGCAGGCCTATGAAACCAGCCATGATAAATCACACAAAAATCAGTGAGCAGAAGAACAAAAGAGAAAACAACTCCAAAAACCAGCAGCAGAAAAGAAATGAGCTACACAAGAATAAACACTGATGAACTAGTCACTCATTACTAGGATACCAGACTGGATGGCTACTCACGAAACTTCTTGTGTTAGCAGGCAAAGTGTTTCCTAAGCAGCACTCTTTTTTTTTTCTTTTTATTTTTTTCTCTTTTGCCTTGGACAGCCAATGCCTGTGTTTATTCCATGAACGTTTGTTTTCCTCTAACTCAAAAGAGCAAAATAAAAGAAGGACTTTCACTTCTGCCAAGTCACACACTGCTGTCCCTCAGAGGCTCCAGAGGGATACAGCTCTTGTCAATGCACACCTATTCTGAAACACCCTTCTTCTCTGTCTTAACCATACTGTGTCCCTTTGATGTGCCCTCTTCTATTCATCTTGTGTGTTAACCCTCATTTCTGGCATGGGCTCACACTCACCCTGCAAATTCCTCAGTCTACATGGAGAGGAAAAATATTGAAAGGGCCTCTTTTAGGGAGTGAGAGAAGGAAAAAAAAAAACCAAACTCTCCTGTGTTTGCAGTTTTTTTAAGATTACAGGAACAGGATATCAGGCACTAGCATATCAAAGACAAAAGATCCATTCCAGCTGAACTGCAGGAACATTTACAATCTGCTGCTGTCGCCCTCCTACTCTTGTCCGCCTGCTGTCCTCTCCAAATCCCCTCCTGCCCTCAGAGTGGCACCTGTGACAGGCAGCTGCACCCCACCTTCCTCTGGGACAACGGTGACTGAGAGAGAAAAAGACACTGAGCATCCCTGCTATCACTGTTATCACAGCTACCAACAGGGAAAAGAGTCCTTCTGCACTTTGTGCAGGCTGAAAGCAATGCTCTGGGGGGATGATTTGTGTTAATTAACAAAACCACAGCCAAAAAGGGCTACAGAAGTGCCTGGCATTTTCCACATTTTGATATTATCCCACCCTCAGCAGGGAAAGCCACTTGCTATGCTAGCTGAGGAGCAAGCTCATCAGCTGCAACACAAGTGCACTTCTTCATGTCCTAGCCATCTGTAAGCTGTATCAATAATCCTCCTTATCACACTGAGCATTATCTTGTGCATAGCATGAATAGAGATAAGTACTGCATGCAATACTGCTTATTTACAGCTATGTATTGTTTTCCCCTGACACAAATATGAGTGCATGGAATCTAAAATGAATGGATTATAGATGCCAAAGATCATGTAGAGCATTCATCATGCTGTAAACATACAGAGTGTAAGAGCAATTTTTCTAATTCTAGTCTGACATAGTCCCCAGTTTTGCCACAACATTACTCCAATATAGCTAATACCTCTTGGTGGATAAAAACACAGTTGTTGTTGTTTTTTGCATTTTCTGCTGGAAATAATTAACATGGGGTAATGTTTGCTTCCACCCATGGAATTTTCATGTGAAGAAATAAAATGAGACTACCACATATGGATCAGATTAACAAATTTAAAATAATTGTATGCTAAACTTGGTAAATTTGGAAGAACTTCATATATGAAAGGCTTGCCTCTCCATCCACAGACCCCAAAAGATGTGAGGAAGATGACAGTGAAGGAAAGTCCTTGGAAAATACCCCAGGTGGGAGAGAGCTGCCTACAGGGTACCAGTAAGAAGGGCTATGTTGAAAAAGGTGCTATTAAAACTGCTTCATTTATTCAAGGTGTCTTTATTTAAGGAAGCTGTATGAATTCTGAAAGAGTGAGAGATTCATAGCACACTCCTTCTGCAGCTTTTGATTGATTGTAAAATGCTGCTTCCTGTGACGTGCCTCTGGGAGATTTTAACACTATGAGTGCCTTTGTGTTCAAAGCCAAAGATTTATCTGGTGGGACTGTGTGTAAAAGAAAGAGGAGATATCTCCAGAAAGAAAGAGGGGATAGCAGTGTAGAACAGGAAATGAGAAACAAAGCAAAGATAAATAAAATCTACATTCATATTCATGCAACACTATCTTACATATACTTCTCTAAAATGATTTGAAGCAAGAGGATGTGAGCACATAAGAGAAAATACACAACTAGAGAGCATATGAGAGGAGCTGGGTGATATGAGCCACCAGCTTGTCTTTCATAATGCTATATATGCCCCATCCCTAGGGAACCCTGTTCTAGTCTCCCGTGAGCTGAGCAGCTCTGAATGTGCAAGTTATAGATAAAATCCTATCCTCAGCTTTATCAAATATCTTAACTCCACGTGAACTCTGTTACTGACAGGTTTGTGAGATTTTTCAGTCTACTGTACCCACAGTTTGTAAAGGGATATTAGAAGAAACTGGTTCTGCTAGTATTGCATCAGATCCCTGATTTCCTACCTTCTCCACAGCTACTTGCACACACACAATCCAACCTCTTCCTGAATCTTGTTCTGGGAATTTCAGCTGGAGGGTTTGGCCAGATTTTGTTCAAATAATGGCTGGATTGTGTAGGAACAGAGAAACCATGTCTTGCTCAAAAATGTATTTCCTCTTCTCAGCAGGAATACATAATGTGTTTGCTTCAAACATCTATCTTCACATTTGAAGGTGCACAGAATTTTTTTGGTGTTTAAAGTGTGGCTATCTTTGTCAACAAACCATCCTTTCTCTGAGGAACCCATGTGCTTCCATCTTCACACATTTATTTGGTTTAAAACATATTAATGACTTAACATGAAAGCAGCCTTGGGGCTCTGCCTGTGTTCTGGCTGGTCTGGGAGGAGCAGCAAGTCTTGACCCCAAAGAGCGAAGTCGAGTGTATGTTAGCATCATCACCTCTCTCTGGGCCTTAATATTTAGTATTTCACCTGTGTCTGCTCATCCCTCCAATCTTCATCACCTTCTTTCATTTCAGAAAAAATAAAGTAAAAAAACTGTTTCTAAAGGGACACACCATCTTGACCACCAATGATACTTCTGCTGGCACCTAGACTCCTCTGCTGCAGGCTGGCCCTTGCTCTACCTGTTCTCTTCCAGTACTCACATCACCACACTGCTCCTGACAATTTATCATTGAAATACACAATTTTTCCTTGGTGAAATCTTTAGATCAAAGCCTTTTTTAAACCAGGCACACTTTGGCACCTACACCTGCTACACAAAGAGTCATCTGCAGAAATACCTGACCTATCATGGTGTTTCACGGGGAGCTGACAACAACCATTAGCCAACAATTCCATTGGCACCACTAGCTGCACAACCACCGTCTCTGAGCACGGAGATACTCAGACACAAAACGACTGTGGTCAGTAGGGCTGCATCTACAGTGATCATACCTTCCCTTTTCTCAGGGTGAGCCAACACCTGTCATCTTTTCCTGCTTCAGTTTGCAAGTCCAGACCAGAGGTGATGAAGTGCAGGTTTCCCTCAGCAGGACTCACCAGTGGCAGCTGTGGCAATCACTGTGAGCTCGCTCTCTGCAGCACCTTATGCTTATTGCCCCGAGTACTTGCTGCCATGTGCTGGAGTCAGGGTATGCTGACATTTGGACTCCTGGCTTTCCTCCTGGAGATCCTATCTGCTGTGTGTCTTCCCAGCTGGACACCACCAGGTGGCCTTTCCACAGAGCCTGGCACCAGATGTGGATGTTTCCAAATACGTAGTCCAAGCCCTTGCCTATCCCTGTAGCCTCTAAAGTTTTGGAAATTTAAAAAAAGCAAGCAGACAGACAAGCCTGGGGAGGAACCATAACAAAATAAAACTAACTGAAGAGAAAATTAAACTGGGCAGTAGCAAGCCACCAGAACAGACCTGCTCATTTCATGGGTGCTCACTCACCAAGCTCTAGCCCAGGGTAACACTTGGTATAATTCCCCACCTGATACTTGCAGTCTCACAAAATGAGATTACTGGTCTCTGGCCAGCTGATCCAGCTGCCCTCAAGTATTCCACAGCTGACATCTCCGAAGGAGACCTCAAGTGCTAATGCAAATGGAGGAGACCAGGAGTGTTTCTCAATCGACACCTGCAAACCAAAGGTGTTTGAATAGTCCTCTTTTAGAACATACTTGTTATGGTTTTAAAGAACACCTTGCAAAGAGGAATGTGCAAAACGCATTCCAAAAATAAAAGCAAATGCTTAATCCTGTTGCAATGTATTTGCATCCATCTGAACCCCTCAAAACAAGAAAAATGGAATTTGCTCCTAATCTGGTAACTGCAGGAGAGACATGGTGCACTGCCCCTCTGCAAAGGGAGAAACTAAGCCTTTTATCTATGGAAAGCATTTTAGACAAAAACAGGAAGTCATTAAATGCCAGTGGTCAGCATTCCAACTGATTTCTAAATTCATAAAGATATGTGAAGCTCATGTCTGAATAAAAACTTGGTTGTTGCCAAAGCAATCTGATTATTTATCTCTGTGTAAAGAGAAACAGTAGTCCTAATGGAGTTTCTCTGTTGCCAAAAAACCTGACACACAGAGGAAATTTTGGTGTCTTTTTCAACTTTTGGGTGTTCTAGACAAGCCTTTATAGTGTAACTTGAAAACAAATGCTCCTACAGTCCCAAATCAGTGCTGGTAGCTTGGCCGGAAAATGAACATGCAAGCCCAGCTGATAAGGGGCTCCTGGTACTGGTCTCCCTGGGTCACAGGACAAAGAAAACAGGCAAGAGATGTCTGGGGAAAACTAGAAGTAAGAATCATAGAATCCTTGAAAGACTTGGGTTGGAGGGGACCTTAAACATCATCTGGTTCTAACCCCTCACATGAGAAGGGGATGCCACCCACTTGTTAAGGTTGCTCAGGGCCCGGTCCTTGAACACTTCCAGTGATGGGACAGCCACAACTTCTCTGGGCAACCTTTTCCAGTACCTCATCACCCTCACAGTAAAGAATTTCTTCCTAATTTCTAATCTAAATCTACTCCTTTTCCATTTAAAGCCATTCCCACTTGTTCTATCACTCCATGCCCTTGTAAAAAGTCCCTCTTCAGCCTTCTTGTAGGCCCCTTTCTGGTACTGAGAGGTGCTATAAGTTCTTCCCAGAGACTTTTCTTCTTCAGGCTAAACAAGCCCAAAGCTCTCAGCCTCTGCTTCAGCCCTCTGATCATCTTGGCCCTCCTCTGGATCTGCTCTAATGGGTCCAAGAAACAACCTTCAGCTCATACCTGGCAGTCTGTTTTAATCCCCTAGTCCAAACTCAGCTAGGATTCTCTTCAGGGGCCCTGACTGCTCATAGGAATGATTTGGGACTTCAGGTGGGGGACTGACCTCTCCCTGAACAGCAAGGGGACCCTGTCTGAAGTGTCTGGGTGAGGCTTTCATGTCCTGGATGTGGGGCAGCTGGAGGTCACCAGGTCTCGTGAAATGTGAGCATGCCTATGCAGAAGTGAAGGCTCACAGCAAGACGTCATCTGAGGCAGGAGCAGGACAGCTGGCATCCTACAAACAGGGCTCGTAGACTGGACTCTCCTCTGCCTGCTTCTGCAAGGTATGTTTAGTGTGCTTGGGACTCGGGTGTTTTGCTGCTTTTCTAGTAGTTGCAGTTTCCAATCACAGAAAAACAATTCACGGTCATGTTGAAAAAGCCCTGTTGTGCCCATTTTCCTACAGAAATCCATATACCCTCTGTGGTACTCTGATACTTTCCCAGGCATGGTCACAATGCTACGCTCAAACAATACAGTGCATTTAGCAGATATCAAAAAACTTTGCTACATGAGATTGTTTAATTGTGTTTTCCTTTGTTGTTAAGGACATTAAGTGTTACTGGTATTATGTTTGGGTAAGCTCCAGTTGCAACACAAGATTCCAAATGAAGCCTGGGTGGATGCAATTTAATATATAAAGGACTGTCTTGTTTCTTACATAAGATTAAACTAATAATATTAGAAGAAAAATATTAGCCTCTATCAGTTTCCTTAATAGGAATAAAACTTGTTTCTCACATGCTAATACCAGACTGTGAGTAGGAGAAACTGTTACCAAGGGGTAGAAATAATGAAAATAACTATTATATACCAGCTCTGCCTCAACTGCAAAAAAACTGTGTGCTTTTAATTTATATAGCCATACTAACATATTCTTGATTATAGCTGTCTGGTTAAGCTGTGGTAGACACCCTTTGATGGAATTGCATTATGACTGGTCACACAAAACAGTTTTAAGAAGCAGAACCCAAAGCACAAGCTCCAAAGTGAAGTGGAAGACAGGGTAACCCCCTATGGATAAGGGAATGCCGCTCTAGGATAAATCTGATTGGAAAATCTGCCTGTCTTTGGACAAGTTAGTATAGACAAACTAGGAAAGCCTTTCTACTCCTCACCTGAATATAACAAATCGAACTGCTGCCTTAAAGCAGAAGCAGCCTTGGACAGACTGCATATGAATGGCACTACACTGAGCTGCCTGCACACCTCACCAGCCAAGCAGTGTTAAGGTCATTCAGACATTACTCAGGCCGTCACATCACCAGGGAGTCACCTACAAATGGCACTGCTAAAACAGAGAGCAGCAGACGGATGTGGCACTGCACATCACAGGAGAAGCACTGAGTGAAGAACCACCCATGTTTTGATTGTGGTAAGTATATACTTATCAAAAGGGTAAATTTCAGGTTTTGGCACTTAATTCTATATGTACCTGTTTAAAATTATCTAGGTGAGGCTGATATCTAGGGCAGAAAATACAGGTTTTGTTCTGTATTTCCACACTGTAAAAATTAAACATTGTTTAAAGGGATGCAGCTACCCTTTAGCTCTCCCAGGTGCTTCTGGATTCCCCATTAGGGTGTTTGCTGTCTTGCAGATTATAATTTTGCTGTGGTAACAACAGCATTTCCCATACTTCAAATGAGAAATTCAGTGAACAGATGTTTCATTGCTGCTGATGGATTCCAGGGGCAGCTTCTCTGTAATTTTGTTTTATTTATTTACCATGACAGAATCTATATTGATTTAAAATTTTCAGGCAAACACAGAAGAGAGCTCTAATAAAATCTAGCCTCTCTGTCAAATCATATCATCAAGAACCACATTGCCAAATCATGCATTATCTGGGGAAAAAAGGGTGCATCTTAAGCTAGGTCTTCCTCTCAGCAGTAAACACTGGAGTAAAACCCTGGAAATGCAGCTACATCCTCATGACTACAAATGAGGGCATCCCAGATTCATCCACTTAGAGGGTTAGTCATTAAAATGTAAAATAAAAATAAAACTTGTCTTCTGGGTTAGACAAGTGATGTGTCTTCTCCCTATGACTAAGTTTCCCCAAAATCACTGCATTTATCAGAGATGTGAGCTTGATTTGGCATAGAGAACTGATCCTTGTATTTCCACTGGCTTACAGGAACAGTCTTCTACCTTTGGCAGTCTGCTCTCCTCATCTAAATTTAACCTCTGCTAAGAAAAGTATGGCACCTAAAAGCACCCAAGAATAGTGCTTGCACTGTGTTAGCACCAAATCCTCGGCCACTTGGCTTAAAGCTTGCTATATAAATAGCCTCTGAAACCACAAAAAAGTGCATTATCATGTTATTTTGAAGGTTACTCAATCTGCATATTTCTGAGGATGTGACTCCTTTGACCTCTGGCAGTTTGCTCCAGTGTCCCTGTAAAAGACTGTAGGTTTTGGCTACATATATAAAAAGGGACAACAATGATGAAATAAAAAACAAAAGCACTAAGTCTTAACTTTCAGTTCCCTTACTCCCACCCTCTCATGAAAGAGCAATTGAATAGCAGCAGAAACAGCAGAAAACTGTCTGTGCCAAAAATGGGCTGACTCCCAGCCACCTTCATCTCTTTCAGGGGTGTTCATGAGAAGTGCCAGACAAAGGTCATTTAGATCCAGTCCCTATCTACCATGCAAGGAAGGCAGAGGTGTTAACACTGCTGCTTTCTCTGTAGCATGTCTTGCCTGTTGCTCAGCTTTGACCTGGGTCTTCTGCTGCTGAGCATGGGCATGAGCACGAGTCTCTGTTCCCACTGAACTCTTGGCCCCTCTAATGAGACTGTCAAAGACAACAGTAATCATTTTCTTCTGTCACCTGTCTCCAGCCTAAGGGCAAAGCCAACTTGTTTCTCACAGTGACACAGAGAAGAGAAGCTGCTGCCAGGGCAGAGCTCATGGCTGTGCTTACACAGGGGCTCTCCGTGGACCTGCCAGTGAATGTGCTGCTTCTGCCAGGCAAGAACTTGAAATCTCTTCCTTTTCAGCACTCTGCTTGCCAGGGACTTCACTCCTCAAGGGATAAGGGATTTACATGCCATCCAATGTAAAATCTTTGCCAGATGAAAATTAAACAATCTAGAAATTTTCAAAACAGAAAAGACAGTTTAAACAATTCTCTAAGATGTGGACCAAGGTGATCTAGTAAAAATGCACATCACCTTAGGTACAGCAGGGCAGAAATCTACTTTTTAGAAGAACTACTAATAACAGTTCCATCAGATGTGGCAGATAGCAACATACAATGCAGATCACACCAGTGACTGCCAGAGACAGGAAATACCTGTGAAAGCATTTGCTTCACACTTGGAATGCTTGAGACTTCATGCAGAGAGTGACGAAGCGTCCAGAAAGGAAGCCTAATTTTTTCTGTCTCTCTGCTGGCCCTTATAGCTGTCTAATCCCCTCTGACTGATCCTGCACCATCACCAGGCATGTCTGTGGAGCACGCTGCCCTGACCTCTCCGTGTGAACAGGCTCTAGGTGCAGGGCTGGGATGTCTGCTCCAAGGGAGGGGACAGCATACAAGCAGGGAGTCAGCCATCAAAGAAACTGTAACTCCACTAACTCCCACAAGCAATTGCAAAAACAAACAGTTGCAATCGCTAGGGCTGCATTGAAAGCCAGCCTCTGAAAGGAAAACAAAAGGCTCCTCCACACTCAGTGGAAAACCACAAGAAGTTTTGGCAAGGTTATCAGTCTTCAAAACAAGGTCTTAGTATGCCTAGGCCATCTACTGTATTGTGTCTTTCTGCTTTAAACGATACAGTGGAGGCAGGATTGTGAAATAGAAAACCAAACTAGCACATCAGTTGTTGTTGCCTGATGGAAGAGGAACCAAAGGACCAAGACTGCTACCAAACCACAAAGGCAATTTCCACTTGCATTACTTTCAGCAGCTGCACATGTCTGCAGCTCACCTGTGGGGCTGAGGAGGCAGTAAATTGACAGAAGAGGTGAAACAGGGCTAGGAGGATCAAAAAAAAAGACACCTCCTCAAATTCCTGCTGCCAGCTTTCGTATTGGTCCATGTTAAAAAAACAAATGCACTGCACCACGCAGAAAGGCTGTGCCCACCAGCACTGCTCAGTATTACCACCACATGCCCAGGAGGTAGAACCTGGGGACACAGGAAATATGTTTTATAGCAATGCCAACTAATCAAAGCATCTACACTGAGTAACCCTCCTCCAACACACCCCCAAAACAGTACTTGTGGGATAATTTTGATGTTTCAGTTCATCATTGCTCACAGTAGTTCAAGTCAGATTATTTTGGGACAGACATGCTGATATGTGAATCTGCAAGACTTCTCCAGGATTGTGTTTTTTCAGTTTGTTTTAGCAGATACTTCTAGGCTTGCGCCTAAAGCAAACAGGAAACTGCCTGCAATAAACTGAGACCTTCCAGGCAAAAGGCCCTCCACTGAGGAATTTTTGAGTTTTAAAAAAAGAGATAAACAAGCAATTAGTACATTGTAAGAAAATTGCTTGCAAAACCCTTCTACTCAGCAAATTAATTGCTTCTAAGAAGTACCTCTGCTGTTCTAAATGAAATACAAAGCTTTTTTTCTTTTTTCAGAAAAGATTAAAACTCTCCTAACTACTCAGCAATGCACTGAAGGACACCACTCAGAGATTACTTTATTTTCTTTCAAAATGTTTTAACAGTGAAATATTGAGGCAACACTGAGGTAAACTCCAACACAGGAGTGTGTAGGGGAGATGCATAAAGAAAAAGCCCTGAGGTAAACTCAGATCAGCTTTTGCTGGACTTCACTGGAAGTTCTTGGTGATACTTGCTGGCTTCTCCAGATTTTTCTACAGAGCTCAGAGCAGTGACCATACCAAAGTCAGGCTAGCTAGATGAGGGTCAAATGCAAGGCAGAGGGGCCCCTTCAGTGCTGTAGGAAAAGCCCAGGCTTCCAGCTCCTTTTCTTTAACTTTATAGCCTGAAGATTGATCACAGCTGTGCCTTGAATAACAAGGAGCCAAATCAACCACCACTGCAAGCTTCCTATCTCCTGGGTGAGAAAAAGAGCAGAGATTTCTCTGGTCCTGGTATCTTCTAGGAGAGGCAAGCAACAAGGTATGACCCCACTTATTTGCCCTTCATAATAATGAGCATTCAGCTTCCTTAGGCATCCAGTGACACTGCAAGCGTTTTATTGGCATTGGTGCTCTTGCTGTTGTCCTGCCATCCAAACCCTGATGTTGTAATCATGCTCATTAATTATCTATGAGTATGAGAATAGGTAGCTAAGAACAGGGTAACATTAAGCAGAACTTCCAGACAGGCCTACTGCAAATTTGTTGATTTCACAGTATTTTCAGCACACATGTTGGAAAACAAGCACTCACTAATTACATTTTTCGTTATCTATCCTCTTGTCTTTAACTGCATTTATTAGAGAAGGCTCATTCAAGTTTCACCAGCTCGAATCCCTTTAAGAATGCAGCATCAGTGGCTAAGAAGTTTATTACTGCTACAAGTGAGGGGCAAGTAACATGGTCTGTGCAGGACACTTTTCACTCCCTGCTACTTTAATCAGTGTTTTGTAGATCTCATGTGTTGGGCTGGCTGAGCAGTTTGCAAAGCCTATGGTGCTGGGATGCCATGTGAGTCTCTTGGGTTGGTGCATTCCATGCTCCACTGCACAAGATGTCATCCTGGTTACAATCCAGCCACTCTTCTGCCTTATCGACACGGCTTTCATGTGAGCTTTGCTCTCCTTCCACCTGACCCATGGCTGGAGAAGCTTGCATCAGTACCTGAACCACGGGGTTTTGTAAAACCCAAGCTGCATGTGCCTGGGGAGGAGAATGATGAGAATGGGGAGAAGCAGCATTGCCAGACCTCTCTTACCTTCCCCAAACAGGAGAGTTTTCCTCCAATAAGTTATAAACAGTGGGCACTGTATGAGCACTGTCCATGAGCACGGGGAAAGGGAGAGGCAGAGGTACCAATGTCTGCAAGAGCATTGCATATCCCTGCAACATACACATGTAAAAGTGTATGGATGCAGTTTAAAACTTAATCTTTTCCAGAGAAACGTTCTGTTGAGATGTGTCAGCCAGGTGGACAGAGACAACCCCA
Organism: Dicrurus megarhynchus; assembly: GCA_013399195.1. Lineage (NCBI taxonomy): Eukaryota > Metazoa > Chordata > Aves > Passeriformes > Dicruridae > Dicrurus > Dicrurus megarhynchus. Next base: position 515,568 of record VXAD01008395.1, read on the forward strand.
AGAGCTGTTTATGGCAGAAGAGAGTCACATGTAACTTGCCACCTCTCCATCTTTCTCTCTAGCGGTCCTTTCTGAATGTATCCAGGGATGGTCAATGGGCTGTGCACATCTCCTCACCCTTATGGACACCTACTGGGTCAGACTCAGCTCTACTAAGTGCTTTGGGAAATTCAGAAAGCTGGCTTATGCTGTCATCACACTTTCATTGCACATGCTCATCTTGCAATTTAATGCATTTGTCATCATCTGTATTATTTGTATTTTAAGTATTGACATGTGCTTCCACAGAGAGCGTATTGATCATGAGCAATCCAAGAAGAACCCGCATCTCTGTCGCTCATGAAATGACACTGTTTTGTACCTGGTTGTGAGAGGTCTTAAATGCCATCAGACATTTTTATTCTGGCTGTGAGGGTTCACTGGGCACGACCCGGCTTACAGTGTATTGGTATGGTATTGTTCTACCTGTGAGTCTGTAATTGGAGTAGTTCTTATTAAACATGACTGCATTGGCTCTGTACTTCTGTTGCTTAGTCTATGAATTGTCTATGGCCCAGAATCCAAGCCCAGCTGCCACCAGCCCCTTTGATATCTGAAGACCAGCTGGTACACAAGGGCATTTATTTTCCTGTCAAATTTCCTTACTCTTCATGTGTCAGAAGAGTTTGCCTTACTCTTAATGTGACAGCGTCACAGAGGTGTCTTTATCAGCTCTTGAGTGCTCATGAACTCTAAGCAAGTCCTGGAGCCAGAAGACACTGCCACAAAGAGGGCAGCTGTGGTCACAGCAATGAGGGGGTCCCCTGGAAAACCCTCATACCAAGGGCACAAACTGCAATACCTATACACACCCTTTAATCAATAAGGGTGAAAATATTCTAACACAAGTCCTCCATCTAAATTAAAGAACAATTCATTCATGAACTGAGCAACTGAATCATTAAATATTTCCAGATGTTTCTCTTACTGATATCTCTCACGTTGGTTATCAAGTTTCCAAACCTACTGCTAGCATAACAACTCTTTTCCTAGGTCTTTAAAGTGCTGGCAATGTGCCTGGCATTTCCAAGCACTTTGTGTTTTCTTTTTTCTGAGGTGTGAGAAATAGAGGTGTTTAAACAACAAAAAAATATACTACCCATCTTCCAAGCATGTGGATTTTCTTTGTTTTTTTGAAAGTGGTCAGTCTGTGTCACAGAAGTGGAGGATATGGTTTCAAGGTGTGGCAACAAACATCTCTTGCCATCACAGATTTCAGCACACACAGACCTCCACTATAATACACTGCTACAAAATGCTGCCTTCAAAATTGCATACATGCAGATTTTTAGGCAATTATATCAGGGTACTAGAGCCCGTGCACTGTACTAACACTACTTTCTATTAAAAAAACCCAACTTAACTCTTTACAACAGTATCAGAAGCTTTCTGCTTGGGCTGACATTTTTATTTATTCTGCTTTCTGCTTTCTTACATACATCTGAGGAGACACTCAGTGAACCTGGTGCATCCATCAGATGTTTATCTCTTCTGTTTGAAAGCAACAAAAAAGAGGCAGTGAACTTAAATTTCAAATGAAAAGGATGTCAAGCTTCTCTGATAAAGCCTCTGGCAAATGTAACATTTTCTTTGTTATTTTGGGGGAAATCTGCACTCAACAGTGCAATATGCCATGGAGACATCCCGTAAGTGATGCTTTGCAAGATTCCCTGTACTGTAGGAAACAAAGCTAATTCTTGATAATCTGTGGATGCAGGAGACCACTCTGCAAACTTTGGGGAGAAAAGTGCACTGTTTTAAAGTGAACTGCAAGAAAGTACAAAGCTTATGAATGGTTCATGGTCAAGGTTTTAATGTATTTCACCACTGTTTTCAAGGTCAAAGCCAGGTCTGAAATCTGGTTTGTGTACCTGTTAAGATTTCAACAGTACTTGCAGAGAAACCCTTGTGTTTATACAGACAAATGCAGAACTTGTGCTTTGGCCAGCTCTCTCCACTCATTTTAAATGCAGGAGATGTTGGAATTTGAGGCACTGTTGTATGTACTGTATCCTAGAAAATTGCTACATCTGTAGGGATGGCTGTACATCCCTCCCAGTCTTAAATACTCAAACAGGTGAAATTTCCTTATGGATCACACCTTAACTGGCCATTATTTTTGTGCAATCTACTTTTTCAATTACTGATGTGATCAGTCAGGTCCTGGACTTAGGAACTGGAAGTACAAGCCAACTACAAAAAATAAAATAAAATAAAAAAATAAAATAAAATAAAATAAAATAAAATAAAATAAAATAAAATAAAATAAAATAAAATAAAATAAAATAAAATAAAATAAAATAAAATAAAATAAAATAAAATAAAATAAAATAAAATAAAATAATAAAAATTTAAAAAGTATCTTTTTGATGTTGAGTTTCCCAGAGCACTGAGGAGAGGTTATAGCCTTGGAAAGTCAGGTATCCTCTGCACCTTTAACCAGAGGATGTGTCTCAGCCCTGGTTGATTTCTGTGAGCTCCCATGGATGCAGAGGGAGCTATCTGAGAAAAGAAATCCAACCCCTGGACCCCCAAACTCTCAGCAGCAATAGTAAATTGACCTATGCCTGGCCAGTGGCCAAAGATAGCAGGCTCTTTTGCATCCTGGTGCCCCCCTTTCTTGGATCAGCATAGTCAGGGAAGCTGGGAAGCAAATGGCTGCCTACCCAGCAGGCAAAGAACTCAATACTCCTCCCGGTGAGGTACTTCTCTCCTTCAATCAGAGAGATAAATCAATGAGAGGCCTAAATGGTGAGCTGGCAGGGTAAAAATGGAACAGATGGGCCTATCATTTCACAATGTGGTTCCAATAATTCAGGAAAAAAAAATTGCTCTTCTAGGAGTAAATCTCTATATACTGGATATTTATGCCTATGACAATGCTTTGCAGGAAGGTGGATACAATTTGTTTTCTGGAAATAGGCTTGGAATTGCTTTTCTGTGCCATGCCACAAACCAGGACAGTCTGGCAGCCCAATCCAGCTCAGAGGTATGTGAGATGGGGCCATCAGTGCTCCAGGACAGGGTGAAGGCCCAGAACACCCTCCGACAGCTCAGGCTCCCATGGCTTATCCTGGCAGTCAGGCTGGCTGTCAGAGGTGCTGCACCAGCCCAACAGGGGCAAGGCCACACAGAAAACGTTATAAATAAAGACAGTGGAGAGATGGGAACAGAGAGAAAGGAGAGGCAGGAGGGTGAGGAATCGAAAAAAAAAAAAAAAAAAAAAAAAAAAAATTAAACAAAAGGAAAATCTCATGGGAAACAGCATCAGTCAGTACTGTGTTCTCTGGAATGCGCTTAAAAGCTTGTATTTCTGGAGTCTATATGGCTTTATCCACACCTCTCACCCTACTTGGTGCGGCAAGGCCAGTGTACCTGAAAGCCTTCTGCTTTACAACAGCACTACACACGGTGAGTGCAGCACTCAGGTATTTGATGGGTGAATTAGCTGGAAGTTCATCTAAAGAATGCTGCATTACTGATTTCAAGCTAGGTACTTTGCTTTGTTTGTTGACTTAAATTGATTCCTCCTCCCTATAGAGTGAATCAAGCCAAGCTTTTCTGCTGAAAAGACAGAAACTCACACAACTCATTTTGTGCAGAACTCTGGCTAAATAGGCAAGGATCAGATGCAGATCACCCTCAATGAAGGACATTTTCAGTCCTCATGGTCTACAGGGGCATTATAGCCTATTAACCAATATGCATTCACTTTACCTTTTCTTTTTTGTGTGTGTATGTGAGACAAAAGTGGGAAAGAAGTAAAGCTACAACATACTCTGATATTATTCTCTCCTTGTTAAAGGAGGGTAAATACAAAGTTCACAAGGCTGAACATCAGGCAGCAAGTGATGTTCCCTCAGGACCCAGCACCCTTAGAGCTATGTCCCACAACATTTTATCTATCCAGTTTTCAATTTTAGTCTGTTTAAAAGAAGAAGGTGGCAGCCATTCTACAAATATACAATAATTTTACACAGTTTTTTTTTACTCTCTATATACTCAGCTTTTGCTGAGTAATTTTTAGAAGATTCATCTCTAAATTACTCCTTGTACTTCTCTAGAAAAGCAAAAAATGAGCACCTTAAAGCAACTTAAAACAAGGGAAGATGAGAATTATCAATGCCATATGTCAGAACAAGTTCTTTCTGAGGTTATATCAATATCAGAAGATGGGAAACAGCTCCCACAAAACTGCTTTTAGAAGAACAAGGAAGGTACTGAGTGCAGGGGAGCTTGGCAGATTTTCCTCCTTTTAACAGCTAAATTCCCTCCCTTTTCTTCAGGAGATGACTTCTTTCATGAAAGAAGATATTTCAAAAATCTTAAGTGTTCTCACATATCTATGGTTATATTAACAAACTTGTAATCAGATACCAAGTACTTTATTAAAACAGAAAGACCCAAGCAGATAGCTCTTACTCAAACACAAAAAAATGCAACAGAAGTACTCTCTCTCTCTCTCTCTCCTCTTAGACACGTCTCAACCTTTTTTCTTTACAGTAACCTCACAGGCTTTTAATGCTACCATCAAGGAATTGCTACTCCAACCTCCGCAACACACAAGAGGCTACTGTCCTAGCAGCAGCAGATGGCCGCCCCCATGGCAGATATGTCTGCGGCAGTTTAACAAACCAAGTTCTCACTTTCCCAGTTCCAAAACTTTAGATCACCCTATCCACAAACTTCAAAGCACTCACCCCTGGGAGTTCAAATACCTCCTGTCTGCTGGTGGGTCTGGAAAGCAAAGATTTTCACTTACAGCAATTCCCTTTGCTCCAGTACATCACTAAATAGCGCAGACTGATGGACAACACCAGAGCCTGGAAATTAAATACCTCTGATTTACAAATGAGGTCATGGCTTCCAAAGTTTCATGACCTGCCATACAAGCTCTGAGCCCTTGCTCTTCTCTAGGCATTGATGGGAAAGGATATGTGTCCACCAGTGGACCTGCCACATTGAGCAAGCAGCACACTTGGACATAGTACCAGCATTTCTCCATGTGGATACAGGAAAATGAAATTCAGAGACATTTGCTTATGCTTATAAGACTATGCTTAGGAAAGTAGAAGTGCGACACAAAGTTTTCCCAAATGAGAAGTGCAGAAAGGATGGGGATCTTCTTCTGCTGTTGTTACTTCCAGCTTTAAAGAAGGGTATCAAATATGTAAGTGTGTGAGAGAAACTTATGATGGAAGGGCTGGGGGGAAAAAAAAGAAAGAAAAAAACCTGAAAAGATCTTTGTGCATTTTTTAAAATAAATGTATTTAGAATCTGAATTTGAAAGCAAAATACAATTCTGAGTTCTTCTGGTGCTGGCAGAACAGCTTCCTGCTTCCTGTTTTCATGTTTCATACTCATGGGGATGCTGTCACTGAGCTCACTGATGGACTACTTTTAATTTCGTTTTTTTCTTTCAAACTAAGTTTTTTGTTGAATATTCTTTTTACGCTGAGGCTAGAAGGATGGAACCATGGCTGCTGTCTGAAAGCTATCATTCACTGCTGACCGTTTCCCACTGCACTGACTGGCTGCTGTACCTCAGATGTCTCAGCAAGTTTTGCCATCAGCAATAACTCTGTGCTTTGATGTTAAGAGCCACAGTTTCATTGAAACTATAAAGGCAAAAATAATTTGATATTGAAAATCGTTATTTTTCTGTTTTCATGGATTATCCCAGAAAAAACAAACAACCCAGAATACTAAATCACACTGCTCATGTGCAATGAAGCAATGCAGAAGGAGCACCACTGCTCCTCTTGCACAAAACGGTCTATTGTTGTCAGTGCTTTCCACTGCTGGAAACAAACAACAGTTCAGTGCCTCATTGAATGCAGTTTTACAATGAGACAAGTTATCATCTGGCATTTTTGTTCACACAGTTTCTGAAGCTGAGGTCTAGCTGTAAGTTTGACTTAGCACTTGAGTGGTGTTTGCTGAAACACAGGAAGGACAAATGGTATCACAAAGGTGAAAACAGAAGCCAGTGCCTGGACATGGACCTTACCCCAAACCTTCAGACTGCAAATGCTTTGCTTTAAGAGTTGCCAAGGATGTTTCAGTTTTAGCTGAGGGGGCAAGAAATATAACCTGGGAAGGCAGTGAACAAAATAAGCAAAATATTTACAATCAATCACCCCATGTACCTATGGGCTTTCTAGAGGACAAAAATGTTATGTGGTGAGCAGCCCTTTTGTAAAAGCACTATTGTTGCCTATTCTAAAGAAAGGATGGATTCCCATCTTCTCTTCCAAAAAAATTCAAAATTCAAAATTCTCAAACTTTGAGAGATCAGTAGGACTTGGTCATGTGCTGTATTTTACAGTAAGCCTTCTTGTATATCTGATTTTCAAAATTTCTTCTTGGTAACAATTTCCAGCCTGGGTTTTCAGCAAAGTTTACCAAGGCCTCTGTTTCAGAGCAAATGTCTCACAAAACATGCCCATCTGCATTGTTTTAGAGAAGCCCAGGTTGATGAGTACTCACTCATGGATGTAGCACTGCTAAGTGGAGTCTGATCTCAGAGCAAGACATGTTACTAATTAATTTTGATTTAGTGTGGGTTTTCAGTAAGTGAATATCACTCCTTAGTCAGCATTTTGGTTATTTTATCTGGATCAAAGTGAAAACCTTGGATTATACTTTTCAGGGTCAAGGTGTGATTTCCAAATCCTATTAATTAAATTAAAGGAAAATAAAAATCAATTCTCAGGGCCTGTTGAGAAATATACCTACTTTTGCCATTGCAATTCATTTTTAGAAGCTTCTTGGAAAAAGGATGAAACCTATGCAAGCAATTAGAAGTAACATTTTGCTTATAATTTTTTTTTTTTTTTAATCAAAAGGTGAACACAAGTGCAAGAACTACTTAAGGTATTCCCCTTTCTGGCCATTCTTGGAAAAATGAAGAGAGCTTTCATCTGTCCTTTAAATTTATTTTTTCCCTGAAAAGGTAATAAATTATACTGAAGTCAGGGGAAAGACTTTTATTAAACAAGGCCTCATTTTCATTATACTTACAGGAATGTATTTACTGGAGACATTTTTCCCTCTCAAGAATAAAATAAAATAAAACCTCATTCCTATCTTGGGAAATGATGGAAGATCCTCAAAGTGCATTTTCAAAGGATCCTGAATGAAAATAAATAATTCTTAACTGAAGGGGGAAAGAAGGGGAAAACTTCCAACTGGATTCCCCAGGGTGAAACACTGAATGCCACAGGAATACCTGGAATACTTAGAGAAAAGACAGTCACCAGGGATGTGTCAGTTTTAGCTGTGGATGCAATAAAATTGAGAGAGTTGGTGAAGAAATTATGCAAAACTTTTAGAATGAGACTCCCTACACACCCAGCCACACTCTGGGTTCAGAGAGAATTGCCTGCATATAAGGCACCAGTAACTTCTGCTTCATCAGGTGGAGCTTGCATGGGCTTATTTTGGAGAAGAAAGCTACTTATGAAGTGTATTGCACAAAAAACCTGACCACACTGTAATTTCCAGATGCTGTGCTTCCTTATTATTTTTCCTTTCAGCATTCTCACCAGCCAGCCAGTAACAGGTAGAGATTTGGTTTGTGACTACTAGAAAAAATTCAAGAAGATCCACCAGAATTCATCTGCAGGACTATAAATGACAATAAAAAAGATCAGCGACTGAGATTTTGAGAGAGAGCACACACAGTACTGCTTTTACTAGCAGCACGGAATGTATCCAGCAATCAAGAAACATCCTGTGAAGGGTGTTAAATTTAAAACACGCTACAATCACTGTATAATAATGTACATGTTGTACACAGATCCATGGCAAATTTTCATGCCTCTGTTATTTTAACTGAAAAAAGAAAACCTGTTTTTTAATAATTCTTCGTGAAAATTTGTCTTCCTGTTAGAGAACAGTGCTAGACCTGTCTAATATAGTGATCAATCTGTATTTATCAAGAAAATAGAATACATTTACAAACACAAAAATATCAGTACACTTCCTATGAATCACTGACTGAAAGTTAAAGTTCTTGTTATTAAATCTGAGTGATTTCACAATGAAACCTTCTAACAAATATATGCAATAATATGAAGACTTTCATTCCCCTTAATCTACTTGAAAGCTAAAAGTACACTCTTACTTCAGTCAATACTAAAATGTCATTAAGATGCACAGGGGAAATAAAAAAACAAACAACAAGAGAGAAAAAAAGGTAATACATAATAGACAATAAGTAGAAATGGCCAGGTCTGGAAACCACTGACCCCCTAAACTGCATATTTTTTCCTGCAAGAAGCTTTTGAGGAGCAATCAGAACTACTCCTAAGGCCTTGAGAGAAGAGAGAGAAATCCAAGTCATCAAAATCCTGTAGGATAGATAAGGTGTGCTATAAATAATAATTTTAATCAAGATTTCACTTTTTCATACAAATATTTGATGATACAGCTTGAAAGTACTGCTGTCACACTGCAGCTCTGAAAGCATTTATTACAAATTTTCCCTCTCCAAACAACGTAATAAGAACTTACCCTTTAAACTCTTTGAGCTCTCCATTTAAATTACAGTCATCAGCAACAATTTCCCAGTTTACTTGACTGTAGGGTTAAACTCCCAGTTTATGCACTTTTAAAATATACTTATCTAAAAACACGGGGACTGCACATAACTGCACCCTGTGTGCTAGAACAGAAAGTCGTTGATGCTTAGACTTGTATTGCCTGCACCAGCTCCAGAGTTGATTGCCCTGTTTTTCCGTCAGGACTAAATCAATACACAAGCGACATTTCTGTGACGTGGGGGTCAGGCAGGGTTGGTGACTCTGAACTGGCCCCCTGTGCAGACCACAGGGTAACACAGTATTTATGGCTTCACACTGCACCACTTCCAGAGAAGAAGCTGTGAAAAAAGCTGCTCTCATCTGAACTCCAGCCTGATCTTACTGCCCAGCCCAACACTCTAAGGAAAAGGTAATAATTACAAGGAAAAATACCTGACTGGATGCTGCTCTTCACCCCATGAGGCCATTGCTACCTGGTGGAAGGACATCCCCAAGCTAAGACATCCTCAATTTCAGTCATCTCAGGGAAAATGCTGCTGGGAAGCTCATCTCTCTCAACACCAGCAGGACTCCTCAAGGAGGATTTAAACAGGTGAAGTTGTCTCCTTACAGCCACTGGACTCAGAGTTAAACCCTGGCTTCTCCAAAAGATCTTCCTATCAGCTGCATTGTGCTAAGGGGGCTGATGCTTGCTCTGGCCCACAGGAATCACATTGTGTGGGTAGGGGAGGTCTACCAAAGTTTGAGTGATACCATAACCAATCTCTCTCTAGACACGATCGCCTTCATCTCAGCCCAGGACCACAGCCTTGGTAACTGGTGAAATACATTTTATACTGCTTAAGCCTTAGGGCCAATAAAGATAAGCCATTCCAGTTAATTACCTGACACTCCACAAGGGATATGGAAATAAAGACATGCCTCTGTCAAGACACCATGTGCTGTCAATCAGGTGGTAGCATTATTTCACAGTCTTTTTATTTTCTACTGATAATCAAGTGCTTTTACTGCATGAGAGGAAACAGGGTACAGTTTTACAAGATACAAGATACAGACTGCATATCAAAACAACCACTCAGAAAGGTTAAAGTTACCAATAATGCACTTTATTTGCTTCAGCTGTGTAGCTACAGCATATATGAACACTCATGTGCATTAACAGTATTTTCCTGCTTTCCAACCCCATTTGGTACCTAGATGTGAAAGAAAAGCTACAAAAGTACGAAAATAAGTCTCATGCAATTCGTAACTGCAGCAGAGAGGGCAGGAAAAAAGCTGTTGCTGAGCAGTTCTACCCTTCCAGATGTTTATACTGAACTTCCAGATGTTTTTCTTGCATTTATTTCTTCGTTATAATAAGTAAAAGACTGTCTTCAAACAGAGTGAGACTCCTTTAAATCAAAACAGTTTATACAAAAAGACCCTCCACCTTTTTTATCTGTGCCCACATTAGTTTCCCAATCTTACAGAGTAAACTACATTCCTGTAAACAAAGTGGATGATTCTACAGGCAGGGAAGTCCTAGTGTCTTTTTACTTCCCAGGAACATAAAGGGTAAACAATTATGAATTCATTGCTTGGTCTCCCTGCATGCTGGCGGCTGGTTGTGGTGCTTGGGTCAACAGACATGCCTAATTTTGGCCAAACAACATTGAGAACTCACCCAACATAGAAGGGTAATCATCAGGATTAGTAAAATATAAATAAGAAGGGTTGTAGCTATTGTGCTTATTTGAATAGAAACCCTCAGTATCACAATCTCACAGTCTAAATTATAAATAGAGAGGAATGCCCAAAGATGCATATGGAGGTATATGGCAGAGTTATCCACACTGTAAAAACAAGAGGTGACAAATTAGGATGGATATTTAATCAGCATTTAGGCAGGAGAAATACAGGTTAACTTTCCAACAGTAACATTCTAAGCCAGTAGTTCTCTACAAATGCAGGTATGCACCTGAAAACACCTGAAAGATCCTAGCCTTTCATGACTGATTCCAGGCCAAGGAAATCCGGACCAGAGCTAGTTTATCCAGACTTGGGTTCTGAAATCCTTAATTTGGTGCTTTTACTACTTCTTAAAACAACAGTTAGATATTGTCATCCATTTTTGGGCCAAACCTACTACTGGCCCAGACAAGTGCTTTCAGAGTCTATGATCCCCACCAGAAAAACAGTTTAGCTTTGTCCTTAAATGTAACATGAGAAAAAGTGGAGAACCGAAGAGAGGATGCCAAGTTTCATCTGATGTATCTGCTCAGTTTCTGCCTGTTCCCTGATTGCTCATTTAAAGGGAACACATGGTGGTGGTGAAAGGCAAAGTGTCATTGAGCTGCAAGCCAAACCAGACATGATTTTATGGCTATGTGCAGTGCACAGATCAGTCCTTAGTTCCAATGCAAAGGAAAGGCATGGTTTAGAGAAAGAGCTTTATGTTCCTTGTTACTTTTGAAAGATTTCAAAAGCAGCCTTGTTAAAAGAAAAAAGGGCTCAGCTATGAAATCACTTCCTTCTGTTTAAACTACTTTACTCCAGGAAAAAAACAAGAGGGCATGAAAAAAATAAAAATCTGTTCTCTGCTTTTGACTTGTTCCTAGGATTCAGCATCCCACCCGCTCTGTGGGATGACGCCGTGTGCCAGATCCCGACTGCTCCAGTCAGTGCGTCAAGCGGCCATAGCCCTCCCCACACAATCACCCTCTTGTCAGCGGCAGCTGGCACCCTCCCCGCACATGCTGACAGCATCACTGCCTGGAGGACTGCACCCCTTTGGGGCAGGTCTTCTCCTCTTGGAGCAAGGCAGCAAGGCATGAGGAGGGCAGGCCGTGTTAGGCAGCTAACAAACAAGAAGCTCTTGTGTTATTCCCTCCCCCTCCTGCCCCCAAAAGCACAGAGAGAATGTGGACGGGGGAAAAGATGCTCTTCTGCTTGCAGCAGCAGCATGGCTTTGCCTGGGAGTACAGCCAGCAGGACAACTCCAGGACAACCGTTTATGGAAGTTTAAAAGTCAAATGAACAGTTCGCTGCTGCCCAATTCACAATAGGGTTACTTACGGCTGAGCAACATTTTAACAAAGATTCTAAGATGAGGAATGGTTTGCCAATGCTCACAGGTTTACCCAGACTCCCAGTTGTGTTTTCCTTTGAATCCCAGGGCACCCTCCCTCTCCTCCAAAATGAATTGTCTTCTCCGGTGTAAAGCAGGCTGACACAAACCAGCTCCCTTCCCCACTCAACTGTGGGGTAGGAGGCAGAGGGATCTTCAGAACAAACTGCTTTCTTTCCCATCTTCACCTCCTGCAAAAAGTTGGCTTCTGCCTCAAACCAGTGTATTGAGTAATGTATTATGACCCTGATCTGCACCATCAAGAAAGGCAGGGGTTCTTTTCCTCCATGTTTTTGAGGTTCACAGACATAGAAGAAGCCAGATCACATGAGATAAATGTTCAGCAAATTGCTCCATGCAGCCTAAGACGCTCACCTCTTCTATCCTTCCCAAAGCTCCAGTAGATAGACTTGCAGCACTATCTTTTCAAGAAGGCACTCAGGAAGTATGACCGTTGAAATTAAATCTTCTGCTTAAGAAAACTTTAAGCCAGACTTACAAGTAGACTACAAACAGTGACAGAGCACCAGCACACCTGCCTGATCAACATGCTGACCACACTGTTTGCTTGAGAGATACCTGCTGATAGCTGAGATATCTGTTGCCCAGAAGTGCTTTGAAGTGATGCTTAGCTTTTCTTCTCTACAACCACAAAACAATCCTCCACTGAAGTGCAAATTCAGTAATGTGGGATGGTACTCGCCAGCTGATGGCAACTAATGAACATTTCTCATGGTGCACCTAGCAGTCTGGTAACACCCTGATGCACAAAAAATTTAAGTCTCCAAAAGCCTCTGTGGTTACCCCAAGGCCTAATTCTTGGCTTCAGCCTATTATTTATTTATATAGTTCTTAAATTAAAAGAATATACACAACACACCCACAGCCATTTCCCAACCAGCTTTATCTTGCAGCTGGGCCTCACAGGTGGTAAGGAGGTGAAAGCATTGCTGCTTCTTTACACTTTACAGTCAGGCCAATGACTGACCTCCTCTAGAAACCACACTGCTTAGGAAAAAAGCCAAACTGAAACAAAACCCAAACCCTTTGCAAAATAATACCAAGGTGGGAGCTGCAAAAAGGATGAAGAGTGTCACAACCTACAAGTGCCTTTGTTTCTTTTGAACAGATTTAATAAGTTACTGTTTTCTGTAAATGGTTATTTTATGCAGATTAGAAGAGGTGCCAAAGTACAGTGTGTGCAAAACACTGAATGAAGTGCAGCAGTAACAAGAAATAAGGTGCTGTTTGAATTTTTAAGAAAGCTTCACCATGTGCTACCTGCAGTCCTGAAAAATCTCACCTTAATGAGGAATCAGAGGTATTACCGAACTACATCTGCAGCTAAACTAGTCCCACACATGCTTGGGATTAGCTGACATTTGCTATTTATTCAAAGACTATTTATTGCTACAACTCCATATTGCATTGGTGTAAGTGCCTACTATTTTCCACTTTTTTGTTGTTGTTGTTGTTGTTTTTTTTGTTGTTTTGGGGTTTTTTTTTTTTTTTTTTTTTTAGTCTGAGCCAGTCTTTCACCTCATAGGAAATACTACACTGCTGCATGAACAGCCAATTCCTTCAGGAGGGAAACAGGGAACTGTTTCCTAAAAGAGCACTACAAAACCTGAATTTTCTTTGTATTCTTAACCTCATCTTGCCTTCTGCCATGAGAATCATGGAGGTGGGAAGGGACAGATTTTTGAACCACCAGGAAGTCAGGAGAGGTTTTACCAACTGCTACAGTCCCCCTTGAGAACTCATAGAGGTTCTTTCCCTGAAGAGAAGAGCAGGACATGGAGGAATACCTCTTATCAGTGGTTTAACAGGTTAGCTAACTGCACAATTCATATCCTGGTTAAAAAGCAAATCACTAGGTCAGAGTACAACATGTAAATTCTTAAACTAACAAGTGAGTTGACACAGTGACTCGCACCAAATCTCTGCAACTATTCTGCCACGTTTGTGATAGAAAACACAAATTGCAGCACAAACCTATGGGAACCATAATGTCAAGGAGAGAAATGGGGCTAAGTTTTGGGCTTTGTGGACTGCATAACAATTTCATTTATTAGGGCAAACATCTGATGCTACAGGACACTGTGATACCTAGAGACCCATGTACTGTACTGGAAGGCCTAATGGGTGAGAACACACACTGGGACAAGGAGACAACCTGCACCATCCTTGCTGCCTTCAGCTGACTGTCATCTGCAGCAACAAAGAACAGAACAAACAGCAAAGAAGATCACCAGGGAATGGTACTCAGCATTCAGGCTGTGCTTCTGCGTAAGGAAACTGGGAGCTCCAGACAAAACCCAAGTAATACTATTCACAAAATGACACGAACCTCCTGAACTCAAAGTGTGTTATGATATTTCCCTCATGCCAAGCTCTGAAGCTTAGGCACCTCCTGAGCAGTGTGCTGAAGCACACCAGTGTCTCACACGCTACTTTCCTGTGTTAGCAAATGGTCAGATACTGGTCCATGCAAAACACTATAGGATTGAGTACACGCAGTGCTGCTTAACACACAATCTTTTCATGAATAGCCTGTAGCCTCTCATTGTTCTCAATATATTGGAACTTTGCATGAATACACACAACACCTTTTGGGTGGCAAAAAGGAGACAACAGGTACTTCAGTGGAATACTGAGCTTTCCCTGTGCTATTTTAAGTTTGAAGCCATTTGGCATCTTCAAAGGCAAAAGAGCAAACACTGCATATAATAGGTTGCTACAAAAGGTTGTAAACATGCCTTGCTGCAAAAACCCACAACATTACATCTGGATTTTCACCAGTTTCATCTTACAGGGCTGAATGACCAAGTTTGTTACGCGAACTTCCATAAATAAGCTTGACAGTCCCAGGGGTCACAGTAGCGAACTCTGGGTGTTCTTACTGTCTGCACCTCTTCTAGTGTCTTCCAAATGCTGGTGACTCCCAGGAGCTGACCATGCATTACTGAAATCACCTGATAAGAAACAGAGCAGGGACAAGAGGGTGGGCAAAGTCAGCACTTACCAAGCACAATGACCACAGTCTTCAGGAGGCTCATCATGGTGTCCCGATTTCTGCGGGGTCCAGAACTGTGTCTGGACATTCTCATAGTCCTTTGGCGAACGTACCCAAAGATGTGAGCATATAGGACCACCATGACCACGAAAGTGACCAGGTTGAAAATAGCCCAGAAGACCAGGTAGGAGTCACTATAGAGCGGTGCCATGTTGGAGCAGTGAGTGATATCACAAATACAGTTCCATCCGACACTTGGTATGGCACCCATGACGATGGCCATAGTCCAGATAACAACAATTACGACGACCACTCGGCGGTTGCTCATCCGAGTATGGAGCTGCATTCGGAAAACTGTAATGTGCCGCTCAATAGCAATGGCCAACAAATTGGCTACAGAGGCTGTCAGACTGGTATCAATGAGACCCTGACGGAGAAGCCAGGTGCTTACAGTCAGTCTTCTAGTGTTGGGTCCTGTGTTGAACATTAAGTAAAAGTAGGCCAGCCCTGCAAAAAAGTCCGCAGCAGCTAAGTTGGCCATTAAGTAATAAATAGGAAAGTGGAATCGGCGGTTGACATAAATAGCCACCATAACCAAGAGGTTGGCCAGCATTATGAAGATGCAGACGGTAATCCCCAGTCCCATTACAAGCTTGCTGACAGTGTTCCATTCAGTGGCTAGATATTTTCCACTTCGGTTATAAAAGAAGGCAATGGTTTCATTGTAGTAGCACTGTGGTTCGCTCATGGCTGTGGACTGAAAGAAAAGGGAAAAAAAAGAGAGAGAGAAAAAAAAGAATGACATCAGAACTGAAAACATATGATTACCTCCATGGGTGAGACATGCATGAAGAGAGGGGACGGGGACAGGAAAGGAACACACTTCAGAACAAATTTATTTTTTCAGACCAAGTGGCATTCCACAACTCACAAACAATTGCTCTGAGGAATCTAGTAACAGCAACCAGACTAGAAAAAACCAGAAATGGTTCCATCTGCTCTTGAAGCCAGCATGATTTCTGATGTAGTTGTAAATTGCATAGAAAATGAGCTTCTGGCCAAGCAGACCTGCTGAAATATTCAGTTAAAGGGAAAGGCATGCAATTCATAATTTAAAAAGTTAATTCTGCTAGACACCTTATTTATGTTATCAGTGCATAAAACTGTTTTTTGACTGTAGCGGAAGAATAGCTCTTCAAAGGGGAGGAAATGTGCATTATATTCCTGAGCAGGTTTTAACTCATTCCATTTTCCAGCATGGCTACTCCTTCTTGTCCTGTCTTAAAAAGGGGGAAGAACAGCCTAAATAAAGATTGTTAGTATGCTCTGAGACTGTGAATTACCAGAGATTATGTATGTCCATAAGGCATGGAGTGCTTTTATGAACAATAAAGGAAGCATGACATAGCATTTCTTTGAGCATCAGCCACGTTTCTAGAAATGGTTTGAAATACACAATGCTTTTAAATATAACTCACCAGAACTGACTTATTCCAATTTGCAATAGGAGTGAGCCAAGAAATAAGAAAAGTAATATTTGGCTTAACTAGTGTTAAAAGCATCCAACCTTATTTCCTGCATTAAATATTGTCATGGCTATGTCAGAGAACACATGATTCATTTTCTTTGCAGAGTACTCCACTGTTAACAGCTAGGGGGGCAACAAACAAGCCCATATTCCACTAGAATGTGGAAGTTTTGGACAAAACTGTTGGCTCATAAGAAAATGCCTAATGAATTTTGTTTCTCAGCTCCATTCAGTTACACAAGGTGCAATTCCCAAGAGGCAAACCTTAAGAACAGAAACCCTTCTGAATAACATCCTGGTTCCTTGTATAGCATGGGTAAACAACAAGGATGTAAAAACAATAATTAAAAAAAAAAAAAAATCAAACCAAGAAACACATGTCAAAAAGTCTCTTTCTACAAGACCTGCCTTTGCCTTTCTGCTTTTATTGCTCTGGAACTAGATCAACTAAACTTGAATTTTTACAAAAACCAGATCAGTTTTAGCAATGCAGGTAAGAAGCCCAATCAAAGAACAGGTCAACAACACTAAAAGATGGTAGTTTCTTCCCATTAAAACATACAGACTAAACAATATGTTTTGGACAGCTCCAGTTACCCTGCAGGAAGTGCTACAGCTAACCTAACCTTCTTGTTGAAAACAAAAATGTACAGAATTTGTAACTCGACTCAAGAGAAAATAGTATCTGATAAAGATCTCCTTAGAATTACCCAAAGCTATTTCTGTTTCTTTTCATTTCTATGTTTGTCAATGCAATTCAGCCAATTCCAATAAAGCAATATACAAAACCTTCCACCTACATCCCAAATGGACTACGTGACATTTAAATTTATGTTAAAGAAAAAGACCTTTTAAGAAAGATTTTACCTCCAGCCTAAACATCAACCAGAAACATCTGCAGGCCCAGGATAATATAAAGTTAGAGTAAAAAGTATTTCTCAGCACACTGAGTATAATACTTTTATTGTTCCTCTAGGATACATCCACCCTTGGTTTCTTTTTTTTTTTTAAGCCTTTTAGCATTAATTATTTAAGAATTTTTAAAAGTTCTCATGTAGGATCTCTCTGCTGCACATAAAAAAAAATATTTATAAGGGACATTTAACAAAAGGAGACCTAGCTACAAGACATCTGGCTTTAATTCTTTGGTTAAAGACCTTGTAGTAATAACAGGTCAAGTATAAGAACCCTTGAGGGACAGAGGAAGTCGTATGAATGAATTAGTGGCCCTTATAAAATCTTGCCAACATCTGCATTAATTATGTAATGCACAGGGTTTTCAGTTGCTGTAGGACTAGTTGCATGCAGGATCTAGTGGATATTTGCGAATTTGAATAAGTTCTCTTTGCCTATGTATTTGTTGCTCTGTTTTTTTCTTTCAGATGTCTGCTGCCCATACGTAATAATTCCTGCTCCACTGCTGCCCCTGTGGAAAGAGGCCTGCTACACCTGGAAAAACTTATACTTTTAATTCAGAAATGTAAAATGTGGCAGGTATTATGCTTTTACTTTCCTTTTCCTTCTTTTTTTTCTTAGTATTTCTGTTTTGCACATGGGTTCAAAATGTTTAAAATGAATGTGAATTATTCCCTGATTTTGTAATATTCTCCCCTACCTTTTCGTACGAAACCTGAAACAAAATATAACAAAAAATTTGATGTATTCACAAAATGCCAAGCCAAGGCTGGATGTATGTACATACATAAGAGTATGTAAAATGCTACAGAGTCAGACTTGTTCAATTTAAAAGCACAACAGCACTCAAGCAATCTCAGGGAAGTTAGCATGAGGCTCACTTGCTGCTTCTTTCATTTTAAAGACAGAAAAACAAAATGCTGTGTTCATGTGAGGGATTTTGGAGAAGTTTTGTTTTTAAGGCATTCTAGTCTAAAACCTGGGATCTCCTTTAAAAGTAATCTTTTCACCCCCCATAGGAAACAAGAGAAGAAGATGAGATAGTTTGCTGGCAAAAGTTCAAACAGGGGACTTCCAGGTGATCAGCTTTCTCAAATGCCAGTGTATCTCTTAAAGGAAGGTTTTGACCTCCCAGGTCACAAACATAAAAATCCCAAGGCATCACATTTAGCTGTGATGCTGACTGGAAAGGCTCAAGCAGGAGAGAAATGCAATGTATCTCTCAGTACTGAAAGTGTTAACATACCACAAAGGCATATGCAAGCAGGCAGACCCCATCCCCTCTCCTGCCCCTGCAGGAAAAGGGGCAGGGAAGTTTATATTTTAATTTCCTGAAGTTTCACTCAGTGTGTTTCACTGCCTGTGTAAGCCAGATGTGTGGTGCCCGGAGATTTACCTCATCCATTCAGTATATCTCAACAGAAGTTTAAAACAAACTGAGCTGCAAATTGCCCATGTTAACTAAACCTTTAGCATGCATCTGTGTGGAAGAAAACGCTGACTTATAAACCAACAAGACAGATAAGGAAAGATGGAGTAAAAGCAGACTAAAAGCAAAGTCTCCTCTTGCCATGTGAAGTTGACTCAAGACACAGTTGTCCCAAGTCAAAGAACAAGAAAATCACAGGCACGTGGAGTTAAATCTCTCAGTACCATGGGACATAGTTGTAACCACAGCACAGTACACAGTCCAGGAAATTTGGTGCCTGGACTTAAGAAATAAAACTCACTTTTCTTCTGCAATTAGTCATTCAAGTCACCTTAGCACTGGCCTTTTCAGGCACTATGTGTGTGGTTGTCTCCTTTCCTCTGGTTGTATGCGATCACACCACAGGGGTGCCAGTGGAAACACTGGGAAGAAGAGCCCACGTAAGCTTTCCCATGTTTTCTGTGTGATTTGTCCTGCTTCTGCCCCGCCTCTGCATCACACCCTAAAGAATAGGGTGAGGATTTGGATCCACAGTAACTTGACCATGGGATGTCCTTGGGTGAGCAGCCCATTACTACCTGCCCCTCCTGGGGCAGAGACCAGAGTGGAGAAGACACTGTCTGCCTGGAACAGGAAGGTGAGAGGGGATCTCTGGATCCTACCATCTCCATGGTGAGTGACAGCTCACCTGGTGAGGGCTGCTCAGGAGAGAGATGGAGAGATGCTCAGGGTGGAAAACAAACATCAAAAAGTTTTCAAATACCACTGCTGGATACTGCCTAAAAAAAGCATTAATTAGCACAAGGTGCCTGAGGGGAAGACGATCAGTTTACAAACCCTTCTGCCATCTCAGAGTTTGGAGAGTTCCTTCATCCACCTAACAAAAAAAGGCAGGCCCCTGTCTCCCCACCCCCAGTATTTATTTCTTGCCGAGAGAAGCAGAGCGGAACATTCTTTGAATTCTAAGGTCTGACTTTTACAGCACTTTTCAAACTTGTAAGCCACAAGAATGAGTCCATATCCAGGAAATCTCTTAAAAATATCTTAACCCTAAACTCTCCAAACACACTCTGCTCCTCTTTTTTTTTGTCCTTTGCTGAATTAACCTCCATGTGCCACTGTTTTCTTACCCAGAACACAGAGGAGATGAAAAATTCATTTTTCTAATATTGGTGTACTAAACAAAGACTACAAAACTGTAATAACTGTCTTATATCTTTACATTTAGTGCAGCAGTGAATGGAAATCAGTACCACTGTGTTCAGCTTAGATAAATATCTTAAGTTTACCAACATACCAGAAAGGATCAAGCCGGAAAACTTCAGGGAACTGCCAACTTCAAAATCCCCAAAGAAGGGTATAAATTAAGAATATCTTTAAAATAAGGATAAGCAAGTAAGTATAGGCATAATTGAATCAATATGTAAATACTTCGTCAACCCACAACTACTAAACATGGGGTTTACGAAAGTAAAGTTGTAACAGATGAGAAAAGAAATCCAATTCGCAAAACCATTTCTCCATTACCTAATGAAAAACACAGACTACTTTTCAAACTGCAAAACATGAAAGAAAAGCTTTAAAATAAAGTGGAAAAGATGTGTTTCCTTTAAAGATAAAAGTAGAAGTAAAAAAAAAAATATCATAAATTCACAAGACAAGGATCCTACTTCATTATAGCTTTATGCACAGATACATTTTTCATCTGCACAATGAAAGTATGAAACCTTATCACCAACATAGAATGGCTCCTCCTCTTCAGAATTGCATCTCCCAAAGCAACCATTCAATGGACTTAAGATAAACATGTGTAATAAGATGTGGTGCTTCTATCACAGCAGGTTGCTTCATTTCACTAGACTCATTTTGCCCTTCACAAAGCTGACAAGACAGGAGGAAATTAATCTCTCTGCAAGGGGATCCCTTTAGCACTATTACAACATGCTAAATCATAAAGTTACTTAAGGACCATGTGGCAACAGCTAGTGTATCCAATAATTTTTAGGATGCTTTTGTAGCAGATTCTATTACTACAGAGTCTCTGAGCTGACAAATGTCTGAACTACTAGAAACTGAACTGAGAATTCATCTGTATCCTACAGTTCATACCTGCCAGTGTAACTCAACATATCTTAGTGTATTAAAGAGACCCAGCCACTAGCAACGGTGTGAAAAGAGGCAATGTTACTCTTGGAAGGTATAATTGACAAATGACACAGATCCCATTGATTAACTATGATTATTACCTCCACAGATTGGCTAAAAAACCAGGGAGGTTGTTGACCTTCCAAAATTCTGTAAGCAAAAGGAGATTTAAGAAAGTAAAAACTAGAAGAAAAAAAAAAAAAAAGACAGAGTGAACTCATCCATCCACAACTTAGCCAGCAATTCAGACACTGTTGTATTGTTGCTCCTTTTCCACAGATCCAGCATTTTCAAATGAGCTGTGTCCCTCACAAGTACTACATAAATGTTCTTATGAAGGTTTTCCAGAAGAGGAGCATACGGCAGAATCAGGGCACAGTTCTGCATCATCACATCCTCACTTACATTGCTAGAATGGCGTATATGTGTTGATTACTAAGGATTTATTTTTTCTCTGCCACCCCACCTCTGCCTTCCAAGCTTCTCTGAAAGGGAGGTCCCCACTGTAATGTGGAGATATTACAAAGATAAAGTAATTGGCAGTGGTGCAGGTAGAGCATACTGAGCCCAAATTGGGTACTTAAGCCCAAGTGTTCCATAAAAAGTACAGAAAGGGCTTCTGCAAAGCTCTTAAAACTTCTTTCCCTTCTGGGGTAGCTTTCACAACAAGCTGAGCTTCACAAACACTAGCCAAACATGGGCACAGGCTCAAGACTTTGTGGCTTTGTGGGAGACACAGGAAGACAATTATATTCCATCATCTCATTTAGTGACTGAAATACTCCACCTCTTATGCCTTCAGAAAAAAGTCTTTGCCATGATGCTGACTGGGGGGCTGCACTATCTTGCCCAGTTCACCCCCAGTGCCCACCTGCCTTACCCTGAACCTAAACATCACTGACAGACATCCAAACTGCTGTGAGTCCCTGAATGCTGCTGCAAGGAAGAGAGCAGAGCAGGACAGATCTTTGTCAAAGACCCCCACCTTGGGAGGAGTTTTCTGGAGAGAGGTGCAGCACGCAGTGTCCTATCCGTGCACTTCAGAAGCCAGAGTGGAAGCAGTCAGAGGGGAAAAAAAGTCTGCATCTACAACATCCCAAATGAGTTTTCATGTAAAATGATTTACAACATGCATCTTTTAGGCCCAATTAGGTGCTCAGTAAGCCAAACTGGGAGTTAGTTATTAGGTACAACAGCTCAAAGACTGTGATTTTATGCTGAAAAAATGCTATGGGCTATTAGGGCTGCTTCCACCTCCATGGCACACCTCCCATCACTCCTCACCAAGCAAGCCAGCAAAGCGAGCACTTGGGAGAGTTTAGCTTACAAGCAGAATACTTATGTTAATGAGCATAGCAAATTTCATTTTGGGACTAGAAATAGAGATTTACATATGGTAATAAGAAGAGTATTCTGTGTTTACAATAGCAAATACATTTCTTTCATGAGATACACATTAGACAATTTGGGTTTCTTTTGCTTTGATGTACTGAAATATTTGTGAAATATATAAACAGAATATAGAAAAATCTTTGTCTCAGAGCTTTAGAAACAATGGGGTCTCTATAAGTAACTTGTTCACACAGTACTTACTGCCTGTAAGGCAGTATTAGTCTACTTTAAACAAAATGGAGATGCATTTTGAACCTATAGTGGTCTCATCTATTAAAATAATTTAAAAAAAAAAGTGTACTGGTATTTTATTTTCCCCTGTGATGTCTGTAACTGGGTGGATATACTTTTATTCACAAATTGTTTTTTCCAGACTCACCATTTCCTTTTGTTCTCTTGTTTACCGTATTTACCACCATCAGAGGCCTGTTTTGGTAACAAGACTAATTTGTTTATTCAGCTCAAGGGGGATAAAAAAATCCACACACTTGTTGACTGCAGAAATCTGGGCACCAAATCCGAAACACAAATTGTGTTGTGCTTTGTTGGGGAAAGGGGTGACAACAGCCGTGCCGTCCCTCAGCAGTCTGTTCTCAAACATATTATGAAAAGGATAGCCGTTCTGTGGCAATGATAGTTTAAATCTCTTCCACTCCAATTCAAACAAAATGAGGAGAAAATAGAGTTCTATTCAATGGCACAGAGTGGGAGAAGTGGTTTTTGGCTTTGGCCATGAAAGGCCACTCTAATGGAAACTGCTCTGGATTTCTCTTTGGAACAGCTGCAAGGAAGTATTTAAACGTACTCATTTGTTTCCAGTATTTGGCTGGTAGGATCCACTGCTGGCAAAAGCAAAGAGAGACTGATGAATTTTTGTTGTTTTCTTGTTTTAAACATTTCTGAGGCACTGTTGGAAGTCCCTGGTTCATTAAGTAATTGGAGCTCAAATCATTGCTTCTTCAAAACTTTTACTGCAGAATTCATCTGATGCCATTCACAAAGAGAGAAAATACTAATCACTTCAGAGAGTACTTTCATCAGTATGGGTCACCACTTGTGATGTTTCTTTTTTTGCAAACACCAAAGCGCTCTAGGATGCTAAATGCTTCTTACAGAATTATTTAACTTTGATAATGCATTAAACAGAGTAGTTAGGTTTCTATGAGATCATTTTACTTATCCATATTTGAGGTATGAAGTCATAACACGTACACAAAATATCTCTAAATTAAAACTCAGAAAGTTCTGTTACATTTTATTTCTCTCTCTTTAGGAACAGAACAGTTTATCTAGTCAGAAACCACTAAATTGTTATTTATTGTGACTAATTTGACATAGTTTTTTGCCTTACCATGAAATCCCATGGCAAAAAATTCAAAGCATATTTGGAAATTTTTTTGTTTCATTGACTTCTTTGACATTTTGTGAATGCTGTTTTGCAACTATTTTCTATTTCAGATCACAGCTACGGACAGTTAAACTACCTTGAAACTTTATTTATTCTTTACCTTTACACATGACCAAGATGCCTATGCTCTTACTCTCCACTTCTTGTGTCTGGTAACAAGATGTTGGGGTTGGAAAGGAAGAGGGGAGATTTGGGTAAGTCAGTGCACTGGAAGGGTGTGAAGAAACACGACTGTGGCAATTGCGTTGCTTCAATAGTGAGAAGCACCAGAAGCAGGTCCTATGTTGACACACTAGCAGTAAGAATATTTAAAACAGTATTAGCAATTTCACATCTGGTACCAAGAAGTGACTTCCAAAAACTTTTTCGAAATGTGAATCTTTTGTTACCTGGCTCAGAAGATAAATCTTGGGGAAAAAAACCATTTGCCACTAAATTAACAGGAACTTCTCTTACTGTGGTGCCACCATGAGCATCTGTAAGATTGAAGTCCAAGCAAAAATCTATCAGAGGGAGCTCTGGCTTACAAAAGGTCCTGCTGGGGTCTCTGAGATTCTCTCCCAGGGGAAATAAGCTTGTTTGCTTGGTGCAGTTAAAGGACTGATGATAAGTAGAGGAGTATTTATTACTGCAATGTATAAACATGTGTGCATATACATATATAAGTATACAAAATAGATAGTATTTACTTCTGAGTCTAAATTGACCAAATGTGAAGGAATCCAACTATGCCGGCAACGCCAGAGGAAAGTTTAAAGACAAAGGATTAAAAAAAAAATAAAGTTTCAAGTAAAGTAGCAAAACTCTTCTTTTTGCAATTAAGATGCCATCTAGCTCATGCAAAAGGCATGCAAAGTTACTTCCAAGTTAAAAAAAAAATCCTTCCTTAAAACATTAGTCTCTAAATGACTTCTGCAGCACACCGTGGCATCTCCTCAATTTCTAAAGGCAAAATAATGTCCTCTGGGGGAAATAAAAAAGCGTTTTAATCAATGCTGTTTTCTAAACTGTACCCAAAAATTCATTTAGATGTCAACACAAACATGAAAGGTGAAAGCCCATGCAGTCCAAGCATGAAAAGTGCTTTACTTCAACATTTAATCTAGTGATTGTCTCTCTACATATGTATGTCACTATGTCCTTGTCTGTTAGAAAGGTCTGCCTTTCTCTCAGAAACATACACATGGCTCCCAGCAGATTGTCTGGAGATGTTACTCTTTATATACGACTGAAGACTTGTATCAACTGTCATATTCACAATGGTTTACTGAAATCTGTGGGAATTCATGCAAGCATTTAAGTCTTCTCATACAGATACCAATTTTGAGCCTTTTACAACACGAGGATGAGGGAGTGGTATTTTTTCTACCAATCTCCCACACTGAAATACCAGTCTTTCCTTTACTTCTTGCTTTCATTTCTTTTTGGTTCCCAAGTCAAATCTCATTAAAGCACAGTTTCTAAAACTTGAGTGTGGAGGGAGACCTCTAGATTACTAATCAATGACCAGAATCATCTATTTAGTTCTGGTCTTTGGCCTAGTGATATAAATCCAGGCAGAATTTATTCAGCAAAAGCTCCCCGCAGACCCAGGACATGTGCATTTATTCAACACAACAGAGAGGTGACCACACTGATCATCAAGTCCTTTATATGCGATGGCTTTTCTTCCACTCATTCTCACACTACAGCTGCTCTTATTCTCCCTTTGAGAAGGCATTTGTCGGGAACAACAATCCTTAGATACACACAAACATGAAACGTGGTGCAATCAAGCAAACCACATGAGTGGAATCTCCTTGGAATAGAGGGTGATGGCTGGGTTCTGATATGGTGAGGCCTGGCAAATTGACTACGCTGGACCACTGCCACAAACACACCAAAGCAAGAGCTACATACTCACCATGGTAGAGGCAACAACTGGCTGGCTGGCTGGAAACATACCCTGTAAACCATTGACACTGCTTGGAACACCAGCTCAGGCCTTGAGAGACACATTTTGTGGTGACCTGGTACCCCAGAGGGAATCGAATCAGACAATGAGACTCATTTTCAAAATAACCTCATAAAGTCTTGGGCAAAGAAACACAGCATTGAGTGGATATATCACATCCCTTATCACCCACGAGCCTCTGTGAAGATTCAGAGGTATAATGGACTGCTGAAGACTATGTTAAGAGCGTTAGGTAATGGGGCATGGAAGCACTGGGATGCAGATTTAGCAGAAGCCACTTGTCTGGTTAAGGCTAGGGGAACTGCTGACTGCCCTGGTCCTACCCAAACAAAATCCCTACACACTGTGGGAGGAGATACGGTCCCTGCACTACACACAGGGAGGTGGCTGGGGAAGTCAGTGCAGACTTCTCCTCTCACTAAGGCAAACCCATTTGTGGGATTGTCTTTGCCCAAGGACCTGGGTGTACTTGGTGGGAATGACTTGGTGAGTAATAAGGAAGGACGGGGAGACCTGGTGTGTGCCTCAAGGAGATTTAATCTTGGCAGAAAAATAATCTGTGCTGCAAATTGTATGGTTCAGGAAGTAAAGTAGTGGGAATGACATGAACTGAGGAAGAACAAATTTTGTGAAGAGAAAGGAGAATGCAATGACAACCCAGGCTGGGCTGGTGTGGTGCCCAATGACCAAGTATACCACTTCTCCTATCCTGACCACTTATCCCAATGGAATGGAGATCTGGAGGGATGAAGCAAGCTCATGAAAAAGAAAAATAATATCTATCTGTGAAAGGGCAGGTGACGGTACCTAATGAAAACATATGTTCAGTAGAGAGATGGTTTAAGAATGTAGTTTAAGTTGTATGTATGGGTAAGAAGGGGTTCCAGTCATGAGAAATAAATATAAAGGAACAGTCAGAAGATAGATGAATGATGTGGGATCTGAGTATATCATAAATGGTAGGGAATAAGAGATGGAGATTGTATAGTGTCTGGCTGAGCTGGAGCTCATTTCCCTGTAAGAGCCCCCACAGTGCTGCTGCACTTTGCACTGATAGCTGGAAAGGTGCTGGTAGCACACCAGTGCTTTGGCTATTGCTGAGCAGCACCGGCACAGCATCAGCGCTGTCTCTCCAACATTCCTCCCTCCATCAAGGGGCTGGGCGTGGGCAAGATCCAGGGAGGGGTCACAACCAGGCCAGCTGACCCAAACTGTCCAAAGCAATATTTCATGGCATATTGTGCCGACCCTTATCCTGGTCTTTGCACATTCTAGGAGGAACGGCTGTTAAAACCCCAGGTTCAACGCATTTGCCCAGAAACTCAGTCAGAGGCCGTAAGCTGCTGTGCAGAGGTTGTTTATTCTAATGTTATCTATAGCTGCGGTGTCCTGAAAAGCCACAGGTCCACCCAGCAGCCGAAGTACCCTGGTTCTGCCCCCTTGATGGGTGTCCTGTGATTTATATACCCTGTTACAAACCCAACCNGCATTAGTCATTTTACAGTGTTTGCCTTCCAGAGCAGCTGCTCCACACGCTGAAGTCCTGCTTCCCGGGAAGTGGCTGAGCATTGCTTACCCATGGGAAGTAGAGATTCATTTATTCTTCCTTTGCTTATACATACACAAACTTTTGTGCTTTTTTCTTGCTTTAGTAAACTGGCTTATCTCGACATACGAGTTGTTTTCCATCTTATTTTTCTCTTCCCTGTTCCCCTGGGAAGGGGATCGGTAGAGTGGCTTGCTGGGCAGTTGGTGCTCAGCCAAGGTCAACCCACCACACTCATACATAAAGAAGGTTCTGAAGAGGCAGCCCACAAAGAGAGGGGTGTAAATGTGCAGTGGTGGCCTGGCAGAGCCTTTCCCCAAAAAGGGAGAGGAGTCTGGCAGTAGCAATGCAGCCTGGGACACAAGCATGCAGCATCTACCTCCTACCAGGTATTCTGTTGTGCTGTAAAGAAACAAAATCCTTCTGGAACCTTAACAGAGACTCGAAAAGCAACAAAAATGCTTTTAAAATACACTAGTTCTCCATTGGAAACACAGGAAGAAGAGTAGCACAAAGAAGTTTCTTCAAAGCAGACTTTGGATTCAGCTCATATCACATAATCACCCAGTAGAGGACATGGTTTTTTCCTAATCTCACAGAGTCTAGAGATCTTTGAAATACAGCACTTCTCAGTGCATGTTGCTGAGAGCTATAGTCTCCTCAGCCAAAGAATCTCCAGCAAACAAGAATAACAAAAAGTTTTTGTCCAATTTTCCAAATGTCTAATTTTCTGATATCTACCTTAATTAATTGTGGTGCCTTTCTCAGTAAAATACACCTCTTAAATATTTTAAGTTGTAACAGGCACTTGGGTCTCTGTGAACTCAAAAGGACTTTGAAAATGCTTTTCTGGAATGAAATCTTGACTGTTATGAGCATCTCCTTTTCTGTTTGTAGTTTTTACTTTTTTTACAGAAAACTCAAGTACTTGGTGTTGAGTACATGAAGCTAAGGAATCACTTGAGTCTAAAACACAGTGGATTCATGAAAGTAAGATTAATGTGTTAGTAATTCTAAATGTGTTACTAACTTTATTACTGTTTTTCACTTAAAACTTTTCTGATAAGAACACTGAACTTGAAATTTCCTTTGGTACTAGTCCAACTTATTCACATTACACCCCCTATCCACATACACCCCCTATCCACATAGACCCCCTAGGCACAGTAAAAATCAAGCTGTAGTGATTACCTACATGGAGTCAATAAAGATCATATTTTGCCACATATATGCTTCTGCAAATAGTAGTATAACACAGCAATGTCACATGTCAAAGTATAATAACACTCTTAGTAAGTGATGAGTGTTTAATACAGTATTTCAGGAAATATTCCCCTGATGACTCAAAATGACAGAGGAGAAAAAGCTAGGATTCAATGACGAAATACAAAAGAGGTCTAATCAGTTCACCTGCTAGAGTTTCATCGTGGTCTACTCACCTCAATCACCTCAGGTTGAGACATCATGGAGGATGGCACCAAATCGGTGGGGATATCCATGGTAGCTCAGAATGTCCCCGCTGTGCTTGCACTGTTCCTCTGCACCAGCAAGCTCTTGTAGGAACACAGAAGCCCTTCCTCAGACGCTAGTCATACTGATATTTATTCCTAACAGGAAGGGAAAAAAACCAAACTGTTGAGAATAACAAGAGCACTGGGTGGGCAGTCAACACCCAAGACCCTGGGCTGCTGCAAAACCAGAGTTTGTACAGCCCCACTTGCTGACATGACCACTCACAACAGATTTGCAGGAGAAGTTTCAAAGGGGATACTGGAATTTGTTCCAGAATAGGAAGAAAATTCACTTGACCACACAAACTAGAATCACACAAAATGAATTAGCAAGAAGGCTAACGCACAGACTGCTCCCAGATTTGCAATGAAATATGGTCACTTACAGAACATTGGAACTGTGTTGACCTTTTCCCCCCACAACAAAAGAAAAAAAAAAACCCCACAAATTAATACTCATAGAATTACTTGCTGGAATTCAGGATACACTCATTCTCTCATCAATTACTGTTCTACGGTTCAGTGATCACATGAACTTTTCTTCTTTGTTAAGAAAAACACCTTACACATTATGACTTAAAAATATGACACTCTTTTTCCAGGTAGTCACAAATTTTCAGTACATGAATGTACTGAACTGCAAAATTTAATCAGCTGATTCAATAGAATGACGTTATCTCCACAGCTATCATGTTTATCAAGGTCAGTCCAGCTTCCACAGATATGCTCTACTTTTTTCTTTTTCTACTCTTGTGTGCAAAGAAAACAAAGAAAAAGGTGGAGGGGGAAACCCCTGTAAATGTCCAAGATATTAATCTCATTTAAAAATTCTAGACTAAGACTACCGCTGTTTTTTTCCCTTAGCCAGACCAGACATATACAGCACAACCCACAAATTAGTCACCACGGAAAGGATTTTCAAGAGACACCTATTGCTCTCTGTATCTATCACCACCTATTCTAGAAGTCATGGCAGAAATCTACTCACACAAAGTGTAATCAGCATCGAATAAACATACCAAAAATTACTCCAAACTTCAGTGGTATTTTTCAAACTGAGGCCATGCTATAGTTACACAGGCAATGCCAGTAACTTTCCTGGCCACAAGTTCATTTTTTCAAAGGCAACACTTACTTACCAAGCCAATAAGGAACAGATAAGTGCTGTAGGAAAGTTATGCTCCACATGCTTTTCTGATTCAGTTGTGTCTTTTTTTTTGGCCTTGTTAATTTAAACTCAGCCTTTGCACGCCACTGTGGAAATTATTCCTCCTTCTTAAAAAGCATCATCTTGAAATGCCTGCTTCGCATTTCAACACATCCCCACATGCCTTACGTCACTTGTAGCTGTCTCATCTTCCAAGCTCTAGGATCACTTTTTCCATCTTTATATAGCTTTCCAGTGACCCCTATTCTTTCCTACTCAGTTTTTGCTAGTAACCTTTCATTCTTTCCACTCCCTGCTCCAAATTTCTACTACTATACTCCTGGGGAGGGCAGAAAATGGAGACATAGTATCTCTCCAAGATAGCCTTCACAAAGTCAAAGAACAAACACAGCCTTCAGGCTTCCTGTTTTCTTCCAAAAATGAGAATTTTCTGAAATTCACTAGTTTTTCCATGGACAGATGAGGGAAACAGATAGTATCAGGTTGGAATTCTGACTTAGGGAAGCTTCTGCAACTTGACAGTGATTTTCAATAAAACTCTATCAACAGCCTGAAAATCCTCAACCATCAGATCTTCAATGTCTTGTGAGCTGTTGCAATTGTAACTTAAATAAGATCTCAGAAGACTTTTTTTTTCCTGTTCTTCTCATTACATGCTTAAAAGCAGCAGTTTCACCACATCTACTTTACAAAAGGTCATTGCAAGTTTCTTTTAAAATATTTTCTCTTAATCCTGAAATCCTGCCACTTTTAGATAATGAAGGTGGGGAAAAAATTACAGTTGAAGCTGATTTTAGGGAATACTGTCTAAACCAAAACCAGAGGTATGTCTGTCAAACAAAAAGGAGAGAAAACAAACATTTTTACTAGGGAGCATTATAAAGAAGAAAAAAAACTGAAAAACTAAGAAAAAAAAATCTGAAGTCTGTTCAGCCTTTAGCTAGCTCTGTGTACTCCAGGTAGAATACAAATGGCAGAAAAAGCTTAGCCTATAAAATCCAATGAGTGTTTAATGCAGTTGAGAGAAGAAATATGCCTTCAGTCATTTTTCTACATGAAGTGGTAAAAATTTCCTAAGCCTATGACCATTTCTTGTTTCTCCTTCTACACCTATATTTTCATTGCTTGTATTTCACTGATCTCTCAGTTTGGCTAGGAAAAAGGAAAGCTCTTAGGCAAACACCTCTCATCCCAACCTTCTGAGCACAACGTACACAATGATAAACACTTTCTGCCAAATGGTTAGGCTCATAAAAGCATTCCAGCCGAAAAAGGGTCAGCCTGTACAAAAGAACTCTCCCCCCCCACTCCCCACCTGCCTCATCATCTTCAGCAATTACAAAATACAAGAGGGGACTGTGATTTCACAGCAGTGCTAGAACAGGCAGACTCCATTTAAGCAAATAAAAGTGGCTCCTAACTTAATACCCGTGTGAGTTCAGGGTGCAGCCCACTGTTTTCAAAAACTGCAAATAAAGGGAACAGGATCCTCAAATTAACTTCACTAATGGAATTATGACAAGAAATGTAATTTCTTTTTAAAAATAAATTCTAAAAAACAAAAGCACAGGAGTAGCTTCTTGCTAATGAGATTTTGATAGGTTGCTACACTACAGAACATTGAAAAAATTCCTCAAATTTGGAAGCAGATTCACACATCCCAAAGACTGGAACTGCAGGTGGTGCGGGCAAATACCACTTTATGTATTCTTTTGGTAGACACCGCTGTCTTTACTGAGTACATTTAGAGAACTGCAAACTGAGGAAACATGTTGGATCAGGATCTAAAATTCATAAAATGAAAGTTATAAAATTTCTCATCCTCTGTGAAGGAATGCATCCTCACCAAATAAAACATACTGCTCTCTGACATGCCATGATTAAGCATCATGCTTTGTGGATCGGTTGTCGGATACCACAGAAAAGAATAACCACGCAGTCTTGTCTTTACTTGGAGTACTTAGGAGAAATGCAATTGTGTATCACAAAGCATTTTCTTGAAGGAGTTGTTTTTGGAAAATCCATTACAAAACCCAGTGACTAAAGTTATTACCCTTATTCCTCCCCAGTTCCTTGAACAGCACACTGGTGATCTGAAAATTTGCAGTGATACAGCAATACCAATGACTTCTGCATCACTGAGTATCTCATCTGGGGCCACAAATATACAGTGCTCCCCTCCATTAAGGTTCTGGGACTGAATGGAAAATAGGGTTTTCACACCCTGTGCTGTCTCCTGCATTGTTGCCTTCTTTCAGCTTTAGTTTCCTGCATCCATATCAGAGTGCCTTTTGGTATCACTTTGGCTTGACTTCACAGACTTCAAGTTTCTGGATGACATGATTCTGAAGATGGTGATACTGTGACCTTGAACCTGTTAAGTGCAATTTAGCTAAACAGAGCTACCCTTACTGCACTAGTGAATAAAAACTTAGCTTGCAGTATAAAGTACTAATTGATCCCAGATGGATAGGTCCTGTAAACTCATCAAAGAAAATAAAACATCTGAACACCATGTAAAAAAGGTGAGAAAGTAAGAAAAAGATCCCACATAAATGTCACACTTCCAGATGTCCTATCTGAATTTTTGCCATCTGAAAGTAGTCACCTGGCATCACTCACGTCTGGCAGACTTCACTGAAAAATCCTGCTCGCAATTAATTTGTTCAACTCACAA
The DNA here is from genome assembly GCA_013399195.1 of Dicrurus megarhynchus. NCBI lineage: Eukaryota > Metazoa > Chordata > Aves > Passeriformes > Dicruridae > Dicrurus > Dicrurus megarhynchus. Next base: position 547,948 of record VXAD01008395.1, read on the forward strand.
ATAAATGCATCAACCCACCATGGCAGCCTTGCCATCACAATGAAAAATGAATGCCATCCAGAGAAGAGCAGCAGAATTGACTTGTCCTGCTTACCATTTCATTTTACTACTTGTTAAAGTGACAGTGGTAGCACAAACTTTTAGTTACCTACTATGGACTTATGGAGGTGTTGTCCCGCTGTCCCAAACTGAGATAAGAACAATTTAAAGCAATGAGAGAAGGATACAAACAATAACAGCAACAACATTAATATCAATAATGTAAGTATACAAAAAGAAAGTGACTTACATGCAAAAGTGCTCAAAGACCGACCTGGTGCCATGCTGCCCCCGAGACAATGAACCGTGCACAGACCCTCTGTGCCCATGTGGTTTTTTTCTGACTGCAAGCCTCCCCACTCTTTCTTGGAAGCGAGATTCCCTTACTTCCAGCCCGCTGCGGTGATGTGCATGGGGTAGAACAACCACCTAGGCATGCCGACAGCTCCAAGCTCTGACCCCTCACAGCTACTGTGAGAAAATTAAGTCTGTCCAGGCCAAAAACCAAGCACTATACACCCCTTATTCTATGCCATCTATATCATGCCCAGATCCTACACCTTGCAACTTTACATACATATATAGGTATGCACAAACACAGGTATCATTTCCACAGACAGTGGCTGTCCCTCCAAGACGTCCATTGTGTCATTTAGTCCATTACTGTAGGATCTATGAGGACCTCACAACTGGTGTATCTGGAGCATCCATAATCATGGTCCATGGTAGTTAGGGCATATAGTGGCAGTGTCATTCAGCAACCAATATTATATAATTCAACATCACAGACTGTTCTCACCCAAAAATCAAATCTTCTTGGGGTACACACCATGTTCTCCCATCCCTCTGCATTACCCACCAAGTGCACTCAGGTCCTTGAACAAAAAAAATCCCATTGATGGGTTTGCCTTTTCTTGAGGCAGCACTAACCTAAACTGTCTTCCCTTACACACTTATCATATGCACCACAAGGACTTTATCCCCTTCTACAGTCCATGGAGGTTTTTACTGGGCAGGGTCGGCTCAGTTGGTAGTGCTTCTAGTGTTAACTAACCAGTGGTCTTTGCTAAATGTAGATCCCAATGTTTGAAGGTCCCACTACCCATTGCTTTCAATGTGGTTTTTAGCAGTCCAATGCACTGTTCAATTTTCACAGAGACTGGTGCACGATAGGGACCATGATACAGCCACTTAATCCCATGCTCTCTGGGCCAGGTGTCTGTTTTTAAAATGAGTCCCATTGTCAGATTCGATTCTCTCTGGGGTACCATGTCTCCAAAGGACTTGCTTTTCAAGGCCCAGGATGGTGTTCCGGGCAGTAGCATGAGGCACAGGGTAGGTCTCCAGCCATCCAGTGGTGGCTTCTACCATTGTGAGCACGTAACGCTTGCCTTGGCGGGTTTGAGGCAGTGTGATGTAATCAATCTGCCAGGCCTCTCCATACTTGTATTTAGACCACCGCCCCCCATACCACAGGGGCTTCACCCGCTTGGCCTGCTTGATCGCAGCGCACGTCTCACAATCATGGATCACCTGGGAGATACTGTCCATGGTTAGATCCACCCCTAGATCATGAGCCCATCTGAGCGTTGCATCTCTTCTCTGACAATCAGAGGCATCATGGGCCCACTGAGCCAGAAATAATTCTTGCTGCCAGTCCAGATCCACCTGAGACACTTTAACCTTGGCAGTTCATCCACCTGTCTGCTGTTGCAATGTTCTTCACAAGCCTGACTCTTGGATACATGTGCATCTACAGGACATACTTTTACAGCCAACTCCTCCACTCAGGCAGAGATGTCTTGCCACAATTCTGCAGTCCAGATGGGTTTCCCTGTGCTGCCAATTGGCCTTTTTCCATTGTTCCAGCCATCCCCACCCACGTGCCACCATCCACAAGTCAGCGCAGAGGTAGCACACTGGCCATTTCTCTCATTTAGCAATATCCAAAGCCAGCTGGACCGCTTTAAGCTCTGCAACCTGACTTGATCCGTTTTCCCTCAACAGCTTTGCAACCTGCCATATAGGACTCCATACAGCAGCTTTTCATTTTTGACATATCCCTATGATGTGGCACAACCTGTCGGTAAAGAGAGAGTATAGCTTCTCATTTTCAGGTAGCTGATTATGGGGTAGGGTCTCCCCAGCACATGTCACCACCTCCTCCCCCTCTTCTGATGATAATCTGAAATTTTGCCTTTGGGCCAGAGCATGATGACTTCTGGTGATTTGGGTTTCCTATTTGAGCTCGCTGGGCGATCAAGCGCAACTCACTTACTCCATGTAGCATCAGTGGCATGAAGTGTGGAAGGAACTTCCCCTTTGAACATCCAGCCCAGCACTGGGCAGTCAGGGTGCCAGGAGGAGCCATACTTTGGTGCCAATCTCTTCTGAAGCAGACTGATCCCCTTCCTAAGCTGCCAGATACTCCTTTCCAGACAGGGTGTAGCATGTCTTGGATCCTTTGTATCCCCAACTTCAGAACCCCAGGGGTTGTCCTTGAGTCTCTCCAGGTACTTCTTGTGAGACACTCCAGGAAGATCCATGCTCCCTGGCTGTGGGGTAGAGCACAAGTTTTACATCTTGTTCTATCCTGACTGGCCCAAGGGCTACTGCATGAACAATCTTCTGTTTAATTTGTTCAAAACCTTGTTGTTGTTCAGGATCCCACTTGAAATCATTCCTATTCCATGTCACGTGATAGAGAGGGCTTACAATCTGTCTCTACTCTGGAATATGGATCCTCCAAAAAACCCCAGTGAGTAGGAAAGTCTGCATTTCCTTCTTGCTGGTTGGTGGGGACACAGGTGCTATTCTGTTGATTACACCCACTGGAAACTAACAAAGTCCATCTTGTCATTTTACTCCTAACAACTGAATTTCCTGGGCAGTTCCCTTGAACTTACTTTATCAAAAACCAGGACACCACCAAAGCATAAGGACAAGCCAAACTAATTTAAGTTTTGAGGAATATATTTAATGCAGGTAGCTCAGTGTGTGCAGTTTGCAAGCCGAGCTGCCTGCATTTAATGTGTTCCTCAGTGGAAGTGGTTATAATCTTTACGATTTCCTCCTAATCCTGACTTCTCTCTGTTCCATGGGGTGTTGTATCTGCAAATGAGGATAACCTCCTGCACTCTGTTCAGTACTTAAAAGAGCCGCAAAAAGGTAATAATTGCAATTCAGTATTGGGCAAAAGAAGCAGAAAATAAATAAAAGAGGAGATTTCCCGAGAGATGGTGTAGCCCACTCTTGTACTCTTGCCTTGAAGTTCTTCTGAACAACAGTGACCAATTTTTTTCCATTTGATGAGAGTCCCTACCATCTCCCCATCAAATTTCTGATGTGTCTGCAAAGAGACTACCTTTTCTCTTGCCTCAGCACATGCACTAACAGTTTGTAAGCTAGCACAAATGTAACTGTCCCAGTCAAACTTTGCTGATAGCGTGTGCTTGAATACACATATTTTACAACACAAATTCTGCACATTGGCTGGTATCAGCCTGGTTCTATCACCTGACACCCCTCTCCAGAAAGCAGGATAAAGAATGTCATCACATCCACTATCTACTACCATGGCAGTAAGTATTGGAATAGATCTAGTTTATGGCATTGATTAAACATGCTCAATAGTGGTAAATGCAACTACTCAGCACACCTTCAGACCAACTACCAACAAAATGCACAAGTTACACCTGTTCTTGCAGCACATGCAACATTACCCTCCACTGCCCCAGTGAAGACCAGTTCTACAAACATGTCCACCCCCAAAGCCTTCCTGTCTTCTGTTTCTAATCACTGGCCACACTGCTTTAAAGAACTACAGAGCTATAGCTGCTCACCCATTTGGAAGCTCTTCATAAGAATGAAAAAATTCAATGTGAAAATGGATTTGTGAAATATTACTGAGGGGTCATGGAAGTCTGGAAGGGGAGTGCCAAAAACAAGGGACAAGCTTACCACGTTTCCTGTGCTGGCTGCACCATCAACCCCCCTGGAAACAGTCCCTGCCAGTAAAGCCAGACATTTCTTGAGTCTAACTTCACTGTCTAGGAAAACAGAATGGAACTTGCTAACATATGAAAAGGTTCAGACACAACAATAGGAAATCTCTACCTTGCTAATATTGAAATAAAAACAAAACCAAACCAAAACCCAGAGTAAAACATGCTTGACTCTGCCCTTTCCCAGTATCAAGAGTGACAAAAGTTACAACCAGCCCTAAGAAATTGGCCAGATTTTTAATTTTAAGAAGAAGGATCAAGGACAGACTGAAGGTACAACAAAACTGACCTTATTCATTCACTTCTGCAGAAGAAACTGAGATCCTCACAGGAAACAAAGTGAATTTTTCATGCTGTTGTTGGACTAGCATGCTATATAGGGGCAAAAGATCTTACACCAAGACAGGCAATAACTTCACAGAATTAAAAGATGCTTATATAAATAATACCTCATCCCCCAAACACAGCACATGTTTTTACCCAAAACACAATTGGAAATCAATTTATATCCAGAAACATTTTTCCATCAAATCCCTGTCTCTGTGAGGGAGTCCCCTATGGACCTAGTAATTTCTTTGCGGTTGTCAATGGTTAATTCGCTTTGACATTAAATGTCAATTCTTTGCAGATATTGTTTAAGAGACGAGAATTTTTCTTTCAGAGACTGAGAACGTTAATCCAACAGCATCAATTTCTATCCAGGCCGCTTCTGCTCACAGAACTCCCGCTGTTGATGAAGCATTGCGCTGTTTGAAGCACAAACATATCCAGAGCAATTATCAAAAAGGATCATTTTCCAACCTGACACAATAAATGAACAACACAGAAACTGGTTAAAAACCATTTCATTAAGGCTTAGAAGGGAGGGAAGGAGAGGGAGGGAGACCTGCTACAAGAATAACACAGTGTTTTAAATGTTTCACTGTCACCAAAAAACCACTTATCAATCATAAACAAACTGGAAACTACAACGGATAGTTGAGTTGGTTGGCCCAAAACCCAGAACTGGTTGGTACTAAGCCCTCTCTTCTGACCTCACTCACCTGACAACTTTTCTTGTTGTGTATGTAGCACAACAAGATTTTGTAGCAGAGCTGCAGAAGCATTACCAGAGCTGCATTCGCAGGATGTCCTGTGCGATGGGGATGGATTACAGAAGGTTGTCAGTGAGGTCAGCTGAGACAGCCTCCTGCCTAGGCACTGAGAGAGCTCCAGCAAGACCAGTGGACAGCAAGTGTCATCACTACCTGCCATTTGATCTCTGGCATGCTGCCTGACCCACCTCAAAATCTCAGGGGAGACCAGGCTAACAAAGCACTGACACCCCAGCAGATCAGATCACAAAAATGGCATTAACCTCTTCTGGTTGTTGAAGAACACCCTCCTTTTATCCCATGCACATAACGTGTTTTCTGGCTTTTCTCAGTTGGTTTTTTTTGTGTATGTTTTCATGGGATTTTTTTCTTTGTTTTCAGCAATCTGAGCACTCAGGACTTCAACAACCAGAAAAACAGGACAAAAAACTCCCAAGTGCAGATCAAACCCAACCACTGAACATGTTGAAACAGGTAATGCCTACACCACTGCTGCCCCTTCAGAACAACAGTGCCCTAAACAATTGTCTGGGAAGTGATTCAGTGTTACAAAGATACAACAAAGAGTCAGGGATTTTATTACGGCTACAGTTCCATGTAAGTAATACATCTACTTTTGTGTTGGTATGATGCCTGCTTTGGTTGCAACTTGTCAGCCAAAGCATACATTCGGCTTAATATTAAGTGCAACCACCTCTTTAGCCACTAACAGCATTAAAAGCAGGACGGCAGCATGTTTAGCTGTGTATCAGCTTGCAGATTGCTTTACTGAAACAGCATCAGCTGGCCAGAGCACTTGGTTTTTATTTAAGCAAATCAAAACAAAATAACAGACAACACCTTGGAAAATTTAACCTCAAGATAAAGCCCAGGCACCTGAAAAGCATCTGAAAAAAGCCCCAAACCAAACAAAACAAAACAAACATGAGAGCTCACCTAAAGATCAAATTAAAATGCAGAAGTCCCAAACTGTATTACCAATTAAAAATAAATAAATAAACTCATCTTTCCTACCTTTCCTTCTGCCTTCCACCAACTCACACCTGTACATCTTAAAGACTTTTTAAAAGCTGCTGCAGAGAAGTTCGCAACTTCCTGGGTCTGAAAAGAGACTTCCAGTTTCCACTACCTCAGTCTTTACTTTCACAGTACAGCTGTTAGCCTTTCTTATGAAAGGAAAAAAGATGAAGATTTCAGCAGTGATCTGAGGCTGGAAATTTGTTTCTATATAAATTTTAAAAACTGCCCTTTCATTCAGTAGGACTCTTCCACAACACAAGATTCAGAGAATCTCAAATATAAGTCATTGGCATTCACAGTGCAGTCTGTGCTTCAAACAAAAAAAAAAAAAAAAATTACGTCAGTCAAACCTTTCTGAATAGGAGCTCTGTGGCTAATCTGGGGAAGATCATTGTTCTGGCCTCAATAATACGAGTACTACAAGACTGCTGCTAAGGCTTCCCATGACAGAATACAGCCTGCAAGTTCAGCAAAGATGCCCCAGGTGGAGCCTCCTTAACCAAGTTAAATAGTTTCAGGAACTCTGCAGAGACAGTGTTGTGTTAAACTGTCCTCTTTCCCCCCGTAAGACTAGGGAGATGATCTGTCACCTTAAATCGTTTATCATGCACTGAATTAATTTACAACAGTAAGTATCATCACGCAGTTGTACTCCCTCAGAGAAATTATCTGGTGTCACAAAGAACATGGTTCAGCAGACATACCTTCCCAGTCATCCCACCAGGGCAAGGTTAGAGACCCTGCCCACACCACCAAATAAAAGCAGATCATCAATCTGAATGTATAAAAAGACAAAAAACCTCTCTTCACAGATTTTCAATGAAAATAACCAAACAAACCAGTAGATAGTATAATATCCTCAAGCCTTTATCTTGCAGGGAAATCTTTTCCATATGCCATTTTTATTTGCCTCTCACCATGCCTCATACCCTTTCTGAGGACGGCAAAAAAAGACTGACCACAGTCATGCACTGGGTTCCACCAAAGGGCAGACAGTTCAAGAGTCTGTAATTAAACTACAAATGTCTCCTTTACCTACTCTGAGGTTCAGCCCCTGAAAGGACCTCCAGATGATCCTAAGTGAGTAGATTATTCCCAAAATTACAAGCTGTTCATTCTTTCAGAGATTGTTTTTGTCTTGGAGTTGTGTATTTTGTTGTTTTGGGGTTTTTGGAGGGAGAAGAAAATGTCACATTTTATTAGGTGACAGAAAGCAAACTTTGAAAGGACAAACCCATAGTTTTTGGTATTATAATGTGAAATCACGAACACATGCACCCTAAGTCATGTCAATTATGATACAAATTGGACTCACATCAGCAGCAGGCTAATCCACAAGGGATGCAGCAGCACACCAGGTTTCTCTGCATACTGATGAAAGGAAATTTACCCAAATAAAGAAAAAAAAAGAAACACACTCCTAATTTTCTATTAACATCTCAACTTCTTTTGCTAAAAGTGTCACGAATGTGCTCCCCAAAACCGAATCATACTCCTTTCCCTTGTAAAACACAGGATACCTTTTTCTCTGCTACACATTGATGTGAATGCTGAAAGCATGGGTGCAGAGAGATTTCTCAGTTTTGTGCCAGTGTCTGTGTGAAAGCTCTGCTTTCTCACAGACGCTACGGGAAAACAGTTGAGACATTTTGTAAACTATGGCCCTGTTATTGATACCAAAGAGAAAGTATCTGAAGTAAGTGTTATTGGGTTCAGCCAATCCCTCCGAGGGGTGGCTGGTCAGTGAACCAATGACCTTATGCCAGTCCAGCATGCTAAGGTATTTAAGAAAATTTGTAAATTAATAAAGCGTCGGTTTTCATATCACTATAAGCCGTCCATGTCGCTTTCTTCTTTGGTCTCTGCCCGCTAGTGACACATTGAGGCACTTGAAATCTCATTTCCAGTCAGACAAAACTTCCACTTATTTTACATAGTTGTCCTTTTTCAGAATCTGTTCTATACTTCCCTGACCTAGGTCAGTTTGCGCCATCCAGTGCAATTCTCTCACTTGCTAAACCTCCTCTCCTGATTATTTCCATATTGTATCGATTCCACATCCATTTCTTGGGGAGCATTTTCTTGCTGTTTTTTAAACCCAGAATGATACCTCATCTTCTCTTGAAGCCTCCTACTTCTCTGAAAAGCTGAGCTTTGTCTGAAAACTCAAAAAAATTCTGCACGGCTTCCTCAGTTTTCTCACTTTCCTGAAGTTTGCCCTTTAAAGCCAACACATAAATTTGCCTTCCCATTACTATCCAGCACCTCTAGAATTATTCCAGTCATTATCTAGCTTCTGCTGATGACTTCCATTAGTGCTTGCTTGTTAAGAATGGCTTAGAGATGACCATTCCTTTGCCACTCATCAAGGTTGGAGAACCTCTTCCCACTCTCAGGGGGAAAAGAGTGAGCAACTGCCTTAATGCAAGGCACTGCTGGCTGTTCATGCACGTCTCTTTGGATGTATTAGGAGCTTCTTCAACACAGTGATCAGATCAGCATAAAATAACCACCCACACCAAAAATACAGACACACAAAAATTGCTTTAAAACATCTCTGCTAGCCACAGCACCATCTTCAAGAAACAACTGCAGCAGCAACTTCACAATGTTTTCTTAATTGGTGTGTACTGGGAAAGTAAGATATCCCTGAAAGTGAATTTTTAATTTCTGCATTTAAAGTAAAAGCAAGATGAACTAGGAAGACTCCAGAGTAATAATTCATGCAATCATCTAATTTCAACATTATCTCACTGCTTTAAACTTCCAGGATCACGAGAAAATAAAGAGGAAAAATACAGCTAGACACCAGTTTCAGGAGAATAATGCCAATCTGCTCAGGCTTACGTAAACAAGTCACTACAACATGGATGGTCTCTCATAGCACAACCACAATGAAGCTGCTGTCATATTACCATATTTTCAAAGTATACACTGTCATCATACTGACTTCTATAGTACCAAATACTTCTAAAAGATGTAATTTCAAAGCAGTTTCTGAAACTCTTTTAAAATTGTTTATTTTTACTGACAGACATGAAATTTTAAGCAGTAAACTAAGAGGCAGGAAAGTTCAAAGCAACCATGGAGAGCTCATCACTTAGGATGCCTTATTAACTGCTGCCAGCATTGTGTGCACATGTGTGTATAAGAGAAGCAAGTATGGTGCACGCTTTTGTCCTCCTCTGTCTCTTTTTACTTTCCAAATAACAGAAAAGAGAGACAGAGCAAGGAGCTGCTCATTAAAATGATTCTGAATAATGGAATTGCAAGGGTAATGGATGGAATTTAGTTCCTAATATATTCTCATGACTATTTTGTGTGCTAATCAATGTCATTAAAAAAGATAACAGTGGGCAAAGACTTTTGTATCAACTTTATTAATGACACAGCCACAGGAACAGAGTGCACCCTCAGCAAATTTGCAGAGGACACCAAGCTGCGTGGTGCTGCTGACACACCTGAAGTTCAGGATGCCATCCAGAGGGACCTGGACAAGTTTGAGAAGTGGGCCTATGGGAATCTCATGAGGTTTAACAAGACCAGGTGCAAGGTGCTGCACCTGGGTCAGGACACTCTCAGTATCAGCACAGGCTGAGGATGAACAGATGGAGAGCAGCCCTGTGAGAAGGCCTTGGGGGTGCTGGTGGGGGAGAGGCTGGACATGATCCAGCCATGAGCACCCACAGCCCAGAGAGCCAAACGTGTCCTGGGCTGCATCCAAAGCAGCGTGGGCAGCAGGGGAGGGAGGGGATTCTGCCCCTCTGCTCCTCTCTGGTGAGATCCCACCTGGAACACTGCACCCAGCTCTGGGGTCCCAGCACGGGAAGGACATGGACCTGCTGGAGTGAGTCCAGAGGAGGCCACCAAGATGTTTAGAGGAATGGAGCATCTCTCCCATAAGAAAAGGCTGAGGAAATTGGAATTGTTCAGCCTGGAAAAGAGGAGGCTGCAGGGTGACCTAATTGAAGCCTATCAATACCTGAAGGGAGCTGTCAAGAAAGAGAGAGGGGGACTTTTTACAAGAGCATGTAGAGACAGGAGGAGGGAGAATGGATTCAAACTGACAGAGAGTAGATTTAAATTATATATTAGGAAGAAATCCTTTACTGTGAGGGTGGTAAGACAGTGGAACAGGTTGCCCAGGGAAGGTGTGGATGCCCCATTCCTGGAAGTGTTTAAGGTCAGGTTGGATGGGGCTTTGAGCAACCTGGTCTAGGGAAAAGTACCCCTGTCCATACAGGGGTCCTGGAACTAGATGATCTCTAAGGTCCCTTCCAGGCCATTATATGATTATGATTGTGTCAAGGTCTAAATCACTATATAAGAAATCTGGATGCTTTTCTCCAAGTATCACTCCCCAGCAGAAAAAGTAGCAAGAACTTGATCTTCTCAACAACTTACAAAAAGAATTGTAATATTTGTTTCCAAGAAGAAATAACAAAGTGATACAATTCAACACTTCCATAGACCAGCAACAGAGACTCCATTAGTAAACTCCACCTTTTGTTTAAAACTCAGAAAAGTTACAATAGGCTGGCACTCTTCTGAAACAAGTTTGTATTTAAACATCCAGGCAATATCCTTTTGCTAGATAAAAAAACCATCTGGATGATAACAAAATGTCACAATTCTCTAAGCAGCTTTGAGGGGGGCCAGCCTTAAAGCGAGTACTTCCTTTTCCCCCCACATCCACAAAACAGATGTTCAATCTTCAGGCAGAATAAACCACCACAAAATACAATAATCTGGAAATGCTGAAGCCAAGGAAGTTCACAATTAAGCCTGCCAAACCCCAAATCCCAAATTACAAAGGCACCACTTCAGTATAGATCTACGTGCACCATGACCAGTGATGCCCAGACAGCAGTTTAATTTAGTTTATCTGAAATAGAAATTTGCCAACTATTCCCCCCACTCCTGAAAATACATTAAAGACTGCAAGGCAATAGCTTAACGTGGTTCAGGCCACCATCAATGCAGACACAGGAACTATTTATCAACCCTTCAAACCAGAAATAACAGTCATGCTTCTTCAGAAATATTTACGTAACATCTGCATTGGTTCAACGGACTGTTCTCCAGACACTTTCTGCATTTTCCATAGTTAACCTGAATGAAGTTTGAAAGAACCTAGAATTAACAATAAGAAAGAATTATCTTAATGACAGGATTTAAATTCCCTATTCTCATGTCACTACTCTTTCCCAAGGCCACAAACAAACTTATCTGATGGACAGCGGTGACCCAGAAATAAGATCTTACCTTTGATCTTGTCAAGATGGAGGGGGAGCAAACCCAGTAGCTCAAGACAACAAAAATCCTGATGTTGACAAATGAAAGGGAATTACTTCTTGTTCATCATGCAAGTCCCTGGTATGCTCAGAACAATACACCCAGAATTTGTGAATCCCTGCTGTAAAATTGGGGCTGGTTACTAGTTTCTTGGCAGAGGTCAACTGGGCTTCCTAGTCCTCACAGTCTGCCCCGTGCTCCCTGCTGTCTACAGTATGCCAACTCAACCAGTTGGACTTTCTGTGGAACTGTTTTTATGGATGATCAGGAAGGAACACACTCCCCAAAATATCCTGAGAGCAGCAGCAGCTGTCAGATATGCTTAGTAGAGAACTGCAGCAGAGTACTGGGTTTTGGCCTCAGGTAGTTTATGCTGATCATTCTATGAATTCAAGATTTATAAATGCAAAGCACTACTGAAATATGCCCTGAAAGGAGAGATATGAAGAAAACACCAAGATTTCATCACCTTTCCCTCCGACCCTTCCCCTTTCAATTATCAAGTGAAGTTTAAAGCAACTTAGGCTGCTGCCTATCTGAACAAGCAGGTAAATACAGAGGATTAGCTCACAGCTTGACTAACTCACTTTAAGAATTGACTTGGATTAACTCTGAGTTGTGTTTAGCAGACAGGCTCTTAGAGCATACAAGAGGTCACATGAATTAAGTAGGCTGTTGTAAATTCACACCATACTTCAGTGATTATTCAGCTTCTCTGACTAGGTTCTCAATATACACAACGCCCAGCAGAAACAACAAATATTTCAACCAGAGTATTTGGGAGATGCCATAAATTCAAGTGGAAAACAGAAAGCCAGGAGGCAGAATGGAGTTGATGTGAAAACAGAACAAAACCAAAAAAACCTGTGTTCTAACACATACGATGACAGGTTACTGTTCAAACACTATCTAGACTGTCTCACCACTTTTCAGCTAAACTCCTTTTGTACCTCTTTTAAAGAGTAAGAAAGGTGACAAAACAATTGTATTGGACAAAAGTACAACTGAATATCAATAGATTATTCTTAAAGAAAAAAGAAAATAAAAACTGACTAGTAGTTTGCCTCCAGCTCTTCCGTTGGAACTTGGCGCACACTAGCATGGGTACAAACATTAAACACATACACACTTCAAAGCCTCCTTCAAACAGTTTGTAACAAAAGCATAAGCCATAAAGCATTACTTGGGAACCACTAAGACTTTTTTTGTGACCACACAAATAAACTAAGAAGTTCAAGGGATCCAGGCCACAAAAGGAGAACGTACTGAAATCCACCCACAAACCAGATTTTTTAGGCATCCCACAATTGCACACACCAGCTGTGTCCATGACACCAAAGCTTGAGGCCCATGCACAGCTACTCTCATCCCTGACACAGCCCACTTAAGCATGCTGGGTCTGATTTTCAGCCTCCCACTACTGAGCAGCCTCTCTTAGGTCAGCCAACCATACACTCTCTCTCTACTCCACTCTCAGGAGATCCCACCTGGAGAACTGCGTCCAGCTCTGGATCTCTGAAGAAAAGAAAGAGCAAGTTCAGAGAGGGCCACAGAAATGATCAGAGGGCTGAAGAACCTCTCTCCCCTATGAAGGGCTGAGAGAGTTGGGGTTATTCAGCCTGGAGAAGAGAAGATTCTGGGAAGTCTTTATAGCACCTTCCAGTACCTAACAAGGGCTTACAAAAAAAGTTGGGAAGGGACTTTTTACAACAGTACGTACTGATATGACAGGGGGTAATTGACCCAGAAAGAAGGTATACTTCAATTAGGTATTAGGAATAAATTCTTTACTGTGATGGTGGTGGAACAGGTTGCCCAGAGAAGCTGCAGATGCCCCATCCCTGGAACTGTTTTGAGGTTATGCTGCACAGCACTTCAACCAACCTGGTCTAGTGGAAGGTGTTCCTGTCTGTGGCAGGGACTTGGGACCTAGATGATCCTTAAGGTGCCTTCCAATCCAAACCATTCTATGATTCCACACAACAATACACTATGGCAAGCTGGCAGAACTGAGAGTGTTTCGGAGAAACCCAATGCCTGCTACTTGGTCAGCTGCTGCCTTCAGTCTTGCAGCAGCCTTCTTCCAAGAATACTCCACTTAACCCAATGGGCAACACTGCCAGGCCAGAAGGAAGAGTAAAGCACCGTAACTTCCCAAATCCTCAGAGTTTCCCACTACAGCTATACTGGCACCCCCCTCTAGTGGAGACACCGCTTAAACAAGCAGGAGATGACACTTGCAGGGCCTTGGGGGGAAAGTTAATCAAACCACAAGAGGAACAGCCAGAGGCATATACAGAACACAGAATGACTTCTGGCACAATTGCAGGAGGCAGATGCACGGCGAGTGCACAGTTGGGTTTCCTACCAACCAAGAAATGTCACCTCATCTTGGGAGCTCCAAGAAAAGGCAGTATTTCCTCCCCCTCCTTTCTCACATGCCTGGCAATAATGAAGCACGAAGGAGCAGGGTGTGGCTTCATTGCCAAAGTTGTTCCCGCAGCTCTGTGCCACTCTTCTGAAGAAAAAGCGACTGCTTTTGCACAAAAATTATACCAAAGGTCCCTTCACAGAGTCGTCATAGCATATTAGGAACAACTCAGAAAGAAGAACTGATAAAGCTGTAAACAAGTCTCTCAAACAGAACTTTGTCATTAAAATCTGGGCAACTGACTGCAAGAGACTTTGTGGAGGAGATGTTGAGGACGGAAATATGCAGGATCATGGCATAAGTGTTTGCTCAGGCATATTATTTTTAAGGCATTTATGTGTTCTACAATCATGTAATTCCCTCCTGTCATCAGGTTGTCAGCAGCTTGCACATCTCCCCCTGAATTTTTTCCTCTAGGCTGAACCTCCTAGGATGCTTTTGCATGTGAAACTTAAGCAATCCAGGGCAGGAAACAAACACACTGTACTTTGTGGAGAAGCAGGCACTAACCTATGCTATTCCTATCAACTGTTTGCAAAATTGAAATAATTCTAGAGACCTATTTTCAGTCTATTCACTAAATACCAGGATGGCTCTGATTACAGTAATACCCTGAAGCCTCAGTCAGTTTCCAGTCCCACTAGCATGGGGTATTTGAAATAGGACACTGTAACTGCTGTAAACAAGAAGCAAAAAGGCTAGGGGAGCAAACACTAATTCAGAAAAGTCTTTTGCTTTCAAGGCCTCTGTATAGGGAAATACACTGCTTTGAGGTAAAGTTTCCAGTAGTTCCATCAAAAGCTTTAGGAAGAGCAAAATGATCCTGATATGTTGCTAGCAACACCGGGACAGCTCTCAAAGCCCTGTGCAGAAACCATGCCCAGGGCAGCTCAAAGACACCTGGCTCATTTCCACTGAATTGCTCTCCATGTATGACACATTGGGAGGGACAGCAACGAAAAGGAAAGACAGAAAGATCAATAAACTTGACAGACATTTATAATCGTATCTTTTAAGTACAAGTCACATTCCAGATGATACTTCTTGAAGGCTGGGTACCTACCCGCACATTAATTTCCCCTCAAGTTGTTTGTCCCACTGCAGCATCTCAGGAAAACAATTGGTGAATTCCATTTCCTTGACAAGAGGAATGAAGGGGCAATGACCTATTGATGCACTGGACTTGTGTCTGCAGGAATGTAGCAACAAAAAGGGAGACACGTGGATAGAAACAGCTAAAAACCCCAATGAATTCTTCACTGAAAGCCCAAGCTTTGCTACTCAACCAAATCTAATGATTCCATGGATGGTTAACACATGTTCAAACACTACTCCTAGTACATCCTAGTGTTACTGTGGCATTTAGGACAACATGCACTTACCAGCTTGGCTGGTTCATCCAGACAAGACAGAAATGTCTGGAGACATTCTCAGATGGATGCAGGGAGCATTCACGATATCCTCCTGTACTGATAATTTGCCAATACGACATACAACACTTTAGCAGGGCTCTGTACACGTTTGCAAAGACAACTTCCAAATGCAACAGTCAGCAACATGCAACACAGCATTCATACAGACCTTACTGTGCTTTGCCCTCCTTTGGGATTGACAAACTTATCATTATCAGTCTGAATCTATGCTGGGCTATCTAACATTCCCCTAACAACTTCCCAAATGCTTTTTTACTTCAATAATTTAGTTTTATATGTTCAAAGCAAGGATGCAACTATAGAAATGTTTTATCCTACAAGCACAACCTGAGGCAAGGTAGCCAAATTTCCACTTTACGTCCTACATTACAGCTTCACTACCACGTGAAAGCAACACTTTCCACTGCAGCTCCTAAGAGGACTGTACATATCTTGTAAAACTACTGATCCAGTCTCTACAAGCAATCACTGAAAACACACCCGTCACAATAGGCAACTGAATTAAGCACAAAAGTGCACAATTTACTTCTGTTAGCTGGAGTAACAGTGAAAGAGCTCAGACGTGTCCGGAGAGAACATCAAGCACACATACACACTACCAGCCTTTGCTACTTCATATTTTGTTACAAGTAGCTGTGAAAATGGTTAGTAACACAACCATGAAACCCTGAAAGCTCTAAGACCCAAGAAGTGACACCACTGTTGCAATAAGCGATTGTAAAAAACACAGTAACCACAAGAAAACAGATCCCACCAAGAAAGTCAGTAAACACCTAATGCAGGCACACAAATCAAAAAAATACTCACCACAAGAGTCCCTCCCAGTGCAAGGCAATGCTCAGGGGCAAGGTGACCTTCTCCTGACACTGCCACTAGCTGCAGGTACTAACCTGCCATCCTCCTCTGAGGTCTCCTGCCACCAGCCAGCCAACAGGCAGCAGCTGCAGCTGGTGCCACTCTGACAATCTGCTTCCCCTTGCTCCAAAGCAGCAGGAGGGTAGGGGTGCTCACCACTCACTTGTTTTCTGTGCTGTGAGCTGCAGGGACAGCGACTGTTGCACTGGTGGCATCCCCAGAGCCTTCCACCCCCCCTTCATCCTTTCCACCTCACTTGACACCAGCAAAGCCGATTCGGAATTGAGCAGCAAACAAACTTGGGCTTTCTTCTGCACCAGCATCCTGGCTGTGGACACCCACATCCTGGCTCAGGGAGGCACACTGCCCTTCACACATTGCAGGTAGGCAATGCCACTCCAGTTCCCTTGCTCTGTCCCCAGCAGCAGCTCAAGGCTTCAGGACACTGTCCGGCAGGCCTGACAACCTCTACAGGTCAGAAGCAGACTGCACTATCAAAGACTAAACATTTAGTGAAATCCAGCTGCTACAGACCCTTTATCAATACTCTTTTGCAGCAGACAAAATAATACTTGCCACACTTGAAAGCTATGTAGCTATTTCCTCCTGAGAGTTTATCAATCTTTCTCCTTTCCTACAAACACCAACCTGAAGTATAAACACCTAAAAAATGAGAGCGACCTGTATAGCATCTCCCTTTACTGCTTGGATTCCAGTAAGTCTTTGCTGGAGTTCATGTTCAGCTCACTGCTGTTAAATAATCACCCACTTACTCAAAGAAGATACAAATTTCTCTATGAAGTAAACATTCAATACTCATCCAACTTTTTTTTTTTTTTAGTTTAAGCTGCAGCTAACTTCTTCTTAATAAAAAAGGGATACTGCTATAGCTATATTTTTCCATCCAGGGTGAAAACAATCATCCTCAAATGGCCAAAGAACTAAGAAAAACTTCTCTCCTGTAAATGATGTACCAGCACCATTTTGTATCCGACATACACACCCTAATAGGATGGGGAGAAAAGGGAGGGAAAGGGGCTTACAATGAAAAACAATATGCATTTCCTTTGCCAGATTTTACCACTCTTAGAATCCTCAGAATTCTGTACGGAAAGATCTTGCCTTTGATGTCAATCCAATGCTTTTTTGCTTGCTCCTGCAAGCACTGCAATATGCAATACATTTTCTAGCTGGCAAAGAAAGGGATGTACTGCATAAAGTGCCTGTGAAATCCATAGTACTCCGAAGGTCACTGTGGCATGTAAATTCCTACAGAAAAGCCAGACTGGTCTGTAATATGGCAACATGAGGCCCACGGAACTGAAGTTTATTGCATATGACTATCAAACTCACCAGCACTTTTTTCAGCAGTTTCAAAAATCCAGAGGTGTTTGCCTCTTAGTCAAAGCGAGAAGCAAAAGCAGAAAGATAATATTGGGCTCTCATCTTTATCACCTTTGTATTTTTTAAAAAAAATGAAAGTACCTCCAAATTTTATCTGGAGTACACCACATGGAAGCTAAAAAAAAAAAAAAAAAAAATCATTTCTAATGCATCTCAAGTTAAAGAAATCTAAAATAAAGATAATTCAGTTGGCACAGAAGTCTACATATGGTTCTGAGCAATACAGTATCCATACTCCCAAAATCTGTTTCCTTCTAAGAGATCCAGCCTCCTCACTTTTGCAACTGAAGGCATTTCTTGTGCCACCAATACACACCACCTACCAGCATTTCAGCAGCAGACCACACTGCAATGCGTGAGTGGGAAACAGCAAGGAACAACACTTTGCTCCTGTTTCCCCAGAAGGACCGGCAGCCAGGCCATTATCCATCACAAAGTCCACCAGCACAAATCTTCAAGGCATTTGGAAAGCAAAACACGCTCCACACATCCCAGGCCAGAACCTCGTCCAGGCTATTCATCTCGGGAGTGGCTTGAGGAGGAGGGATGTGGCTCCCTCCCTCCAGCTGAGCTGCTGGCAGGGGCAGGCATGCCTTACCCAGACTCCTTGAACCACAGCAGCCATACAAGTCTGTGGCTGGTTTTGCCTGCCAGAAGCCAAGGCAGAAGATTCACTTTCTTTTTAAGGAGAAATACTTCTTTACTTCTGGGGTAAATGCATCAGTGCTCCCCTCTTTATGTGCACTAACCTAACTGCCTACAATATCTGGCTTAAGAAGCAGCCAGATCCAGCAGGAAGTAGGTACAGGACCAAATGAAACATGGTCAACAAAGTACTCCAGGCTGTGCCTATCAGGAAATTCTGGACACTCTGCACTAATCCAAACAAGGATTCCTCTGTAGAGAAATAGAATACCTTAACCACCTCAAAAATTTTTTGTCAAGAGCTTGTAAGAGAAATGCCATGATCATGGAGTTGCCATGTGAGATGGGGACACACATACACTATCTAAACCAGCACCACCACATAGGCTGTTTTCTTTTCTGGTGCTCAATGTTGCACAAATAGAAACAGTACTTTCAACAATTAAGGACACCAGTCACTAAAAAATGAAAATTGATCCTAGAGTGCAAACTTCAGCCAAACAATTACCAAGATTTTGCAAACCAGGTGTGCTGTTAATCAGCTTGGGAGTATGAAAAGAGTGTCAGGTAGTCAAGAAACACCAATGGATGAGAGAAGGAGAGGTCTGGGTACACAAAGACAGGCATTTCTCTAATTCTCCTCAACTTTCACCAAAAATCAAACCAAAGCACCAGACATTCAGATGTTCACTGTCGTATGTATCAGTACATCAATGAAGGTGCAAGAATGAACAGGCGATGATTCTACATGTTTTAAAGAAACTAAGCTTGAAATATAAATGAAGAAAACCAAAATTCAAGTTCCATGACATGTCAGTAGAACAGCAGCTCTCATTTCCTTGACAGAGCTTTCTTCTGCCCCATGAATAATTTTGTATTTCTGTCAAAGCAACACATCAGCCTCTCACCTGATCCAAAGGCATTCAGTGCCAATACAGATTTTACCATTGACATCTATAGGCCATGGATGAAGCCTTAAGCTTCTGCTTTAGCTATGAAGAAAAACACATGAGGGAAAACATGTAGTGTGTAAGTTGCAGCACTACTGAAGAGTGCCACATCTCTACAGCATCGCCTTGCAACACCTGGAAAAGTCAAAACCACATCAGGTGCTACATAACCACTGCCAGTTCAAGCTATTACTGTCTCAAGTCCCTCAGGATCAAGCATTTCTGGAGAGCAGTGTCCTCCCTTCAGATTATCAAAAATCCTATGGCAACAAAATGAGGACCATACCTAAATTGAAAGCAATCTTAAAAAAAAAGGACATGGGAAGACGGAAAAAGAAAAGACACACTGTTTATTTTCTCAAAAGTTGGTTTTCTTTTCACCCTACTAAACTGATAGAAAAAATACTACAGTTCAGAGTGAAAGATGAAGCAGTGAAATGCACAACTTTTAAAGAACTAATCCGCTAATTAAAGATGCTGGAGGGATCAAATATTGATTGTTCTATCCTTCTTTCAGTAAAAGAGTTGTATGCATCTTTCCCCTGGCATTATGTGTAGCAGCCAATCATATCCCATTTAGATGGATTTAAGCTGAATTAAAGTGTCCCTTAAATTACATGCATTTTTCTTTATGAAAGGAAGGAAATTGCATTACGTAGCAAGTTCCAATTTTGTGAGGGAAATGACAGTGAAAAGGACAACCACCGCACAGTATAACCTGTTCCCACTCTCAAATTCTTCCACGTATCCTTGGCCATCACCAAGACCGTAAGCAACGGCTGTGAAGAGATCCCCACTCAGCCCTGATGGCAAAAGAGCTGCACTCAGATCTCCTCTGTATCCATATGACAAAAAAAGCCAGATACACAGCAAGTGTGCTCAGTAAGTGCTGGCAGGTCACCACCTAGAGGTGCTCAAAGCCAGCTCTTCTGACATCTGGAGAAGGCAGCTCACCTCTGAGAGCGCTCAAACTGCTGGGTACTCAAAGGGAAGATGGTGGGGGTCTCCCAAAGGAATAAACTGCTCAGAAGAATTACTTGCCTTTGATTTAAACCTCTGAATATGACACAAAGCAAGATCAACATGGAGAGGCCACTGAGAAACAGCTAACTATCCATTAAGGTGTTATTAAGGGCTCATCACAGTAATATAAAAGTGAATCCCATGTAAGTACTACCCAAATTTCTACTCCAGAGCAAAACACTTTCTTCAACACCCTCTCCTGGATTCCCCAAATAGTTTCACTGTGTGACACTACAACACAAAGTTAAAGACAGATTTTTATTTTCTCCCATTTTTAAGCAGAGAAGGAATTATATTTTAGTTACAGTCTTCCAGAGTTACTGATGAAAACCACATGACCATAAAGTATTTTTGCACACAGTGATAAGATTGTCTGTTACTCACACGTGGAGTTCACATATTAAAGCTGGGTATGCAGTATTACTTCAATTTTGCATTTTCCATGTGTTTCGTCTCAAAAGCTGTTTAACCTTTCGACCCTCAATATTTGTTTTGAAGAGCAGAGGAAGAGAAAGCAGACATCAGCCAATGTTTTCCTCTCTCCAACCAGCACTGCTACTGCTAAGTTCTCAGAACAAGGTTTATAGCAGCCAAGGGTCTAACTAGTGCAATCTGTAATAGGGAGTGATAAAGACAACACCATCCTGATCATGCTTCTCAGTATTCCTAAATAACATTTCCTTGGTTATTTGCCACACAAAAAGGAACACAACCACCGTACATGTACAACTGCACAGGATGAGACAGTGTCAATCCATTCTGGAGCAAGACAGCATTTGATTTTGTGTGGTTAATATTTAATAAAAACAACAGTAAAACACAGGCCTATCAAGTTGCTTTGTAAGTCCAAGCACATATCAGTTAAGGAAAAACATGCGGCACACCTATAGCCAGTAATAGCGAGCTGCAGGGCAGAGCTTCACTCACGGCTGTGCACACAGAGCATTGCTTCAGTGCACTGCTGAAATTGCCAGAAATATTATTTTAGTGCTACAGTATAGCCCATCCTCGCACAAGAGTAACAGGCTGCATGCAGCCCTGGCCGCCAAATTGAAACATGACTCCCTGACCTGAGACTGATTCATTTCAGACCAAATGGTACAACACACCAAACCTGACTTACAATGCAAAAACTTTCTTTGAAAAGATAAGAGTTGCAGCAGTTCTTAGCAGTAAAAAGATTGCAGCTACTCCAATTGCCCCACACTTTGAGAACACAAGTTGCCTACAGGGTGTCCCCCAAGTTATTTTGCCTTGAAACTTCAAAAAACCCCAAACCAAACAAAAAACCATGCAAACAACAACAAAAAAATCCCCCACAAAAAACCAACCCAAACCTGGAGCAAATAAGGATGGAAAAAAAAAAAAAACAAACCAGAAAAAAAGGGGGATTTGGGCAGCTTCTAGCATTCACAGAGAACTGAAATCATGAAGGTGTGAGCTGTTTCACAGAGAAATCCCCAAGAAAATTAAGTTTAGACATTCCAACATTTTTCTGATAATGAAAACTTTTCACATATTTCCATAGGAAGCAGTTTTTTGGGATGGCTCCCGCTCTGGAGCTATTTAAAAAGACCATAGGAAAAGAAGTGAGAGGAAGAAACTTGGTCCCTCTGGTTCCACCTCTGTCTTCTCACTTCAGTTTGCTAACGGCTTTTGTCCTCTAGCTTCCCTCCTGTTCTCCCCGCTCCCAGTCTTTCTCTAATAACCCACACACCCTTATGCTTGTCATTCATCTTCTCCCTGTCTGTCCTTTACCTTTGTAAACACCAAGGATACACCGACACTGCTCTCATCGGACTTTAGGAGACTCTTCCTCCGAAGGACTGAGGAAGTCAGGAGAGAGAGGTGGCAACCATTTTTTATCTAGGACTTTTTCCACTGCCTTAATTTGGTATAAATAAATCCAAGAGACTTCGGGGGGGGATGGGGGAAGGAAAGAAAAAAAAAAAAAAGAAGAAAAAGACAAGAAAAATATGAGGATAGACCCTAAGTAAATCCTTAATCAAAGTCCTTAGTGTCCCTTAATCAAACAAGTGCCCATCACCTATTCCAGGCCAGCCCCGGAGACGTTAGTCCAGCAGGAACAGCAGCCTGACCCGACGCCTGCAGCCCACTCGAGCCCATTCCGCAGGAGCCCTTCGCCGCGGAGGGCCCCCCGCCAACGCGCGCCGCCCCGCGCACCACTGCGCGCCGCGGGACTTACACCAGCTTCAGAAACACGAGAGAAAAAGCCAAAGTGAGGAGGGGAAGGGCGCCGCGGGCACGGAGCCCTCGGGGAATGGGAAGCGGGCGCCTTTTCGCAGGCGAGAATGGCAGGCCCCCCGCCCCTCTCCGCCCCCCCGGGACCGCCGCGCTGCGCTTACCTGCGGGGGCTGCGCGGGCGCGGCTGGAGGGAGCGCGGCGCCGCCGCCGCCGCCGCCGGCGCNGGAAAGGGCCGTGGGGTTCTGGCTGCGTGGCGTGGTACGCAGGTGTTTCTGGAGCAGCCACAGTGCTCGTCCTGTGAAACTTTCGAACCTCTTGCCGATGTCGGCAAGAGCCGTTTGGGAATCTCAGTCATAGGAACAGTCAGTTTGCAGGTTCACCGAGCACTCATACTTGGAAAAGGGACAGGGTTGCACAATAGACAGTTTTCCAGATCAGAAGAATTACTTTATTATACAAAACCAATTACTTCTTCTTCCCCACCCCCTGTCCCCCATCAGTTTTTACCGTGAAATACTCTGATTTCATTGGATTGCAGGAGCATCTAGAGGCCACTTTCGCACGTACATGCATCAAGTGAAAAGACGTACTTTGCACAACACTTAGTGTTCAGTGGCTGAAATGGCTAGGCGTTTCTAACCCCTGTAGGGAGATTTCTAGGGAGGTTACACACAGTTGTACAAGCCATCAATGCCTCCAGCAGTACAAAAGCCTATAATGAAGCACCAAGCCCACTTAAAGCACTCGTATTTCCCAAGGAGCCAGAAAGCAGCAGAGACTGATCTTTGCTTGCGTGCCATCAACACAGTGATGACACTGTCTACTGGCAGTATCTGCTGCACCACGGGTATGGTTATTAGGAAGGTTTTTTGCATCAGTGAGAGCAGGTCTCTTGCTCTCATGGCTGGTGAGGTGGTTTCTCTTTAGGAAGTTGTTGTCACTACACAGACCTTGTTGTTGTACTTCAACATGCTGAAAAGTTTTGTTAAGTATTCGGCTATTAACTTTGGAAAATGCTGGACTTCGTCTTCTTCCTGTTCAAAGCAAGCTACCAAGTGTTTGCAAGAGGTGACCAAGAAGCATGTTCTGTTACAAGCTCTAATACGTGGTTTAGCATCTATACACCAATTATGGTGGCAGATATTAGTAATTTTCTCACCTATGCTCGGGCCACATCCTGGACAACTGTACAACTGCAGGCTTGAAACAGTGTGCTCAAACTGCACGTGTCCTCCCCTGGTGGTAGAAAAGGGATGACTTACATGGGCCACTGATTAGAGAGCAGGTCTTCAGAACTCAACATTGATTCTTCCAGTCCTGTGGCAGTGTTCCTTCTGTAGCTTCATTATAAGCTAGATTTCACTCATCTTTTTGGGACATGAGCTGCCAGTACATGTCTACAAAGTCAGTCTTGTCCTCAGCCAGTAGCCCAGATACCACTATAAGAACCCGGATTCACTTAAAAGCATTCAAAGCTTCAAGCAAAGGGTGATCTGACAAGATTTACATCTCTGTGGGTGAGACCTACAACCTCAGGCACGCAGGAGCCTTCTTCAGCAGGACAGTGCTTGCTGCTAAGAGCTACCGCATCTGCAAATTGGAAATCACCACTGCTTAGTGTCCCTATGGTCACTCAAAAATTGCTGGTTGGGATGTTCTCTGCAGCAACTCTAGCTACTGACCCCTGAAGGAAAATAGCAGAAAATAGCAGTCCTGAGCTCATGGGGAAAGGCTGATCTGTGCATGAGATGGAATTATGTGCAGGTAAAATGACCACAAACATTTAAAAGAAAAGTATTTTTGAGTCTACTTTCAGCGAGCGGATGTAGGTAAAGCAGCAATGTTTTTTCAGTTCTTTTGTTTTCCATTAGTGACTTCAGGCATGCTTGCCCAGCCCTGAAACATTGACTTGTCATTTATTCAAGGATAATGTAATTACTTCTTAGTCAACCACTCTTGCTCTAAATAGAAAATATAGGGAATATTCAGTAAATCTTACAAACAGGCAAATATTGAAGGTCCAGGGAAGATCACATGGTCTGATGTTTAATGAATGTAACTGCTATGAGACTTGGCTGTGGTGCTCTGTGGTCTGAGACGTGTTTATGTAATCACACACAGATGTACTGAATTGCATTAGATAGGGAAGTAGTTTTCACATCCTTCAGTCTGGAAAAACTTCTGTTTCCAGAACAAACCATGTAAGTTCCATGTGCTCAATTTAGTGAATTGATTCAAATCATAAGTATGCTTAACATGTGCAGACATTGATATATTTATATTTAATTCTCAGCATTCATACAGTTTCGACTGAGTGGCTGCAAGATTAGTCATACAGACCCAGAAAAGTTAAACATCTAATTCCTCTTCAGTCTGGGCCTGGAAAGTACCTCTGGTGTTTTTAATCAAAAATAAAAATTTACGGAATTTACACTTAAAATGTCTCTTCACTCTGTCACTTCTCTGTTCAGCATACTCTGATGTGGATAGCAATGGATAATTTCATTTTGGAAATGTGCTGAAATTGGAAATGTGCTGAAATTTTCAGTGCAATCGATGCTTTGAACGAAACATTAGATGAGATCACTACTAATTACTGTGGAAAAAAAAGGCATGCATCAGCACTGAGATTGGAATAATTAGAGACCTTGAGCAATATTTTCACTTTTTATTGATCCTCTTTTATTTCTTAAAGTCCCACCATTTGCAGTAGATTGCCAAAGCATGTGTTACATTACAAAGAACATCTCCAACAATTCACAAAGAATAAAGCACTCTCTGGAGTTTGACTTTTTGCTCATTTGTTACGTGCATACTATCTGAAGCCCAGTGCTCACATGCTTGGGATCTCTGCATCCAGGATGCAGAGGAATCTGAGCAAGTAACATTACCTACAGTTAGAAAACATGCTGTGTTCCAGAGAAACTTCAGACACATCAGATATCTCACAGAAAGCCATGTCATCTTTGTTCTCTGACAGTTGGCAGTGCTTCTGCCCTGGTTCAGTCTCCTTAGGGCTCCTGCTGTGATGCAGGAGCAGTGCATGACATCCTGTGAGCCACAGACTCCTCTAAAACCTCTGAAGTTCTCAAGGTAAAAGTGCAGCTCTTTCTGTGGAAAGTCTCTCTTTCCCTGGTTCAGCCTCTTGCTGCCTGGACCTAAAGATATCCTAATCCTTCTGAAGTGTAGCACATTGTTGAAAAGCTGATGTGACCACAGCGCTCCTGGACACCAAGCTTTGGCTCTTTGTGGCTTTCTGCCCATGCCCAGCCCCTAACAGCTGGGCTGCACAGCCAGGATTGAAGGAGAGACAGGTGCCCATAGGTGCCTGAGCATACTGAGGGTTAGGGATGTATCCCCAAAAGCAGAGGAGATGGTTCTTCCTCATAGCCTCTGTGGCAAGATCTAGGTCAGATCAGGCTGTTAAGACAATGCCTCTGCCAGACATGAGAGCAGCGTCTGTCCAAGTGACCAGGGCTCAGGGCTCTTTGTGAAAGAAGGTTTGGGTTTGGCCTGGCACTTGCAACTCTGGCACATGACCCATGTTGCCCTGAGATGACTGGACTAGGGTTTGCAAGATGCTTCAGGCAGTTAGTGTCAGAGATGCAAAGGAGTTCGGTGCATTAGTCACTAATCCAGTAACATCTCATACAGAACCATAAACCTCTGTGTTGCTGTTAAGAGTCTTACGAATCACGTGCTGTGAGATGCATGAACAAGAGCTGATGGCTGTGTGAAGCATATGGGGTTTGTCTGAGGCAGGCACAGGGGCAGAAGGCTGCCAGGAGGCTCCCGGATGGAAGCTGATGGTTGTGGCTTCACTGCGGTGAGGTGAGGCAAGACAGTGAGGAGGAGCTATGGTTTTGTGGTAAGTACAGAGTCAGGAATGGCTGCAGGTTCCACGGAGGGAAGGAAGGCAGTGGGGGGAGGCTCGGCGGGTGTCTCACATGGGATGGCTGAAGCACTGAACACTCCCCCAGGTGTCCTTCAGCTCCAAGGAGCACCTGCATTGGAGCCTGGGGCTGGGTCACCCCTGCTGTTCCAGGGAAGCTGTGTATTTATGCTGCCTGAACACTGCTGCTCATTCAGACTTTTGTTTTCCAGGTCGTCAAAATAACATTTGTTTGTAGGGTGTTAAGGGATGAGTGGATAGCGAATGTTGTTCTGATTTGTCTCTTCATCAAGCATGGGGTCCTGGTCTGCCATGAAATGACTGAAATCCCCCTTCTCACAAGGATACAGGGAAACAAGGAAAGCTTTACCTCCAGCAAGAGCAGCAGCAGCCGTTGGGTGCATTTCTCCAGCACCTGCCCCTCTGGCTACAGCTTCAAGGTCCAATGAATATAAAATCTTGCTCCAACAGAGATCCTTAGTCAACAGACAGCATCTAGAATCCATAATTTATCCTGTCTGTGCCCTTTCACCTTGAACTGGATGATATTTGTACACCAATAGAGTGCCATACCCCTTCAAGAATTAAAAAAAATAAATTGCTCAGAAGAAGTCAGATGGATGCTTCTGTACTGTATATAACTTTGCACATCAGGTTGATCTGTTTAAATGCCAGGTCTTACACAGAGCTCCTGGAGTGAGTCCAGCAGAGGACAACAAGGGGGCTGGAACATCTCTTACAAGGAAATGATGAGGGAGCTGGGCCTGTTCAGCTTCAAGAACTGATGACTGAGAGGGGACCTCTTCAACATCTAAAAATATCTGAAGGGAGGCTGCCAAGAGGCAGGAGCCAGGCCATTCTTGGTGGTGCCAGTGTGCCAAGTAATATGACAAGAGGCAATGGAGAAAAACTGATGCTCAGGAATTTCCACCTGAACATGAGGAAGAATTTCTTTACTGTGCAGGTGAGCAAGAACTGGAACAAGCTGCTCAGAGAGGTTGTGGACTCTCCCTCACTGGAGATATTCAAGAAGTATCTGGACACAATCCTGTGCCATGTGCTCTGGGATGACCATGAGGTTGGACCAGATGACCTACTGTGGTCCTTTCCAATCTTACCCATTCTGTGATTCTGTGGGCTTTGACGAGCTGCTGGAGCTATCATTTGAAAAAAGTAAATAAATTCAGTCCTACATTAGAATTATGTTTCCTTCAAGAGACAGTATTTCTTACTAGTGTCTAAGTGTTGTTATTTTTACTGAAATAATGATTGACCCCTTCTCTCTCTTCTAGAGCTTCAGCAGCAGAAGTGACTAAAAGTTTTCCAAGACATGCCATGTCCACAATAGGATGGGTAACACACACACAAACCCAAAGGATAAATACTGTGGGACTGAAGCTTTAACTGACCAAAACTGAACCCACCCCCACCCACCAACCTTCCCAAAACACAGGACAGGGCCTGTAACACTAGCTGAACAATAAAGAATTTGGATATATTTAGTTAATGAAAACTGTTGCTGGAAGGTAAGATTGGGTCATTTATGTCTGCACAATAGCAGCCCCAGTGTAGAACATATGAATACCAGATGGCTGGAACTGTTCCATTAATGAACTGATGCATTCATTGTTCTGAATTTGATTTTGTAGCTTTTTGCTTATAATGATTTGATTGCACCATTTAAAACCTTGAACAACCTCAGAATTCCTCAGAATGCAAAAGAGGAGATGCCTCTGTCACCACTTTCTGCTGACCTGCAGGTGTGCAACACGTCTGTCAGTCAAGCTGATGAATACATTTCAAGCTGTTTTCTTAGTTCTTCCATTTAAATACTGTATGCAGGATCCAGGCACAATATATTCTTCCAAGGCACAGGAAAATGCATGCCAGGTGACACTCCATTATAGACAACAGGGTCATCCTGTGATGAATATGTAGGACAAAAGAAAATCATAGTTGTAGGTACATAGGGAGAAATTCCTTCCTGATATGTGCAAATACAGGAACAATGTCAGGCACTAGGAGATACACTTTTCCTTCAGAGCAGATGCCTCCTGTATTAAACGTAATTCCTATTGCAATAATCTTTCTGGTCTCCAAGGTTAATTAATGAACAGTCTAAGAACCCACTTCTTGTGTGTGTTACCACAGGCAGATTAATTTCTCTGGCTTACAGACCTCCTCTGTAAACTTTCTCTCTGCTCCAGTACTCAACTCCACTGGCTCTATCTTCACTGTGGCTCCACCGAGACCCTTTGTCACAAAAAGGCCTGGTGTAGTTAGGTGACAAACATATTTCTGTCCTTTGTGGCTCATCTCTGATCCTCAGACATAATGGACAGGGAAAAAGAAAAAACCTCAAATCTAGAATTAGGTTAGCTGTGAGCAAAGGCTTTTTACCAGAGCTGGGCTTCTGCTACACACTTATCATTGAGAGGCTGGAAAGGCTCCAATCCCTGGTGTCAAAAGTGACACCAGCTCTCTTATTTCTTATTTTACTTCCATTTCAGTCCTTTTGAGGTTGCACTTATTAAGAAAGCTAAAATTAGAGTAAAATAATTTTTTAAAAAAACCCAAAAAACAGTGAAGAACAAACAGGAGGGAAAAAAATGGAAGTAGACAAGTGTGGATGCAGACTGCTCACAAGACCCTTGGAGGCAAGTTCTGCTTTCTTCTCTTCCCTGACGCTCTTCTGCCTCCTTTTTCACATAGCTCCCCCAAACCTCTGCTGGTGTTAGTAGAGATTAGTTATCCCTGATACAGCTTTTTGGGGCAGGGCCACACTGAGAAAGAAGCAGAGGTCAGCTGGTGGGGGAGTTTTCATGTCAACCCTCCTTAGCAGGAAGACAGGAGACATGGATAACAGATAACAGAGCTGGAAACCCATTTTTCTAGGCACTCCATTTCCCTAACAAGAACATCCCAGGTTTTTCCTGGGATGCTCTGTGAGATTTGCTTCTCCTGAACTTCAGCATTGTGTCTCAGGTACGCTAAAGACAGGGAATGATCTCCAGCTTATAGGAATGGGATTCACACCATCTCATTACTTGTTCCACAGACAATGTTAGGGTTATCTAACACCCATCCTGTAGGTGTTGGGCACATAAGGAAGCTGCAGGAAACCCTTCCGTGTCTTTCTGGAACAGGGGGAGAGGACACTGGGGCACCCCAGATGGAAAGAGGTGTGTAGGTCTGGATTCAGTTCCCCACCCAGAGAGAGTAAGCTATAATGATCAAGGTATCTGAAGGCTTTGCTCAGCTCCATGGGGGCAAAGCCCGTGTAATCCAGCTGCTGCACCCTTAGGAGTGCTCTGCTGGCTGGCTGCCACAGCGCTGCTTTCCCAATCAAGGCTGATGCTGTGCACTCGGTGAAATGCCCCTGCTCTGCTTCACAAGCACGGAGGAAAACCTTGGGGTCAGTCCAGCCTTGTTAGTTAATAATTGAAGGCCTGGTTGCCTACTACTCCCTTTGCCATTTAGGGCTGAATCGCTGCTTGTGTTTACAATCCCACACGTAGTATTGGCAGCATTTGTTTGCAATTGTTCTTGTCGTTCCTTTGTGTTTCTTTCACAGGGAAGGCAGAGTAAGGGCTACAATGGAAAACAAGTAGTAAGCCATTTGTTTAATGCCAGTAAAGGGGGGTGACAGAGTCCTTGACCTCATCAACTAAAGCCACTTTAAACCTGATGGAAGTCTAACCCCATATTTTTAAAATATGAGCACACTTTTCTTGGTGGCTTTTTTGACCAGCTGCCAGAAGTTGGCTGGCTTGGACTGTGATTTTCTAAGGTTTCTAGGTGCCCAGTTCTCCTTTCTTTCAGTAGGAAAAAGGTGTTCAAAGTGCATGGTAATTTCCATAGTAACTCTTTGGAGACATACTTGCCCTGATGATGACCTCCTCAGCACTGAGAGAAACAAGAAATAGCTCCAGCTCTGGCTTTTGAGCTGTGCCATAAAACCTGGGGCCCCACCAGATTTTGGTTTTTAATTTTTGCCTTCAGGAGCCTGTCAGGCAGCACAGAACAAAGAGTCACCCAGGAGGGGCAGGGAGGAGGCTGAGGAGGGCGTACAGCCTGTGCAGGACCTTGTGTTGGGGCAGTGAAATCAGAAATGAGAAAAGCAAAAGAAAAGAAACAACAACCAAGTCCCCTGTGTCATCAGTCACATGTCAGAAGGGCTGAGTGCAACAAAGAGATTAAAAAGGGAGGAGGAGAGGTGTCAGGCGCAAAGCTGAGATGTTTCCCTGTGTGTTTATTTGTTCTGTTTCTCAGTACAGAATCAGTAACTAGCAACTTGTTAACTAGTAATAGAGTATACTGGTTGAAATTTCCTGTCACAGAACTGGGGTTTTTAGACCATGACAGAAATATGCTGTTTGGTAGGCAGAAGAATATGGGTTGTTGATACCTGTAGTCTTGTTGATGGTAGTAATGGATATCAGGTTGTTCAGGACTAGCAATATTTGAATTCAAGTCCTTGCTCTACCGTGGCTTAAGATCTTCAAGCCAAGAGCATGTATGTATTTTTATTGAAAATATGTTTTATCAGTCATCAATTTTGCACACAAAGGATGAGTAGCCAAGGCAACCTCTGAGGCAGCTATTACACTTTTGGTCAGACTTAACTACCTTTCCCTGAGCCTTCAAACACAGAAGTACGCAATGCATTGAATGAAAAGGGCCAGCTTGATTGTGCATCAGTCTGAACAAGAAACATCCTGCCTTCCAGAAAGTAATAACTGTGTTAAATGGAAGGGAAAAAGGTGTGCTGCATTACAGGAACGAGGCACTGACCTCTACGGAGGTTAATAGGCAATGTACCAAATGGAGATTTTTTGTTCATTAGGAGGAAACATGAGATTATAATTAGAAACAGGCCATGCTGTATGGTTTTGCCCACTACTCTATTCAACAGAGTGGAATAGAGGAAGGTACTCACTAGTTTTGGGATTGAATTAACAACCAGAAACTTAACAGTGAGTGATTAAAATGAGCATTAATTTTTTTCCCCATAGCAGTTAGGAGACGAACCTGTAATTGAGTATTTCAGCTTAACATCAGAAGAATAATGGTAATTTTTAAGAACATGATTTTAAAAATTATTTTATAAAATAGTTAATGAAGAGGAACATGCACCATTTGAATGATCATTAAGTGGATGCAATAATCAAAGGCAATAGGAAATCTTTAATATACCACCTGAGACTGATCTCTTCAAATTGTTCTGGAACCTGTCCACAGGAGACCCTGGGCCAAAATTCAGTCTCCAGATAATAAGCTGCGCATGATGTCTGAAAACAAAGACCTTTTCTTTCTTTGAGGTAGGTGGACACTCCCTGTGAAGGTTAACGGGAACTGCAGAAGCATTTGCCCTGCAGGGAGGTGGAGTTAAAAACCCACATTATTAAATTGCTCAACCAGAAATTTGGTCTTTAGCATTTACACAGATATATTGAAATTATTTGAGTTTTTTCCCTTCTCAGCAAAAACACTCATGAAAGTTGCAAAATGTTGAGGTTGATTGAGAAGAAATAGGTCAGGGTGCAAAGTTGTTTGCCTCTATATACTGGGAGCCTTACTGCTGAATTGCACACACTCGTGGCCACTTACTTAAGCTACGTAACATCGAGGCTTCACAAATCTGCCCTGTTTGGATTGTTTTCTGTTGAACTTGTTCTAGTTGGGGAGAAATTCTTAAGCCAGGGATTTGACCCAATCTCTTGGTCAAAGAAATGACTCCTGACTCAGATGGAGTAAGGCTTGAATCACTGGAAACAGCAGTATCACTGCGCCTCTTTCCATTTGGCTGGCATCTATCCGACAGGATTCATAACCTGAAAAAGAAATAAACAGAAATAAGCCTCCTTTTCAGACAAAATCCTCCAGATGCCATTTTGAGTCACTGATCCATCATCTCGGCAATGTATCTTACTTTCTGACACATAGTAAAAAATATATGTGTTTGAAAATTGCAATGAAAAAAAGGATTCCCTTTATGTGACCGAAAAGAATCTGCCTTTCTTCTTCAAGGTGTATTTGAGGACTATGAGCAGCTGAATGGGTCAAGTGAAATCCACTCCTCCTTCCTAGACAAGGGTGAATGCAGTTGCATGATAGTGAATGTTCTTGCAACTCAGGTAAGGTGAGTTTATGTGGTCCGGCAAGCACTGATTAAGTGAAGTTACCTATTGTGTGAGACATCTGAAAAATCCTGATGCAAAATGACTTAAAAAAATTTATGAGAGCACTGTCATTGTGTAAAGTCGTTAAATTTTAAATTAAAATCTGTATACTGTGCCAAATAAGCCTTTTGAGTACCATGATTTATTACGCCTTCATGAACTTTGCTAAGATAGCTTTTAAATTTATTGCATTAAAGAATATATTCTCAGCCAATCTCTTCTGGACCCTATTATTCTCCTTTTCCTTTTGAACTGTGACCCATTCTTTGTGCCTAGTATGATTCAGCTAAGCTTTTACCTACTATAGTAAGTGAAAGATTACATTTTTTGGGGAGATAGTACCTAGTAAGAAGAAGACCATGAAGTCATTCACACAGCTACATGCATAAGTTGTGTGAACTCCAGAAATCAGTTACTGCCACAAAGTACAAAGGTTGTATAGGCAACAATGAGTTAGTATTTGGGGTCAAAATCAAGTTCTCAGTGTCAGTAAAAGGCCAATGTAATTTAAGTGGCTTTATATGAAGGGGTGCACACCACTGTCTGCGTGCCTTGGTAGCTTGGCCTGTGACTCCCATTAGTACCTGAAAGGAGTGTGACAGAACAATATCCCTCATATTCAAAATAGGAAGACAGCCCTGCATTTTAGCACATTCCCAGGAAGCCTGGAGCAATGTGCTCCTTGTGACTCAGGACGGTTGGTTTCCAGATGCTCTTTTGGTCAGTCATTCAAGCGAGGATTGCGCACAGTGCTGCTCCTCAAATTGCAAACCTCCTCACACTGCTCATTCAGCAGAACAAATACCCATGCTCCCTGGAATGAAGCCTGAGAATAAAAGGCAGCAGGACTTCCCTATTCTGCTTCCTACTGAGTCAGGAGCTTGGGCTTTGTTACGCCAAAAATTTATTGGCTTTATATTGCTGGAAGTACAAAATACTCGGAGTAAAAGAAATAGCAGATTATCTCTCATAGTAAGTATGCTGCCTGTGCAGAGCAGGAAAAGATCCTTTCAGCATCATTGGCATGATGAGAACATGTACCATCCCATTCTAGTTTCCACTCTGCCTCCAAGAGTCTACCAAGAACAGTGAATCTGCTTCTCTTCTACCCACATATGGATTTTATCTGGGAGGATTATCTTCAAGTGAATGTGAATGGTTGCCTGTAAAAAAGTATCTGTTTTCTAAAAAGTCACTATCCTTGGAAACTCTCATCAACATGGAGTAGTGGAGATCAGGCTGGAGACAGGAGAAGTGGGGGAGGAGGGTGGCGTGTGCAGTTCTGGGACCCACCTGTGAGCTGGGCACCTGCTGCAGTCCGGAACAGCTCCCTAGATTTCTGGAGCATGCCAGGGTCAGAGGTTTCAAGGAGAGAGTCCCTCAGAATACAGAATGGAGGGGGGAGCCTTAAGAACTTTGAAGTTAATAACTGCAGTCAAAAAAATATATTCTCGTTTCAAATGTTCCATTTAAATACATCAATGCAAAACTTAGTGAAAGCAACAGTAGGGATTTGTAAACTCTTTGAGGCGGAGACCAGGCTTTGACAGTCTTCAGAAGAGTGAAACATCAGTTTTAAGTTGAACCCACAAGTCTTATAATTAAAAAAAAACCAACAAAAATGCAGTTGTTGCACACCCATACATCTTTAGCTGTTGGAAGCATATGACTCCTGGCTTGGAGTTTCAAATGACATAAAAGGTACGCTGCCACAGAGTGTCCTTAGTCCTTACCATGCCTCGCTATGCACTCTTACTGACACAGACACTGTCCTGGTTTCGGTCTGTGCCACACACTTCCAGCTCTGTGTAAACTTGCATGTCACTTCCATAATGACACAGACAGGAACTGGAGCTCCTTGGTGACATCACAGCCACGGGACTGGCCTGGCTTTGCCAGCTGGCAGTGGAAATGTCACGCCTGACTCCCAGTGATGCAGAGCACAGGACGTGCGGTGCAGGACCACAGAGCACGGGGTAAAATACGGGCCTCTGTGACAAAAGGAAGCCAATCTCCAGCAGCAAAACAAATCCTGTGCTGGGATTTTAAAATGATTGTGTCACAGCTTGGAGCCACTCTGTAAAAGCTCCACCCACCACTGTGTGATGGCAGACGGGGTGGTGGCTCACAGGGGGCAGAACTGTAAAAAGCCAGGAAACCATCAAATAAGCACAGCTGTGACCCATAAAGTTCTCCTTCCACCCTGCAACAAATCTGTAAACAGGCTAACTCTGGATATTCCTCCTCCTCTGGTCCATGAAGCCCTTGAGATATGGATAGCTCGGTACTGGGGACAACACCAAAGATGCAAACCTGGCTATCAGACCCTCTTCTAAGTCCACCACTGTCAGTGTGCTGCTGCCATTCAGAAAAACTGTGCTAAGTAGATGCATTTGGTTGAATCACATGGAGTGAAAAGACTGGGTATAGAGCAGAAATGTTGAAAGGCTGTATAATGTTCTAGGATTTTAGAGCAGAAATTTATTAAAAAGCAAGAAAACTGAAGTTGGCAAAACCAAATGTCTAGCATAATAATAATAAAATGCCTTTTGTCTTCAATATCATCCCATGGGTTTCATTGTTTCCTTTGCAAACAACATTATCTGGAGAACAGACAAAATTTCCATTTAGTCAAAGAACTGTGGCTGTCGCCAGTCATCTACATGCTACAGGAACATGGGGGCAGAAAAAATGCGTTGTGCTTTTTTAAAAAAACATTTTGACCATACCTGAAGACCCCACCTAAGAAGAATGTTTTAAAAGCAAGCATATTTCTCTTTCATTTTTCTTAAGACTGAAGTCATCAGTGATGCCATAAATCTCTCCTGCCAGCAGTAAAAGACATGTGTTGCCCTGTAGGCATGACTGATTTTAGATTTCATATTAAGATCTGATCAATACATGGTTTGTGTATCTGAACATTTCAGGGAAAAAAGGTAGGCTGGCTTTCAAAGGCTGAGGTAACTGCTTGAAGCAGAAATGTACATGCCAAAGGACATGCATTCCTCCTTCCCATCTGGGTTTCTTCCTTTCAAAGTACACTGACCTCCTTTGTCTCTTTATCTGTGTCTACTTCAAAATGCCAGTCAGTTTAGTCTATGTAGGAGACTTCTAAGCTAGGTCTAATAAACACCTCTGTCGTACTGAATATCTCTTGTAGTATGTTTTTCAGTGTTGTTTACAGACAAAACCACCTTCTTGTGTCTTTGAGAGGTATGCCCTGACAGAAGCAACTAGTCCTGACCTTGGCAGAAGGGATCATTTATCAGCAGGAGTGGGAAAGCCGTATCTATAAACATATAAACAAGACCAAACCACAGCAGTGTTACAAGGCTTGCATCTATGTCGAAAAAAAACAAAAACCCAAACCCAAACGCACCAAGAAGTAATTACACATCTCTGCTCTTTTGTTTAATCTCAAACTGTTTAGCACTTGCCTTGTGCTGTAGTGAGCAAAAGGTTGCATGAAAGCTCTTGTGAGTCATGGCTACTAAAGTGCTTGTTTCTTGCTCAGCTGCTTGCTAACCCTTCACTGCATTTTAGTCCTTTCCAGGGGATCTGGAAGCTCTTTCTACTGCAGCAGCACCTCTCCTGCCTCTGAGGCTCCACCCAAGAGGATCAGGACTGTATTGTGCCAGATGTGAACAGATATTCATACTTCCTATAGCTTTCAGTCTAAATAAGCAAAGAGCAGGAGACAGAGAAGAGGTATATTCTCCATTAAGAAATGAGGGATTTAGTGATTTCCTCAAAGCTTGCATGTAATTGCTGTCAGAGCTAGCAATTGAAAACAGGATTCTGGAGCTCCCAAGTGCCGGAATGAAGAAACTAGACATGTCCAAAATTTGCCCAGTTCTAATTACAGAAAATGAAAATATACTTTAAAAATAAACTCAAAGATTTTTGTAATTAATAGGTATCAAAGCATGCACCAGTAAAATCCCTCCATTCTCAAATGCAGTTTCTGTGTACAGACACACACGAAGACGAAGTGGGAGTTTAAGTGGGTGAGTTTGGTTTACTCGTCTGGTTTACTGTGCCTGTTTACATATGGCTGAACTAGAGGTATTCTGTCTTCGACAATGTACTTCACTAATACTTTTGTACAAACCCATCTACACCACAATCTTCAATGGCTGTCTATTACTCTGTTTTTCACTTGTTTAAACTTTTCACCTTCCTGCTGAGTTCCTAATGTTTCCTAATGCTCTAGTTTAGGGGTAGTGTTTTTGTTTTTTTTTTTTTTTTTAAGGTTTGTGAAGATTGTCCAGTACATTGAGCAAAAGCTTTAGTAATGAATGTATAACACTAGGACCAACCCCTTTGCCCTTCCTCATTCTGAGGTTCCTCTTTTGATTTCAAGAGCAGAACCAGCTGAGCAAGACACAACTCAACACAAATAACATTGGCAGGAGGACCCGCAAAGCAGAAACAGAACTCCTGTCCTTCAGCCAGAAGGCATTATAATTCCTGTGACGAAGAAGATCATGTTGCACTTTTGTTCCTACAGTCACAGTAAGAGGAACAGTCAGTTCTCAGAAATACTTGATTTTATTTTAAGCAATGTTGCATGGTAGAGAGAGCTGAGCTAACAGTGCAGCTAGGCTCCTGCAAAGAGAAATCAGATCATGGAAAATGCAGAGTAGATGCAGTAACATAAAGCAGATCATGTACTGGAAAAGAAAGACAGTGATGCAAGAAGCTCCTTCTTTACTGAGGAATGGATTGAGAGAAAGGAGAAAAGGCACACTGAAAGAATAATTGACTTTATCCAGATACAGCACACATCAAGCTGCTTGTGGAACAACCAGATATGGATCTAGTGAGCAAGAACTGGAGAAACTGAGACATGTGGAGAACGTCTCAGGAAAGAAAAAAACCACAATGAAAACTCTTGCAAAGCTCACTGGAAAACTCCAGGTGGAGGAGTGAGGTGCCCAAGGAAGCAGACAGAGCAGGGAAATGCAATGCAAAAAAAGTAAGTGAAGAACTAATGATTGAAGAAG
Organism: Dicrurus megarhynchus; assembly: GCA_013399195.1. Lineage (NCBI taxonomy): Eukaryota > Metazoa > Chordata > Aves > Passeriformes > Dicruridae > Dicrurus > Dicrurus megarhynchus. Next base: position 585,426 of record VXAD01008395.1, read on the forward strand.
AAACTGCAGTGAAGTGGGTAAATGCAGAACTTTCTCCCAAGTGACAATCTGCAAAAGAAGAAATGGGTGAATTGAATGTAATGGTGCAAAACATCCTCAGATTTGGATAGAACAACACAGAAAAATAAAATAGAAGACACAGGACTTCCAAAGAGATTTAGTTCCACCTTAATACAACATCCAGTGAAATGTGGGAATTTAGCCAACATATCATTAATATCACTATAATAGAAATGTCAGCAATATAAGCTGCAATTGAGAAGATGAAAAACAATAGAGCAGCAGTCAAAAAAGTCCTAGCAGTAATGCTAAGGATATGTGACATCCACAACTTAAAAGAAACCATGGCAGAGCTCAGCAGCGATGCCTGAGAAAGAAAAGAGATCCCTCCAGCACACTGGAAACACAAAATTATTGTCAAAATGCTCCAAAATGGGATTGCAATAACCATGTCTGCAAACTTGTCTGGAAACAAGTCATGAACTGTATCTTATCTGAAAAGTTTTCTGCAAGTGCTGCACCCCATGAAGTAAAAGGAGCAGTAGATGGGAAGTTTTGGGAACAGGCTGGATATTGGCTCAGCCCTGTACAGACCATGTACATCCACTTAACCCACTGTAGATGTATGCAAAACAAATAATTGGCTTTCAAAGCTCCCAAAAAAGCTTGAAGAAATCTTTGTTATTGAGTCTTTTGGTCTTAGAGAAGCTTGCCTGCTGTTATTCACAACAATAAGGAAGAGAAAAGTTAAGTGCTTCTGAGAAAGAGTAAACAGTGATTTAGCATAAACACCCCTTACAAATGCGGCTGCTTTTCCCTTCTGTTGATATTAGAATTTTTCATGGATGGACAGAGTCTATGCACTGACAACATTAATCCTGGGTAAGTGTGGACACTGCCTCCACACTTCTGACAGCACAAGTGTCCCTAGGTGCAACTCACTGCCACAATATGTCCTAATGCCCAAGTTCTCAGGAGTGGTCATAAAAGAAAAAAGGGCCAGATCGTTACGGTGGGAAAAGACCTCTAAGATCACCCAGCTGTGAAGGTAGAACCACCATCATGTTCACCACTACACCATGTCCTCAAGTGCCATTACCACACATTTTTAACATTTACAGGGATGGTGACTTCACCGTTTTCCTGGGCAACCTGTACCGATGCTTTGCAACACTTTTCAGTGAAGAAATTTTTCCTAATATCCAATGTAAATCTGGTGCAACTTGAAGCCATTTCCTCTTGTACTCTCACTTGTTACCTGGGAGAAGAGACCCTCACCTGGCTACACCCTCCTTTCAGGTAGTTTTAGAGAGTGGTAAGGTCTCCTCTGAGCATCCTTTGCTCCAGGTTAAACAGTTCCAGCTCCCTCAGTCACTCCTCATCAGACCTTTGCTCCAGACCCTTCCCCAGCTCTCTTGCCTTTCTCTGGGCATGCTCCAGCCCCTCAGTGTCTATGTTGTAGTGAGGGGCCCAGAAGTGAACACAGCACTCGAGGCACGGCCTCACCAGTGCCAAGTAAAGAGGGACCATCACTGTCCTGGTCCTGCTGGCCACACTATTGCTGATACAGACCAGGATGCCATTGGCCTTCTTGGCCACCTGGGCACACACTGGGCCGTGTTCAGCTGGATGCTGACCAGCAGCCTCAGGTCCTTTTCTGCTGAACCACTTTCCAGCCACTCTGTCCCCAGCCTATAGCACTGAATGGGGTTGTTGTGACCCAAGACCAGGACTTGGCACTTGGTCTTGTTGAACCTCGTTCAACTGGTCTCAGCAGCCTGTGTTTGCATGGTTGCTTAGAGTACATGCACTCCAAATAGATGGCTCTTTGGAAGGATATATGCAAAAATAACCACCCTAAAATTTCCAGTGTTTCTGGCCAAGTGATGAAAGGCAGATGTTATGCCCTGGCTGTGACCCGTGATCACACCGTTTTTCATGTGCTCTATGTCTAGTAGTTCCTTGAAGGGGTGGACCATCGTGCATCATCAAGTTGGCTGGGCTGCACATGCAGAGCTAAGTTCTTGAATGCTTTCAGAGGCCTCTGGAAGAAACTAAAGGGCAGACAACCATCAGAATAACACATGCAAGTTACTCCTTACTGTCCTCTTCTTCTCTATGCACCTGATAGGAGGCTGAATATATTTATCTTGTGGCAGCAGCACACATCAAGTCGCTATCACTGTGGGGAGTTCTGTAACCCCTCCTTATTCACATGACAGATGCATTTTCTGGTTATAAAATATTATCAGATCCAAACAAGACTTAAATTGCAGCTATTGTTAGTTGACTGGTTGTTTGCATTCCTCTGCCACAAACAATGGAAGTGTGTTGATTCTCCTGGAGGACACTGTCATAAATGCACCTCCTGATTTCTTTGCCACAAGTCACTCACAGGTGAGCTGCTGTAACTTCATGATGGCTCTTAAGGCTCTGCTTCACTGCCTTTTAGGCATCTAGGCTACAGAGCACCGTTGTCATGGGTGCAGGCTTTTCCCATCCATTTTGCAATGTGGCATTTCTCAGGAGTTTTTTTGTAAATTCACAGAACAAGAGAACATGTATAGGATGTGACGGTCAGCTTCTCATACTCATTTTGTGATCACTTCAGTGCACCAGGTTAGCTAACCCCTTATAAACACACTGGCATTTATAACAAGGTCCACAGTTTTGGGGGAAAGGTTATCTCAGCCCTTCTGCTGGTGCTGCTTAATGCTGGAGGTCTAAGTCAGTAGCAGGTTGAGATTCTTGCAGAGTTTGCAGGGTTTGACTCAAGGATGTGAGAATTCACTGCCTCCTCCAATATGGACAGGAAACATTCACAGATGCTCCCAGCAGAGTCTTCAAAGGATGAGGCAGGGAAACATGTGGTGAACATGTGGACTTCTGTGGGAGGTGGTTCTGCCTGATGGATATTTTTCCTCTGTCAGCTTGTGATACAGACAGCAGACCCTGAGGGAATAGTGGGGTCATGCCTAGGACTGAAAGCTCTGCTTGTGCTGAAGCAACAGGCAGAGCTGCCATTGCAACCATTTGTATCTCCAACAGTTATGCACTGACAAACCACTGATTGGCTTTAGTGGGACAAACACGGTATTGCAAGGAAAGGTGGGCACATTCTGTCATGGAGATTTCCTCAGCCTTGAGTCTTTTCATTTTGTGGAAGCATATCAGCAGAGGGAGAAAGAAAGGGAACTCCTCCTGATTTGCTTCACTGCTTTTTACCAACTAATTATCACTTATACGTTGCACTTGTATAACTGACTATCCCAAAATTAATTAAATCCTTCTAATCATTAGAACTCCAAACAGCTGGGTTGCTGTATTTAACCATTGTATTTAATCAGTCAGTAGCGGAAGGAAACTCTTGTTTAGAACAGAAATGGTCTGAATTGTTCAGCCTCTCCTTGTATCTTCCAGAACCCAGATTCTTAAAGGAAAATCTCCTTACAGTTTGCAAACAGAAGTCAAAAAAGAAGCCTTCTGCTTGTTCTTCATGCAAATAACACCACAAGAGCCCACACTCTTTGTCACTCATGACCCTGCACTGAACATAATATGTACACAAGATAATTTTATTTCTCCGGCTCATCCCGTGAAGAAACAAGCCATTCCTTCCTTTCTGCCTTGCTCTTTAGCTCAAAGAGCAAAGCTCTGCCTATTGCATGCATGCAGAACTATTTCTGATGCATTGGCATGCCCTCAGCAGCTTCTGCATTACAGATTTGTGAGGAAACCTTGTACCACCGATGAATTGAAACAGGATTCCAAGACACCAGGAAAATGTGAAAACTGCTCAAGTGCCTTAGCAATACTTTCTTTAGTTGATCAGAAACTGAGGAGGTTAGGAAGACACTACCAGTTGTCAGCACAAAGAAGTTTTCCACTCAGTGCAGTGCTGTATGTCCTTTATGGCATATGCCATTTTCCTCCAGCAAAGAAGCCATTTCCATCAGCTAAGATGAATAGTATTTTAAACAGCATGTACATCAGCCAAAATTGTCTCAGTATTCTCAGAACCAAGAAGACAAGCCCAAATTTTTAGAACCAAGAAGACAAGACCAAAGAAGTTAGAAGTCTGTCTCTCTGGATATAGTTTGTCTCAATGATTCAGCCACTTTGGTATGAATGTGATTGATTTAATGAACAAAGCAACAAAATCACAACATCACAGAATATGCTGTGTTGGAAGGGACCCACAAGGATCAACAGGACCAGCTCTTAGCCTTGCACAGCACCATCCCCAAGAGTCACAGCATGTGCCTCAGAGCACCTATTGTGCAGCAAAGTAGAAAAAATAATTGAAGATGGCTCCTTCTCGGTTACCCTGGGTGGCTTGTGAATGCTGCATAGAATGAAAGCCAATGAAAACTAACAATTTTGTCACTAAAGCATCCTGACATGACTCTAAGTTCAGACCAGGAACAGAGCAGGGAGGAATGGAGATGACATTCTTTCATATTCCAGAGTAAAGTCACACTCCAAGCAAAGAAAGGATGGGATAATCTCCAGACCCAGATTAATCAGTAAAGGATTTGATGCTTTTCAGGAACTGTGATATTCCAATATTTTGCATCTTGTCAACAATATTTTTGATGTATTGGGAAAATAAGAGATGCATGCAAGTGAAACACAGGACAAAGACTCTTGCCACAGGAAAGGTTCATGAGTAAGTGCGAGCTCTATGCCTTCAGCATGAATTATGAGCAGGTCAGAGGTAACAAGTGTAACAAATCACAGTTCCACAAATAATTTTCATGCCATTTAATGTCCTGCTGCTGCATAGTTCCATGAGGACATGGAGCAATCGCAAACATGTGAATGCAGCAGGTTTCTGTCTGACTTCAGCAGCAATTTGTACATGGCGTGGAGTAATCTGCAGCCTCAATACATTTGAGTTGTGTTTGTAAAAGCAGTTAAATATCCAGATGCCTAACAGAATCTCTTCGTCTGGGAAACTGGGACAGGAGTGATGCAAACAAATCCTGCCTTATTGGGCTTTTCTATAAGACTTATTTGTCTGGAAGCACAAATTGTTCCTGTCTAATGGAAAAAATTCCCTTCTTTATCTTCATATTCCCATATTGAAGTTACTCAAAAGATTAAGAAAACCCTAGGAGAATTCCAGAATTTCAGCATGAGAATTTTCTGAGTAAGTTTAGTATCTTTTTCCTATTAGAAGTCCAAATACCTCTAGCTCCCTGGGTCCTCTTCATCCAATATTAATTTAAACTCTTGCCTATTTCGAGGTATCCTAGAATTGCAGCCTTTATCTAAAGAACGCTTCAGAGAAAGAGTGCTGAGAAAACTGTTGGTATGGAAATAACAACCTCATCAATCCTCACAATCCACAACTGAGCAGCTTAATGACTAACTAATATATTCTAGACTCTCTCTATGCTCCCTATTTAGCCCTACAATTTCATAGCCAGACTTCCAGTCACATGAGATGCTTTTGTGAAAAAAACAAGGCTGGTGGTTTTTAGAAAATAGAAATCTGTTCCATCCAAATTATCTTCCCTGTGTGTATAGTACAAACCTTTTCAACAGAAATAGCTGCCACAACAACAAACCCTCTTTGGACCTGTCTGGACTCAAGTGGATACTAAATGCAAACTGTAAGGGGAGGTCTGTATTAAATTGGATATACAGCCCTTCTATTCTAATCCCTAGATGGAAGTTTTCCCTCAATACCAGAAGAAATTACTCTGAAGATCCAACTCACATTTCCCATGTCAAGAGAGGAATAAACAACAAAACAAAAAAAACCCCTGTATTTTGCTTAGTAAAGGCATTAGTTATATAGTAAGGACCATTTTCAGTTTATAAAGAGTTAAAATTTTTGCTTTTGCTATGAGAGAAGAAAATGGGCTTCAGGACTAAAAAACGCCGGGCTTTTAACCTGCTGTGTTACATGGCAAAGAACATAATTGCTTGCAGAGTTATTGAGAGTATGTAAATACTGGTGCAACAGAGCTTCCATTTCTTAGCTAAATATAAAGGTAAGGTAACCTTTTGAAGTCACAGATTGGCAGAGAGGCAACTAAGAGCAGTTGCTCTGCAAATTGCATGGAGGCACATCATAACCATCATAATCATGTTTGCTTTGGAGTAGGAAGACAGCTCCAGGAAACATGAAGCAAACATTAGATCCAGGTCTTTTGGGAATTTTGCCATTTATTACCATTATGAAGCTGTGTAGCTTTCTCCACTACTGAGGATATACTTCACCAATAGCAAGTTTTGTCCTCCTCAAGGTAGACTTTGCCATCCATCTGACTGCAGTACTGCTTTATGTCCCAGACAAGTGGTGTAGGGAGTTCTTTATGGGGTGTACCTAGTGTGCCCATTTGGTGCTCCACAGTAATCCATGGGAATAATCCATGTGTCCCAGGCATGTTTTTAAAAAAAGAATTTTGCCACTCTATGATTTTTTACTTTCCTGGATTTCTCATGGCAACCAACTCATTCTCAGACATAAACTCACTATCCTGGAAGCTGCCATAGCTTAACCTTTGTGACTTTCTTAGAATTTCTTCATTTTACATAACTCAAATGGAAACAAAAATTGAAACATAGGATACTAAGAAACAATTTACTCTAAATGTACTGTGGGGACTATTCAACAAAAGGAGTCTTCTCTATAGAACACTTATATCTCTCATCCCAAACCTTTAACCTAAGGCTCTGCCTTTCCATGATATCCTTACTGTTGTTATTCTCATTGTTCTTTAATGTACCTGGACTAACACTAGACATAGACTCAGGTGTAACTCAGTGATGCCTAAAGAAATTTGTATTTCTAGCTGTTGGAAAAAGAAATCTACTGTCCTGGATTTACTGCTTGCTCCTTATTGCTTCCAGTGTTCATTAAATACCACTCTAGTAAATTTAAAAAATAAATCCTAAGCTAAGTATTGCATGAATTGAAGTGGTATCCTGTAGAATGAAGTTTCTACCTCTTCTACTTGAAGGATTGTCTTCAGGGTAATCCCAGATGTGGGTACAGACTGGGACAAGAATTCACTGAGAGCAGCCCTATGAGAAGGCCTTGGGGGTGCTGGTGGTTGAGAGGCTGGACATGACCCAGCCATGAGCACCCACAGCCCAGAGAGCCAAACGTGTCCTGGGCTGTATCCAGAGCAGCGTGGGCAGCAGGGGAGGGAGGGGATTCTGCACCTCTCTGGTGAGACCCCACCTGGAACACTGCACCCAGCTCTGGGGTCCCAGCACGGGAAGGACGTGGACCTGCTGGAGTGAGTCCAGAGGAAGCCACCAATGTGGTTAGAGAGACGGAGGACCTCTGCTATGAAGAGAGGCTCAGAGGGTCAGTGTTGTTCAGCCTGGAGACAAGAAGGCTCCAGAAAGACCTTATAGCACCTTCCAGTACTTGAAGGGGGCTATAAGACACCAGGAGAGGGGCTTTTACGTGTATAGAGAGTATTAGGACAGGGCAAAATACTGTGAATATATCCCCTTGCTTCAGCTTCACTGAGTATAACCCTTACCTTAGCCATGCCTGGTTGATGAACAGAAGACTATGAGAAGTTTCTTAGAAACTCTAGACAAGAAATCTACTGTCTTAAATTTTTTGATGTGGGGCTTGGGAAAGTATCTTCTTTTGTCAGGGATGTTCCAGAGCACTTCCCTATGCACCATAGAGCCCACCGATAGACTTGTCATTTGTGAATTTTCAAAATTCCCTTTTTCAAAAGTCCCTTTTCAAAACTTTCCTGTTTTCATTTAAGTAACCTTTCCATTTTTTAAATATCATGTTTTCCTTTTGGAAGCTTTTTAACTCTTACAGACTGTGAACGATTAAGGGTTTGTTTTGCTTTGTTTCCTTTTGGAGCAGTGGTACACAGTTTACTTTGGCTTCTAACACCATATATTTTAAAAGTTCCCTGTCTGCTTGTAGGCTTTTCTTTTCTTTTCTTTTCTTTTCTTTTCTTTTCTTTTCTTTTCTTTTCTTTTCTTTTCTTTTCTTTTCTTTTCTTTTCTTTTCTTTTCTTTTCTTTTCTTTTCTTTTCTTTTCTTTTCTTTTCTTTTCTTTTCTCTTCTCTTCTCTTCTCTTCTCTTCTCTTCTCTTCTCTTCTCTTCTCTTCTCTTCTCTTCTCTTCTCTTCTCTTCTCTTCTCTTCTCTTCTCTTCTCTTCTCTCTTCTTCTTTCCTTTTCTTTCCATTTCTGCCTTAAATATTTCTATTTGCTTTATAGTTTGCTTCATTTTCTGCAGTTCCTCTCTTAAAATGGTGTGGCTTTGTACTACATTTATTTGGCATGATCTCTTCTTCTGTAAACTTAATGCTGAACCCTTCAAACAGAGTTCCTATTCTAGTTCCTAATTTTGTTAGTGTAAGACCTAAGATCTTGTTCTGTGAAGTCTACTGACTGGCATGCTGATTGCTTCTTCCTGAAGTCTCTTCCTAAATTTATGCTTGCTCTAGGGAGAGAGATACAGAATCTCGAATTTTTTTGTTGCAAAATCTAGTGTTTGTTCTTGTAAACTTAATGTGGATCTGCTTTGCACTGGCATGCTTAATTTTGCTCTACAGCCCTGACCTTCATGAGTTGCAAATTAATCTTAATTCCAGCCATAATTTAAGCAGTGACACCTTCATTATTTCACTGATAAACCTAATTTTTCTTGTTCCCAGAAATACTTTATGATTAATTTCTAAAGAATTGACTTTGAAACATCTTTACTGGAAAAGATAATTGGGAAACACAACAGAATGATTACGGTTATTGAATACTAATATTTAATGAAAAAATAGCCAGGAAATTTAATTTTATATACAAAAGGAATTGAAACTTAGTAATTAAATTCCTAGAAGCTTCAAAATATGAAGAAAGATGACTATTCTGTTTACAGTTGCATCTTTCTCTTTTTCTGAGAGGAAGCGGGGGTCTCAGTGTACCTGCTGGTGAGAAGCTCAGCATGTTATGAACCTGAGGTCAGAAGAATATTTTTCCAGATGAGAGGAGGTTTTTCACTGTCTAATCATTATTATTGATTTGTGTTATCATAGGCAGCTGTATTTAATTAGTTCCTCTTTTTTTTTTTTTTTTTTTTTTTTTTTTTTTTTTTTTCCCCCCTAGGAAGAATCTATCTCTGTTTACCCCAATTTTTGGTTTGTGCTAATCCTCACTAATAGAGTTATGTTCTGTGGTCAGTTGTATAGCTTGGGCAGCTCTTCCTGTTGCTCTGTCACCAAGCCTCAGCCTACTGGGTGCCATCTACATACCCTGTGGAAAAATAGTTCCCATTTTCTCCCTAAGAAATCTCAGGGGTACAGTTCTCACTACAGCTCTCTTATCTAATTGAAGTCCAATTCTCACTGTATAGCTTCTACTTCACCAAGCTGTAAACATATTGTTTATTCATAAATGCTGCTCTTGTGTAGATAATACCTGAGGCAGGTTTTCCTTGTGAATATCTTCAGGAATTACTGTGTCTAAAATTACATTGGGATTTGCTGCTTCCCCCTTACTTTGACCCAGACCTGCCATACTTTGGTGGCATTGTTCTCATGGGTGATGGTCATTCCTGTTCACTTCTTTGCACTCCCACTGCTTCAGCACCTGAGCATCTGGTGAGTTTATTCTCCTACACTATTCTCCTACACTCTTATGAGATCCTACACTGCTGTGTTGACTCTGCAGTTACTTTTCAATGGTTGCAATGGAGATTTTTGCCAGTGAAAGAAATTGTTCTCTATCTTCTAGATCTGGGTGTTTCCTGTCTTGGGCAAATGAACTCCTTCGAGTGGCTTTCATGGATGGCCATCAGAAGGACCCTGCTGGTAGTGTGCCCTGTAGCTTTGTGATAAGGCATGGAGGAAGGATACCCCAAAAGCAACTCCTCCACATAATTTTGTTGTTCTTTACCCAGTGCTCTTCTCTACAATCCACTGATTAAGTGCTGCAGGGCCCTGTTTTGCAGTCAGTTCCCTGCATCCAGGGAACCTGAGCTCTACAAAGGTATTCCCTGGATATCTTGATGATACCCTTTGTATGGGAGTGCTATGGCTAAAGTCAACATTTTTGAGTGGTGAAAGCTTGAAGTGACTTTGTCTTTGGGTTTTTAGCAGTGGTTGATGTTCATATAATACAGCAATTTAACTGTTGAGTCAGAGCACTGTCTTCACTGAAGCATTACCAATATGGCAAATAGAACACTGTATTGAGTCAGCCTCAGTTATCTTTTCCTGCGTGATATTCAGCACTGTTGGGCTCAGGGAGGCAGCTACCTGCTTGGTGCTGTGCTTTGCCAAATAATCCTTTGGAAGAGCATAAGCTAACAACCCCTTACACTCTGTTGACTTTTCCAGTAGGACTTCAGGAAGGTAAATCTGACTAATTATGAAGTGAAAGCAACTCAGTACTTCCATGAAGCAAACTCTCTAGTATCACTGGTATACTTACTTGTTGCCTGATGAATGGGGTTACTGGGAGGGGTCTGGGACTCCCCAGTTTTGCTGGACAAGTCACAGCATTCCTGGGAATACAAGTATGTTTCTGAAATGCACACATATGTACCAGTGTGCACAAGGCAGTGCATTCACAAGCTCCACTTTCAAACAAAACAAAAGCATAACCAAACTTCCCACAGTGACCCTCCCACTGAGTAACAACTCTGAGTTAAGATGTGACATCCCATGTCAGAGTATGTTGCTGCTTTGTTCCCTGCTTTGTAGGGGCAGATACAACACCAGACACTGCCCATATCCAGGTAAATTGCAGCCCTTCTTTATTTATCCCTATCAGTCTCCACATGGTAAGATTTCCCTTAAGATTTTCAGCTTAGCTGACCTGTCTGAAGCACTGAAGCACTGCAGGGTCTGAGTGCTTTTATGCCTGTAATATCACTCAACTCACAACCCCGCACGCACTGGAGCAGTACCACTGCCCCTCTTGCACAGGCTAAAACGGGAATGTTGAAGGGTAAGAGCCCTGCCAGACAAGTCCACAGAGTAGGGGAGTGCCTTGCCCCTGTACAATCTTCATGTCATCCTCTCTAGGTACTGCATGGACACTCACGACCTCTACAACAGAAAGCAGTGACCAACAGCATCAGGTCAAATTTTGCTGCAACGGCCAAGCTTGGGGATGGGGTGGCACTTAGCCAAAAAAGCACCAAAGGGTTAATAGATACTGCGTTTACTCTTCTTTCCAGGAATGAAGAGTAAAAGAGGGATAAGGAAAGAAAGAACAGTGTGCTGGCAACTACACTGGATATAAAAGGATATCTTTGCAATTCAAAGCCAATAAAATCCCCTTATCCCTGTTTGCTTGCATTTTTTTGCAAAACACCAGGCTACTGAGAGGATATACGAACCCAATGTCCTCCTGCTGTGTTCTTTTTCTTCCCTCATAATTTCAAGATATTCTTCATAATAAAATTTAAGGACAATTAAATGTCTTTTCAAACAACAAGATAGCAGCCAGAGACAAGGTCCCCTAGTGTCTAGCTGCATTGTGAGCTTTCATACTGAGCCTTGTCTTCTCCCTGTCTTCTCTGGGTTTCTCCAGTGTCAGATTATAAAAATATATATTTTTTTTAAGAGTGTTTAGTCCCTAACAAGAAGCCATATCATATTTACACAGTCAGATGTATTAGCCATGACTGAAATACTGGAAACTCCTACATGGAGGGAGCTGACCAGTGCTTTCAACACATTATTTTAAAATGGTATTTATTGTTTTTGTAGCTCTTGGCTACATAGACAAAACACAGCCAGTCAAAAAAAAAAAAAATCTGAAAAATGTCTCACGGGACTTACTTAGATGCTTTCCCTTCTGTGCCTTGTTTCTGGCTAACAGGACTAACTCACAAAGCATATGGCATCATTTCTGCTCTGGACACTGGGAGGTACACCAATGACAAACTATCCCTGGGGGGTTTTTTAGACCTCCAGACACACCTCTGTAGTTGTTCTGCTAATGCAATAAGTCTAATTTGTTCCAAATTGGGATCCTCTTAATCCTACTGATTAACTTTCTGCTTCTCTTCTGTCTTTACTGTACTCAGAAACCTTCAGGTTTGCACTAGCAGGGCCATCTTCCTCAAGACAGCCTATCATTTCTTTGGCCACATGAAATGTGAATATTATTTCAGCTGTCTCCTTCAGTATAATAATGGTGTTCCAATTCCATACCAACCCTACAAAAATACCTGCTAAAAAAAAAATTAAACAAACAAAAATCCTAATAAAATATCTGTTATGGATCCAACAAAATTATTAGAGGGGAAGGCAGCCTATGTGTTTTTTTTTTTTAAAAACCCTTGTGGATGCCTAGTTTGGCAATTGTCTTCCCCTGGCCGTTCAGTGAACAGGCACAAATGCACTCAGACAGGAAAAAGTACACAAAATCACATGTTTTAAGCATGAAGCCTTTCTGTGGTTGTTTTTTTCTATTCCATCAGGTGTTATTGTAGGTCCTATATTGTGGCATTGGGGGCGGGGGGGTTATGCTCTGGGGTACTTCAATGAGCTGGTCTGCAGAGCTGTTCTGTCTATTTATACTCTTGTAAATATCTCTCTGAAATGGTGCAGAGCTAGCTAAAATTAAAATCATATGTCTTTCCAGTTGTAGACAGTCAATGGGAATAAAGGCATGCCTGTATCCTATTAGAGGATCCCTGTGGTATTTCAGACATCTTGAGGTTGCTGTCATCAGGCCTGTCCCTTCTAAAGCTCACTCTAGCCCTGTAAGAAGCTCCCCCTTACAACTCTCGTTACTGCCGCGCTAATTGCCTGAGGAGGTAGGCAGTCAATGAAAGTGCTCTCTTGCTCCTACAGCCACGGAACAAAGGCTGCTCCCCTGGAAATAACCTGTGCTGGAAGGCTCCTGGGGCCTGGCGGGCAGTGGAGGCTGCCACGGAGCCAGTCCTGTGCTCAGAAGAAAGCTCAGAGGGTGACATACATCAGAAGGGGCAGAGAAGCAAGAGGAGCAGGCAGCAGAACTCACGTGGATTTGGACAGACCAGTTTGACACATGGTGTGAACTGGGGAAGTAAAGTATGCACAGGATGTTAAGCACATATAACCTCATATATTAATATAACCTCATATATTAACAGTCACCACAAGAGGAAGGAGGGAAGGAGGGAAGGAGGGAAGGAAGGAACGAAGGAAGGAAGGAAGGAAGGAAGGAAAGAAGGAAGGAAGGAAGGAAGGAAGGAAGGAAGGAAGGAAGGAAGTCTTTGAGACAGGAGGAGACAGAGACACAATGTCATACCACTCCCTCCTTTAGCCCCGTTCCATGAAATTGGTAAATTTTTTCAGACTCTACAAGACATTTCAAGTTTCCAAATGTGCTAGCATCATCTGGTAAATCACCTGCCATCTCATTTGCTTACTACCACCAGAGAACAAAAATGGCTTTCATTTGCAAAATGAGGTGTGACCAAGCAATTGCTTATGGTTATTACATGGCCACAGTGGACTCCCCACACACAGAGCTGCACTGCAGCATGAGTCTGAGCACCACAAAAGGAAGTCTTGTGTATCTGAGACTTCAACAGCTCAGGTCACTTTAGGTATCAGTTCCTCTGCCAGTGTGGCTTCTGTGGTCTTTAATATCATGGCAGGGATGTTTTCAGCTGCAGCCTTGGACCCTTGCTCTCATCTGTGCAGACAGGTAGACTAAACCAGGTGAGTCAATGTGGGCAGAGTGTTCTTCCACATTCGCCTCTGACTATGGTTTTCCTGGCAAAACTGGAGGCTGCAGTCACCAAGGCCTATAAACTATTGACAAGGATGGAGGGCACGTGGTGTGAGGGAGCAGTGCCTTCCCTGCCTCTCTTTCCACACAGCAGCTGTCCCCAGAAACACATGGCTACAAAGTATTTCAGAAGAGGCAGTCCTCAGCTTGAACACCACTGCCAATCAAGCTTGTCAGAAATAAGCTTTTAGCCATAGAAACAGAACTGAAGAACATAATCTCTCCCTGTTTTCCTTACCAAATGTCTTGTTGAACCACACTTCCCTGTTTACAGGTGAGGGTAGTGACTGCTGTTCTGATAGGCAGTGACTAGCTGTGTGCATGCTAGTAAGAAAAAAACTATAGTAAGATATAAAGAAATAAGAATTTTTATTGAAGGGTGTGATCCTTCCTCCTCATTTTAACTGAGGAATCCACTTTATATTCTAGAACAGAAAAATGTTCATTTATCTTCTCATTTTAGACACATTTTATGGTTTTTTTTCTTTTCCTTCCTGTCTGAAGGCCTTTTCTTAACTCAGCTGCTGAAAGTATTCAGCTATTGATTTTTTTCATTAGTCACCATTACCACAGCTAAACAGATGCAGTTAAGAATTTCACCAAATTGAAGCTGCAAAGCAAATGCATAGGTTCATCTTTCATCCCATATTTTGCCAAGGAAAAGGAAGCCTGCAAGGCCGAGATGACAGAGAAGGTAAAACCAAGAGTCACAGGGACTCCAGATTATACACAATATTAAGGATAACAACCGAACATTTAGAAAATTATGATAATCTTTAGGAATATAATTTACTTACAAACTTGGGGGTTTTTTGAGGTGATACAAGTTATGTGTTACCTTTGGTGCACATTTTTTAACCTGATTATAGCTTATATATATGAAATGTTTTTCAGGGAAGAGGGTGAGAGAATTTGCTGCCTTGTGAGGTTCTTGGGCCTCTCTGAGGTCATCAGTAGTCTTTGGAGGTAGAAATAACACCTTCTGTGGGGCTTTTTTATTTTTCTGGTGCAAGGGTGACAGGGTCACCATCAGTAGAGAGGAGATGAAAGCAAAGATATATGGGAAAAGGATCTCATGGGGAAAGGAGGGGAAAAAGAGGGGCCTCAAAATACAGCTCATTCCCAAACTGGAGTTTCTCACACATGTATTTTAACTTTGCTTTCTGGTAGTATCGTTTGCATGAAAAATGCTTGTGCCCCTTAGCACTTGCTTTGCACAGACACCATTTTCTGACATATAATTCCTTCTTTGATTTCTGACTTGTTAGGATCTAGACGCTACAAGTAGCATACTCCTGAAAGGTGGCATTGAACAGTATGCTACACAGACCACATAATGGCATTATGTCTAAGAACTTAAAAATACACTAACTGCAAAAAGTGCTTCAAAAAATAATGGCTTTTCACTTCTCTGGGAACAAGGCACTGTACAGCTGAGAGAGACTTGGATGACAGGGATCAAGTTCAAACTACAATATGCCCAAAGGCTGGTGATGTTTGGATGAAGAACTTTTCCTTAGAGCATTGGCTACTGCAGTGAACACTGAATTTAGCACCATATGCAACACCGAACTCTCTCAAATCTCATTTGGATGCAAAATCTTGGGCTGGCCACAACTCTGCTGAGCATCTCTGGCAAAACCTGAGGATATCAAATTTGCGCCTGGTGAACCTTATGTTGATTTCTGCCCTCTACTGGAAGTGAATCCAGAGGCACTCACACAGTGACAGCAAACTGGAAATGCAGTTGGTGATAGAAAAATATCTCCTTGCACACACACATGGGTGATGCCACTTATTTTATGCTTTTGTAACACCTGAACAGTTTCACCTGCTAAACTGCTACTTTGGATGATGATACAGAAACTGAAATAGTTGTGAAATTGTGGGTCTGAAGTGCTTTTGCAAATGCAGTGAGGATTTTAAGACCATGGGTAAAGAATAAAACCCCCAAAACCATCACATTGTGCCATTTTTGCATTCAGTAGTGCAGTGTAAATTTGTTTATTCGGGTGATACATGTGGTGTGGCAGTCACGTGGGTCACAGAAAGAGGTACCTATCCTTTCCTGCTGCACTGGCATTCAGGGGACAGCTATCACAGGCTTACCAGTGATTGTCAGATTTCTTCTAAGTTATGGCTATCATTATATGGCTATATTGGCTTGTGGGTATGTTGCTCTGCTTGAGAATGGAAGTGACTTGTTGGAGAGCTCTGGGAAAAAGCCAAGTAAATATGTTCAGGAATAAATAACTGTGAGAATATAGATGAAATTATGAATGACACTATAAAGTTAAACATGAATGAATGGAGCTATTACAAAGAGAAGAAACTTCTATCAAAGGACAAGAAAGCACTGTATGGTGCAGTATGTTCTCATAGTATAGTCAACTCAAGTGAGAATCTCAGTCCCTTTCAAGATTTCACTGATGACCTCTTCTCTATGACCATTAAAGGGTTTTTGCATTGCAATGAATCTAATTAAAGACTAGTATTTGTAACTTCTTGTTCTTTCTCCCTCTTTTCTGTAGGTTTTGTTTACACAGAACCTGGGGCCAATGTTGCTTGGTGGGTATTTTTAACTAAACAATTAAATCAATATAGAACCTCTGTACATGCCTAAATAAGAAGGATGGACAGTCTCTCACTTCTAAACTTTCTAGTTCTCCTTTCACTGCTTGGAATAGCCCAAACAGGAGAGATGGAGCAAAACCAAGACTCTGTGTTTCAGTCTTGCTTATATTCTGCTTATTTTGCTTTTGTTTTTTCTTTTTTCATTTTGTTCCATTTCTACCCAACAGCCTGTGGAAGGATCACACACAAAACAAGAGTGTACGGTTCAAGAACAAGTATTCATGGCAAGGAAATTTTTCCAATGTAAGGAGCTACTGAAAGAACAAAGAGCTGAAAAACATTTTCCTATTTAGCTTCTAATCAACAGTATGGCTATTTACATATACGAGTATTTTTGTCCTGATAAGCATGTAGTATGCTGCCAAACAGAAGAAAATAGCACAGTTTTGCATCTGAAGGTTTGCGGTGGTATTTTTTGGGCTTTATGGAACCTTAGGGATTTCCTGTTAATTACCACGTCTCGCCTTGCACAAGCTAGAGGTTTTCCCCATTTTGTTAGCCTGCCTTTCAGTCTTTGTGACTCCTCAGACTTCCTTCCATCAGCCCTTGCAGATGTGAATTCTCTTGCAGGGATAATGTAGAATTTCAAAGCAATTAGGAGGCGTGTGGTTAACCTTCACGAATCTTCACAACTGGTATCACTTAACATTACTCTAAACAGCTTCAGGGTAATTAAGCCACTGGTTCTGTCTTTCTGGTTTTGCTTCTGCTGCTTGTAAGTTTAAAAATAATAATTGGGAGCCTTATGTTTTCTGAGCTGGTAGCAGAATACATATTCAGGCTATGTATATGTGCAATGAGCGGGCTGGTAGGAGCAGGCAGCGGGGAAACTGCTGAGATGGGCTTGTGGAAAAACTTCAGGCCCAACAGAAACCCACAGCATATTTTCCAAAAGCAAAACCCCAATAAAACCTCATTGGATTCGTGGTCTGATTTAATTTCTTCCCCTGCAAGCTTCATGAAAGCAGGGGAGCTGGTGACTCAGTCTATCGCTGCCTGCAGAGCCGTCCCGCAGCCCTGATGGCGGTGGTGGGGAGGAGTCGCGCGTGTGAGTCACACTCTGAGCGTGAGGTTTGCAGCATCGAGCTGTGTTCCAGGAGAAGCCTTGTGCATCTCAGCTCCACTTCAAATGTGTGTTCTCACCATTTGCAGTTGTGTCAAACGCCCTGTAAGAGCTGTAATTTTTACCGTGTTCCCAGGGAGGGAGGGAGGTGGCTGCACTGCTACGCCCAGACGCAGCTTCACCACCTCCAGGGAGTGCAAAGGAGGGGTCAGCCACAGTTTGTGCGTTTCCCTCTGTCCCCCGTGTGGGTGTTTGGGTGTTCCTCTCTGTCCCCCATTTTAGGGCAAGGAGGGTGTGTGCGCATTTCACAGACCTGTGCCCAAACCTTCGGTCAGCAGCCAGCCCCTTCTCACCAAAGTGCTGAACATTTCTAGCTTATGCTCCCCACACTTCAGCTGCTGTTCCCCTAATCCAGTATTGACACAAGTGTCAGCTTAACCCTAAAGAGGCGACACCGCCTTGTTTAACTTCAGCTTATTTCACTTTATCTAGAACAAGCACTTTCCTCGCCAGTTTTGTTTTTTTTTGCTCTCCACTCTTCACCTCATCCAAAAAAAAAAAAAAAAGGATTGGAGAGGAATTACTTTCCAGCTGTGCAGAAAAAGAAAGAGAAAAGAGAGCAAAACAATTCACAGTGCAGCCAAATTTCAACTGAAAGATGACATTGCCTTTACTGAGCTGCAGATGACATGCTGCTCTTTTATGAAGGAATGGGGAAAGTGCAACTCCATCAATATGAGTAAAGATATCTGCAATATCATGAATTTAACAGCATTTCACATTACAGGATGGAGAATTCTTAGCCCAAGATCTAGAAGATGAAAGGGCCAAAGCAGGAGGAAATTGTTTCCACTTCTGTAAAGATCACTACATTATTAGTAGGCTCCTGGGCAAAAGCTTCTTTATTGCACTGGTGTTAGAGGAAGTCCAGTCTTAAGAAGTCACAAACAGTGACTCAGGATACAGCAGTGTCACAAGAAAAGGGAGCTACTGGAAAGGTGCATGCTCCTCATCAACAAGAGTGAGACAACACTGTAGAAAACTGCTGTGCACTTACAGTTGTAATTTTGTCCCTGAATAAATGTAGAGTCTAATTCATTCTGATTTATCCTGAGCTCTGCCTCACATAAAACTGGTGCCTTTTTCCTCTTTTCCAAGTTTTAAACCATGAAAATTCAAAGTACAGCTAGCCTTCATTTCGACCAGGTATTTCTCTCTACTCCAATTTTAGGATCTACCATAACAGAGAGTGTTCTTGGCTTAGGATTTATATGCTAAGTGGGGATTTTACCACTGCTTGGAGCTTAGGTTCCCAGCCTGTGATTCAAAGCAATATGCAGGACTTGGAGTGATATAATTTTAGTCAAAACCTTTCCATTTCCCTAAACTGGGACCATCATTCCTCACCTTCTTGCTGCTCTCAGTCTGTTGTTCCCCGTGCTTTGTCGGTACCTCTGTCCTGCTCAGGCACAGAGACATTTCCACAACACGAAAGATGTGAGAAGTGCTGTCGTTTTTTATGCCGAGGCCGGTGTGCCAGCACAGGCAGACCCAAATGGCCGTGGCTTGACTGAGTGTGCGTGGGAGCCAGGGCACGGCTGTGCCAGCTGCCTCTGAGGGACACCCTGCCTTTGGGCAGGAATTCCTCCTACCTGCAGGGACAGATCTATGTCTCTGCTTCCAAACAAACCTCCTTTCTGTAAGACAGCACCAGTTGCCAGCAAACCGCACGTGGCTGTGGCTGAAATACCAAGAGTGTGATTCTGTCTCAGGGATCTGCTGCCTTCACGCTGCGCTCCAGCTGTGCTTTCGTGGCAGATGACATCAGCAGCACTCCTCAAGCCCAGCATATAATATTCTCAAAGCAATGCAGAAAATAATTAATTCCAAGTGTGCTCTTAATCTCATAACACAGCTTGTATATGCCTTTACTTTTGCACACGCAGGAACCAAGCCTTCTTTCTCCTCATCCTAAGTGGTCTTGAAGTAACTAACATTAAATAAACACGCAAGGTTGTATGTGTTCCCTACAGACTGCATGAAGTTTTTGCAATGTGGGTCTCATTAAGATCAAATGGGCTAAAGGAATAGCAAACCTGGCATTGAGTAATAAAACAATCATGACAGTCCTTGTGTAAGCCAAAGCTTTCAGAGAAATTTACCACCAAATTCAACATTTCAATAAGTGTCTTTAATTTTCACGTGTGCAACTACAGCACTTCATCAATTTATGTCCTAACTATCTCACACTGAATATAAAAAATAGGGGCACCAAAAAATCAGGAGACATCAGTCTCATCTCAGTCCTGCAGCTTTTGGATCAAAACTCAACAGAGTTGGTAAGAAATATTTTCAGAAAATTCAGCAATTCCTAGATCATATCATAAAAATGAATCCCCACTAAGACTACATCTCTTTTAGGGCTTGCTTTAGATCTGGATCCATTTGAACAACTCTTAAGAGAAGTTAAATATCTCACAAAGGTGTTATATCTGTTTTGACAGATGATGGATTTGATTAGATTGGTGTAATTTCACCAGAAGAATTCTGTGGTCCTATGATCCTGAGCTGATTGCCATTGTCACAAACAGTGAGTTTGCCACCTTTTCTGGAGCACCATAGGTGGCCCTGAGCCCATCTCATGAAATTGTTTCTTGAGCTTTGCAGGCAGCTGTAGCACAAGACTATGTATTGCTGCTGCCATTGTAGTCTTCATAATGATATGCAGCAGTGGGAAAAAGTGGTTAATAAAGGTACTCCAGAATTCAAACAGAAAATGAAAAGAGAAATAACAATTTGACACTCTTGTTGGGGGTTTCTTTTTCCTGTGTTTTTTTCTATCAAATAGTTGTATTTCTCTTGTTCATCCTCAGTCTCATGCAGCTGTTTGCTTGAGGCTACACTGAATGAATGAACATGAATGAAGCCCCAGGAAATGCATGTTTACAAAGTTTCTACTGTTCACAGTGGTGAAAAAAAGCTTAAAAATGTGAGTAAAGTGATTGCTGCAAGGTTAGCAACTGTAACATCAAGAAAAGGGAAATCACTACATAGTACCAAAAATTGTTGAGGGTGTTTTCTTCTAACCTAGCTGTCCTGAGGCTTTTGTTCAGGATTTTGTGGTGCGTTGGAATGATGTCTGCTGCAGCAGGTTGGATAGAGTGACACCTGAAAAATCTGTGGAGACCAAAGGAGCAGATCAACTAGTATCTGCTTTACTTGCCTTCTAGTGTCTCTGAATGTAGCCACTCAGTTAAGAGGGTCCTTTCTGTGAGGCCACTGACTCCTTTCCAGTGCAGAAATGGCTGGAGAGGCACCCACCCCCACGGGCCTCTCTTAAGTGATGTAAGGTGTGTGCTCCTGGCCTGTTGCAATTTACCCCATTAGCACTAATTAAAGAAAAAGAACCTTGGGGCAGTGGTGGTGGTAGTGGTGTTGGACTGACATCATGCTGACACCAGAACAGGCAACATGCCTTGATGGTGACTTTTGAAAGATGTATGTGAGCGACAACCTCATCATGCAGCACTGGTATGCAGTAATGAGGCTCTTGGAAACTGTTGCAGCTCTTGAATTCTTGGGGGTTTTTGGTTTTGCTCAGTTTTTGTCATGATGGGCAATGTAATTTGCCAAGGACAAATGTTCCATTTCCACCTTGGGTTACTCCCAGTCTGGGATTTTCCTTTGGTCACAGTGCCAAAAATGCCTTTGCTTGAGTGGGAAATTACCACTGAGCACAGGGGAGTGTGATCCCACAACTGGTACCATTGCTCCCCAGAAAGGTGAAAGGCCACCAGGTACACCAAAGGGTTCCGTGTGAGGGAGTGCAGAAAGCCTCTCTCCTTTGCGCTGCATTTACCCATACCCTTGTGAAAAAACACTGTCAGATGTTTTAACTGCAAAACACAGCCCAAAATCACATCGCTCATGCCCAGACAGGTGGTGTAGCATCTGTCAGCTTTGTACAGCTCATGATCCAGCCCCGAGGACAACCACCACCCCCTAATCCATTTAGGAAATGTTGCATCCAAGGCAATGATGAATAGGACAAGTGGGAGCTGTGTCACCTGTGGGTCTGGAAGTGACCTCTCTGCCAGTCACAAGGAAGCGGCAGCAATGGTCTGAACATCTGACATACACAACATCACAAGGCATAGTGGGGATTAAAGTGGGTAATAATGTGGGAAATATGTTAAATATTTCTGGGCTCTTAGGGTACAGTGGATGCCTGTCTGGGTTTAATACAATTTAAGGGGCAGACACTCCAAAAGGAGTTACCACCCCTTTTAGCTTTAACCACTCCCTTTTTTACCAATAAGGAGAGGAGCTCTGGCATCTGGAGGTCAGGAACAGAAGAACTCATCAGATGCCATCAGTGTCAGCATCTCTGCCTCTCCCTCGGCCAACTGGACCCAGACGGTGCTGGCACTGTGTTTCCCGAGCTGCTGGTGTGTTGAGAGGGGAAAGAAATGGACCCACCAAGCACCAAAGAACAGCGGCCTGGCCCCAAACGACTCCAGCTCCAAGCTGCGGACAGGGATTGTGGAATCTGCCTGAACCCATTCAGGACTGTGAAGTGCAGCTTCTTGGGTTGCTACTTGGAGACCTGCCTGAAGCAACCTCCTCGGGAGCACGAGACAGGAAAAGAGGCTTGTGCCTTGCACCATCCCAGCTTCCCCTCAAGAATGAAAGATAAAGGCAAGAGAGCTCCTGCCTGAGCAAACCTGACCTTAAAAAAGGTCCTGGCATATCCCGACCTCCACAATTCGCTTTCCAGACAGCAGGTCTTAAAGGCGTAATTTTTGGCATATGACATAGCAAAAGACATATGGAATACAATAACATTTTGAGTTACCCAGGACAGTCCCAAATTTGATAAAGTATTCATTGCATTCAGCAGTTCAAGTGCAGAGCTAAGTGATCTCCAAGGCTTTATCGCACTTCTACCCTTATATTATCTTTTAATTCCAAAGCCATTATTTTATGAAACTCTTAAATAGTTATTACACACATTACATTATCTTATGTTTAGTGTTCCAGGAACTAGCAAACAAACCCTAGGTTATGCTGTATATTTAACTTCAGCTAGGCTTATGTCCTCCTCCCTTTTTTTTTTTTTTTTTTCTTTGCTGATGCTATTGGTTTTGGTTTTCTTTCCCTGGAATCTTATTATTTTTAATTAAAAGAAATAGCTTCAACATATTTTTTCTCAAATAATGCAGACTATCTAGAGAATGCTAGAGTAGTTATTTTCGTTCACTTCCTTCTAAAACTTCCATGGTAATTGGAACATGATTTGAACCGCTCCTGAAGTTCCTGTCTAGTGCTTTCCCCTTTGAATATTTTACACTTTCTTTCATTGTTTCCTTCCCTAAGTGCTATCAGACAGGCTTTTCAAGTTAGAAGTTGCTGTAGATAAAATGCCTTGGTGTTTCTCCAGGGAGGGTTGTGTGTTACTGTGCTTGCTCTGCCCTTGTGCTGGGGCACGCCTGCAACGTCAGCGAGTACTCAAGGGATCTCCTGTGGTGGGATGTGTCCCAGAGCTGAGACCAGGCTGAAGACTTTTCCTCTCATTAACATACACATACAGAATCAAAATGCTGCTGACATAGATCATCTAGGTCAACAGACAATCCCCATTTTTTTCTTCAAAGAAAAAGACATGCTACAAGGCACCACAGAAAATATGCTGATACAGCCTGCATCAGTCATCCTGACAGATACTCTGAGTGATTTCATTGGGCATTACTCATGTCCACTCTTCCATTTCCGGGCAATATCATTAACTCAGTAATAACACGTTAAGTTCCATCTCAGCATCCCTTGGCACACTGACCACTGTTTCCAGTAACCCACTCCTGGCAGGTAAGCGCTTTGCAAACCCCTCTGCTCCAGTCTGATCTCATTGACTATGGTTTCATCATCTGTTGCAGGCCAAATATGGGCAGATCTCAGTGATACTGAAAAGATATTTGGGCCGTCTAAAAACTGTTATTTGGTTTGACTCACTTCTTGCTTGGATTGCAGATGATATTTTCAGGCCTCTGCCCTTCTGTACTGGAATCATCATCTGCCTTTTTCATAAGTGTGAATTATTTTGTCCAGGACATGCACAGTTGTCATCTCTTCATGCAAAACACAAAGGCAACAGAGTAGTTCTAAAACTTTGCAGAATTCATTTACAAAGTGATATCAAACTGTGAAGTTTGGGTAAATAAGAAACGCTTAGAGAAAAAAAGCAGCGAAGATACAAAAATATCCTGAGTTTCAGCTGCAACAAAATCAAAAATGGATGAATACTTTTGCTGAAGTTCAGAAGCAGCATCTGAAGTGGATCAAACACAGGCCTATTGGAGATACAGCTCATGCTCTTTTCAAAGCATAAGTTGTGGCTTGCATTGCTGTGATGAAAAAACAGTTAGGTAGTCTTGGTGTTTCCTTAACTTTCCCATGGGATTTTTTGCTTGTCTAAAGCTGAATTTGAGGTGAAACTCAGAAACCCCAGCTAAGAGGTAAGGGTCATAAGGCTGAAGTAATTGCTGATTGTAACTTGCTGAAAATGCCAAGGAGAGAGATTCTTGAAGTTACTAGGAGCACTAAGTTACGTTATAAGTCCACATGACTGAGTTTTGTCTAGAAGTTTCCTGCCACTTCTGAACAAATGTCATAACATTAAAGACTATGAAAATATAATTTTAAAGAAATTGGCACACTAGTGGTGCTTCTTCATTAAAACATGGAATGTTTTGTCCCCTTGTAGGGACAAAAGGTAAGCTGCTAAGATAAAAAGGAGGCCATGATAGTGATTGAAGAGACCAGTCACTTTCACAGAGTGCCTGACAGGATGGAACCCAGCAACAACCCATCTCTGGAAAAACTCTTGATTTATGCTGTGGACATCTGCATGCATTTCATGATGCTAACCAAAACTCTGCGGCCTCAGAGGCAGACAAGCACCACTCCCATATCTGAGAGAGTCTACAGGTTCCTGGTCTAGTCCTGACCAAGAGTGGTCCAACCTAGTGTTTGAGAGCTGCTTGAGGCTCGTTGTCCTCTCCTCTGTGCAGACAAGACAGTGTTGGCTACAGCTGTCTCCTCCCCTGCTTTGCTGCTGCAGCTCAGATTGCGTCTACTCTCAGGTATTTCTTTCCCACTCTCCCAGATCCTGGGTCTCTCCCCAGATTTCTGAGATGTGGGGTTTCAACCCAACCGACTTCACCTTCACTCACTCTGAACATCCTGGCCCTTTGTGACACCCCCTGCAAATTCCAAGGAGTCACTGCAGGAAAATACTGCAGCGGTATTGCAGTTGCTTCCCTACGAAGCCGTGAAACCACAATTTCCTTCCTGCTGCCTCTGAAAGCCACCTCATCAGCTTTGCTAGGTCCCCTGTTCCACCTCCGAGGCAGGCTTCACCTCTCAAGTTTTTGGATTAAAACGAAAGTTATTTCTTCGTATCTCCTTAACACATACACAAAATAAGTGGTGGTTGTATCATTTGTAACCTGTTTGACAGTTTATGTGCAACTGCACCTTCTCTACATTAAGCGATCTTAGCTGCCTGCAGGAGAAGTCAGGTAATATTTTCCAACTTTATTGTGGCTTTTGTTTGTCTCTGTCTTTCAGAAAGTGAGGAAGCAAATGCACATTCCTGCCAAGGCTTCCTTGAAGTATTCGAGTAATACTTCCTTCAAGTAATTTGAGGGATTTGTCCCCCAGCTGAATCTGTTTAGTTTGAAGTGTCTTCTTTCACTGCTAACACCTTCTTCAATCCTCTCCTGAAAATGCTTGCATATAAAATCACTTAACTTCACTAACAGTGCAGTTACACTGGTTTGCTTTTATGGAGGAAAAAAAAGTCATTGCTCTTTGCCAAAAAGAGTTTAAATGTACTCACTCTTCACAGAAATAGGGCCACTAGACCTTGTAGCTGTCCAGGAAGAGAAAATAATGCAGTAGTTTTAATGACAAATAGAAGTTAAATATCACTGTCAAAGCCATCCCTATCTCTAAAGGGATGTCTCTGGCTACAAAAATTCAACTTTCGTGACCTCTTCCTTCTGTCTTTTTTGGAGGCAAACAGCTGGTTCCAATTACCCTGCAGGAATGCCGACCCTGGGATGGTGCAGAAGTGAATGTGCCATATGAAACCTGCAGCCTTGATGAAGAAGGGAAAGGAGTGTCCTGCAAAGATCATTGAATAATGATGACTAATGGCCCATTTCCTATGTACATGATCTATCCGGAGACATTATCTGATCAACTCGTGTTGTTTCAGCTTCCCTTCTAAAACAAATCTGTTTCAGGGCATAGAAGCCACTGGACTGATTCAGGGAGAATATATGCTACACTACTATATTCTTCTTAAATCTGTATTAAAATATCAACAAAATACAATCTTCTCCACTTCAGAAATGACTGCCTAGAGGCAAAAATTAATCCCTTCTCTTTCTGTGTCCCCTCCCAGGCATTAAGAGTTCTCTAACCTTGTTGACATTACCCTGTGCCACAAACACTAAATGTCTTTAATTATGGAAATGGAACATTAATGTCTACTCACATTTAGCTTCCAATTTAATGTTTTGGTTTCAGGCATAGAGAAAAAGCTTGTGTGCCTGTCACCTGACCTGTTTTTGGTCAGTAGTGGGTGTGTTTGTCTAATACAAGGTGCCATCCCTCCCAGTAAACCTTGCACTGTTAGCCGTCAGTAAAGTCACACAGGGGTGACACATTCTTAGCAGCAGTGGCTACAAACAAACACACAAGTATGTGAAAGACAGCTGACCAGTGGGACATGCCACCCATGTGTAGTATATGTGGGAGTGTACTGAGCAGCCAGAAGGAAGAATGTTAATTTTCTTTTGTCTTACGTGTGAAAATGAAGGTTTTTCAGACATTAGTTGCATTATGAATGGCTAACTTGAATTTGTAATTGCAGAGAGAGGCTCAGAAGAGCATAAGGGAATACTTTCTCAAAACTGAATGAGTTAAAAAATTCCATTAAAGATTATTTGAAAAATAATGTAATGGGTATTTTACATCTACATATTCATTTTTTCTGTATTCTTTCTCATGTTCAGAACAGAAGTATATATACAAATTTTAATTACCTGCAGGCATAAAAACTGCTAAGTGACTAGGAGGAAAAAATAGCAGGAGAATTTGTAAGATTAGAAAATCAGGGAAAAAGGGAGATTTCTGTCTTTGCAGATGGTAAATAAGCTAAAAGGTTGTAAATCATCTAAAGAACAGCTGAAAAATCCTTTACAAAACTTTGGTATTTTCCCTCTGGAAGATCCAGATGCCTTGGGAGGCTTCAGACAGCCTTCCCAGAGCACGGATCGGTTGGGCTCAGGTGTTTGAGCTCTGCAAACACACCCACATCTAGTTCTCCTTTATGAGGGACTTGTGCAGGAAGACCACCGGTCACATACAAGCTTAGTAATGGTCATCATCATTCTACAGTTTCAGAAAATCTGGCTTGGAAAGTCATGCTGGATCTCTCCAAAGACAGTTTTTTCTGTTTTTGTAACCACCCTACTAAGAGAATTGTAATCTAAATATGGCCCAGACTCATAAATGTACACTGGCTCTAGGAGAGGGACACAGTTCAGCGAGTGTGTTTCAGTTCTCAGTAGTTACTGTGAACTGCCCTGTAAAACAACTTAAGGGGAACAGACCATCTCACTGGCCTGCCACGTTTCTATTTTGAGCCATGGCATTTTATCAGCTGCCCAAGAATTTATGCAGTGTCAAACAAATGCTATCAGATCCACGCAAGTGATGATCAGCCTTCCTCTGGAGCAGTTTTGGGAGACCCTAAAGCTCATAATCATTCTCAGAATAATCCTCTGGGGATCAGAGGACAAACTTCAGGCAAAACCATTTCCTCCAATCTTATCCTAAAATGGCTGCATTTTTTCTGGAGTGACTGTCTCTGACCAGTGTTTGAACACAAGAGGATGGCACAAGATGTAGTTTCCAGCCTTTGTTGCCTGCATGATGTCCAGATCCACAGCAGTAATGAAGAGTTATTTTCTTTCAGACCCTGTACACTGTAAATCTCAAAATAGTAAGATATCACTGTCCGATCCTGTTCCTATTAGCAGAACTTTCACTACTTTTCACAGTGACAACAAAATCTGCCTGGAAATATTTCAGATACACCTGGACAGAGTTAGGATTTACTCCTAAGTTAAGTACATCTTACACTTTCTACATATGAAGCATTTCCTCTTCCTGGCAGCAGGTTTGACCATCTTCCCATGGACAACACTAGCATGTTTGCTATTATTTCGCGATGAACTAGAGTTAAATATTTGTGTGCCCATGTGTGTATATATATGTGCACACACTTGTAGCCAGGCTTTTGTTCTGAGCAACAACAAAGAAAAGACATATGTGACGATAACACATTGAGACACAGGTCTTCTGCCTTGTTAAGGTATTTTATCTATGTTCCTGAGACTATTTTAGTCTCATATAAGGTTTCTTTCACCAAAAATCTATTGCTATATTTTAGTTACATATCCAGACTTTCCATACCACAACACAGGAACTACAAGGCAATCTGCACAACCACTCCCAAGAAAGGTTATGCCCCATATGGAACCCTTTGAATATTTACACACTGGGGTCAGCAGTTGTGCTTAATACCTGTGAGAAATTCTACAATGATGTTTAAGGTCATATGTATTTTCATGCTTGGAAGCTAACTCTGTTATCAGATTTCTAAGAAATAAATAGAGACTTCATCCGGGCTCCTCTACTGTCAGAAAACAAGTTATTGTCTATTATTTGACGGCACGGGAAGATGATCCCTGTCACAGATGCTGGAAATAATGAAAATGTTCTCTTGAAAGAAAGAGTGGCTGTGGGATGGTCCATCCAACCAGAGGAGTCTTTAAACATTTTCAGTAATGAGTACAAAGTCTATCCAAAGCTCAGTGTTGCAAAATAGGAATTAAGTAGCAACAGCAAGGAGTGTGTGATCCTCCCATGGCTGCCCACATCTGTGGCAGAGCCACAGGAGCAGTCTGACAAATCAGAACTATAGAAGGAATATTGCAGGTATGCTGTGGCATTGCCCAGCTGCTTGCTCGTCCCTCCAAAATCATAGAATTATAGAAGGGTTTGGGTTAGAAGGGACATTAAAGATCATCTAGTTCCAATTTGTCTCAACATGGACAAGGACACAGTACACTGGATCAGGTTGCTCAGTGCCCCATCCAGCTGGTTCTTGAACACTTCAGAGGATCCACAAATGCTCTGAGCAACCCGTGCCAGTGCCTCAAGCCCCTCACAGTACAGGATTTATTCCTGATATCTAATCTAAACCCACCTCCTTTCAGTTTAAAGCCATTACCCCTTATCCTATCACTACATGCCCTTGTCAAAAGTCCCTCACCAGCTCTCTTGTAGGCTCCATTTATACACTGGAAGGTGCTATTTGGTCTCCCTGTAGCCTTCTCACCTCCAAGCTGAACAACCCCCATGCTCTCAGCTGTCTTCATAGGAGAGGTGCTCCAGCCATTACCTTTACGACCTTCCTCTGGACTCACTCCAGCAGGTCCATGTCCTTCCCGTGCTGGGACCCCAGAGCTGGATGCAGTGTTCCAGGTGGGGTCTCACCAGAGAGGAGCAGAGGGGCAGAATCCCCTTCCTCCCCTGCTGCCCACGCTGCTTTGGATGCAGCCCAGGATCCCATTGTCTTTCTCAGCTGTGGGTGCTCATGGCTGGCCCATGCTGAATTTTTCACCCAGCAATACCCCCAACTCCTTCTCTTCAGGGCTGCTCTCAATCCAAGGAGAGCTAGAAGTGGGGGTAGGCTCAGCCCTCCCAGGCTTTTCCACCTAGACTTCTGCCTAGCAAAGGAAAGTTGTGAAATAATAATCGGTGAGAAAATAAAATATCTTGTATTATGCCTCCAGCCCCACCCATCAAACAATACAGGAATATTAGAGATACTGCTAAGAACACTGACTCAAGTTTATTCCAGTGTAACTTTACCACAAGAAACAGAGGCAGAGTTGCAGTAGCTGAAACTAACATATTATGTCCAAAACCCAGAACTAATAACTTGTACAAAGTGTCCTGTTACGTAGATCTCTCAACTGGAGCTCATGTCCTTACCTTATAAAAGAACAAATATATCTCACAGGTAGAGTGAAGGCCAAAAATATTAATGCTAATTAAAATGGCACTCAAAGCAGACTATTACTTCATTGCTCAGGTTCAAATGCCTACTCAACAGCAACTTCACCTTATTGGGAGCAGCACAGACCCATGCTCCTCTGGGAGGAGCAAAACTAAATTGATGGTTCTGCTTTGTCTCTTTGTTGGGTAATGCCAATGTAGGTTTTCACATGCATACTTTGGACCCAAGCAAGACCTTAATTTTTCCTACAGCTGAATCTATCATCAAAATTATCAAAACATCTTCTCAAATTTCAGATGAATTCTCCCCGTGGTTGTGATCTGGCCCAGGTTCATGTGGAACAGCCATTTCTGGCTCTCCAGAACATGCTCGTGGTGGAGACCATGTCAGCGTGCTCTGTCGCTGGTCCCAGCAGACAGAGGGCAGCGCCACAGAAAGGCAGGATAAATCACTCGTGACCTCGCTGGTTTCTGTCTGGTGTTCCTGTTCCGTGTGTGCTGCAGAAGAGACAACAGATGGGCAGAAAAGAGGAGAGGCTTTAGTGCGGTGCAACCATCACACATCTGACAATGCTAAGGTTCTGGAGTGCTGTTCTTTAAAGTAATTTTGTGGTGGTGTTCACAGTCAGCACTGAGACAGTACATAGCCATTCAGAGCGAAGTAGGCTGACTTTTACTGACTGCTCTTACCCTACCTTGGGTGAGAAAAACAGCACCATTCCTGCTGCCCAGACCCAATGCTCCCACCACACTTCCAGTCTCACAGTCTCTTGGTGCAGGATGACAACATCCCTAAGGGGAAAGCAAAAGTTTTATTTTTTTTAAGCTTTTCTCTTGGGTTAACACATGATTTCCCCACAAATTCTCATGAAATCTAGATCTGTACCCAGGGATGACAATGCCGCTCTCCTTTTGAGGGCATTCCTCCACCCCACAGAGAAATCTCCCAGGTGTGGCTCAGAACTACCTCTGACTTGTCTCATTCTCCCCTTCTGCCCTGTATGAGGCACTTTCCTACTTTGCCAGCAGTGGTCACAGCCAAATTGCCTGGATTTGCCCACTTATCAGTAGATCTCCTGTTATCAGGGGCAAAAAATGTTTGTTTTTTAACAGAAATATTCCAACAACATTGTTTTTGGAAGCTTTCATTCCCTGGCTTCCCTTTAAGACTATCCCGCCTCAGGGAATTCATTATTTCAGAACCCTTCTTACCCCAGTGAACCTGACACGGTTTTCCCAAAAGCCAGAGAGATCCCTGAGCTCAGGAAGGATGCGCAGTTCATGGAAAGGAAGAGATGCTGTATGTCTGGAGTCTGAAGTCCTGGGTGAATGTCAGCAGTGGGGAGTTTGACATGATGTGGGTAAATGCTTATCTACTCTCTTATCCCAGGGCTCAGTTCACGTTCAGCCCAGAAGGTGTTTTTGCTGCACAAAACCAATATTCTGTAAAAAAGTAGAATTGTCTTTCCACATGCATCTTGGCTAGAAAAGAATTAAACATAGTAAGAAGCATCAGCTTGTGTTGGAAATTAAATATCATGTTGAAGAACAGTACTTCGGTATACCAAAAATTGTCACGGGATACTAACTTCATCTTTATTTCTTGGCACCACAGGTTTTTGGAATGGGGGGATGGGTTAATTTTTTTCCCTTTCCTCCTTTCCCCCCATTTTTGTTGTTGTTGTTAATTTTGTCATGGATGGAGCTTTAAAAAATCCATTGTGATGGCAGGAAAATCCTGGTTTTGGCAAATCCAATGATTTGACAGGGCAACACACACGTGACCCAATTTTACAGACAGCTTTGTGTCTCTTGCTTAATGGCTTGCAAATGAGTGCACATGAAGAAAAACAGAAGCCAGTGGAGTATGAGTAATCCAGCCGGGAATGCGCTTTGTTACGGGGATGCAGAGAATGCCTGCTCACAGCATGCATCACCCACGGCGGCAGCCAACAGCGAGGGACTCCCCTGCCGAGGGAGGACGAAAGCTGCTTGTCACATGGGGCCCAGCGGAGGACTCACTGGTTTTGTTGGGCAGAAATGAGAGCAAGGAACGCAGGGAACACAACTTTCCTCTCATCTCCCGCACATCTTCTTGACATGCACCTTATGGGCTTTTTGAATTGTTGGTTTTTTTTTGTGTGGTTTTTTTTTTTTCCCCNGGAGGATTTTGTGTTGCTTTTTCTCCCCTTGAGGACTTAAAAGGTTTTTCTCAAAGTTTACTGAAACAATAATGGGGTTTCACCCATCCTGGTTCTCACATATCCACCCTGAAGATTAGAAGTTGTCTCGGTGCTATGGAGGCTAACCTTCATATTAGAGTGAGGGTTCAGTCTATGAGAAATTTGAGTTCTGGTTAATGCAGGATAAAACAGATGAATTTGAGATCTTGCATGTTTATGGACTTTGGTGTTTAGTTTTTTCAAGCTCCCAGGTTTCATGTCTAAATGTAGGCTGAGAAATATGTCCTCCCTACTAGAAATCCCCAAATTTTGTTACCTGTACAGTACACCACCTGCCTTATTAAAAAAAAAAGTTTAAGAAACAGGTGCATGTATTGATTTTTTAGTTTAGATTTTATAGATATTACTAGATTGTGGGAGAAATAACAAAAACCTTAGACTGGTGTTCTGTTTTTCTGAAGTCATTATAATGCAAAAGAGTACCAATAATATCCTGGGGGCTGTTTCCAACAAGAGTCTATGCAATTGTTTAAACTTCCCGTCCTCGTATGCTTTGAGACCCAGATGAGGGCTTATATTTCCTTAAAGCATGAAGATGTTAAAGAAGGAAATCTGTGACTGGTCACAACATGGGTCTCCGTTTTAATCTTGTCATTCATTGGCAAAGCTTGGGTGTCTAACCAGCATTCACTTCCAAGTACATTTCTGATAAGGAGAAGTGGGGTGCACAGTGGGGTGTTTTTCCCAGCATTTGTTTTAAATCCTTTTTACATATAGTGTCTTTTGTTTAACTCTGATTTTCAGAATATTGGAGTGCTTCTTTAAAAGGCTCTCGCAGGAGAAAGGTGGTAAGTGGTCTGCAATGAGGATTTGAGGATTGATGTCCAAAAGGTTCTTTGTCATATTTTAGGCTTGAGATTCTCAGCTGTCTTGAGACTAAAACTGTATTGTGAGAGTTATGTCTTGGTTTAAGACTGTGACAAACGAAAGTGCCAAGTGTCATCAGCATCACACCTAAAGGCCATTTAATTGACATAAAAGCTCCTTCAGCACTTGTCTTTCAGTGTTTTTACATATTTAATTAATGCTGGGCTAGCTAATTTACAGCTAGGATCAGACATCAAAGTAAAATGTTAAACTGGAGTTAGAAGCAGAGAACACATAATTAGGCAGAATTAAGGAATAGTGTGAGAGTCCCCTTTCTACTTTTAATCAATTAATATTTGGGGAATATTAAGATATTAAATATATTCTTCTTCCAATCTGCCTTAGGTGTGCTTCTCAGCAGAGCCCAGGATCCTCTCTGCCTGGGCCACTAACACTAGGAAAGAGTTGGGAAGAGCCATGGGACTACTGGAAAGGTGTTGGGTGCTCAGGGTTATGCTTCAGAGTAGAAGAATGCAGCAAGAAGAAAACACTGGCCCAGGTTCAAACACTGTCCCTGAGCTGCTTGACCTTGACTCTTCGTGTTTTCTGATTTTGGGTTTTTTTGTAGCCTTTCACTCACTTTTCCTAACAGAGTATCACCAATAATCTAGGACAAAGCCTCACCCACACCACAAATCTAAGAGATAAAATTATGCAGCAAGCCACACAAGATCCTAACTTAGGCTACTGTACTATTCTTAGACTTTTCTTTTCCTTCCATGTTTTTCTCCCACCCTGAACTTCAACCCTAATCACAGCCCTTGTTTTAGCAACAGTTTCACATTTGATCTGGTGACCTCTGTGAAACCCAAACCTCAACATCATCCTGTGTTGTGGATTTTTAGAAACTGAGACTCTAGTTCAGTGATATTAAAGAAGAAATCAACACTTCCTCAATGGTTTCTTCCTTCAAATACCACAACACTGCTAATTCCAACACTAGGAATACTCTAACCATGAATCTTATGTCATAGATGTGAATGAACCTCAGAGTGAAATATCTTGGGCATAATGGGGATACTAACTTCTAGTGACCTTTTCTTAAATTTCTTCCAATTATCTACCTAAACCAACACCTGACACCTGACACTTGTCCAAGTCATACAACACACATGAAATCTGGAATTAAAACTAATTTTTGGACCAAGTGGACTGCCAGTAGTTCTAAACAATATTATCTGGCAATTTCAAGTGCCTTCTTTGCTTTAACTTTTTAGTGTCCTTTTCTTGACACCAATCCCATTATAAACATGAAAAAAAAACCCAGTATCTGGGCAATTTTTCTAAACATGTCTGCCTCCCCAGTTAATCAATTTTATGAAGTCTTAATAATTCTAATTATAACCCCGCAGACATAGCTTACAGACCACTAAAAATGGAATTTTTTTAAAATAACAGCATCCCTGTAACTGATGCCTATTTCTTTTCAGCTCCCTTTGGAAACTTGTTCTGAATGTCTTCATCAGAAGTGATCACTCAGTTCTAGCTGCCTAAATCACATTAAGATGCTTGGTCATTGTACTGTAACACCACCAGTTTTTTGAACCAGAAAATATGGACCCAGGCTGATGGAGCTCTCAGCACAGCACAGCTGATCCTTCCTGAATTTCTCAATTTCACCATACCTCTAGCTTTTTCTCATCTCCCTACTCCTAACAGTAGCTCCAGAAACATGTTACAGTATCAAGCTCAAAATGCCAATGTATTCCAATCTGCTTTCAGGTCCTTCCTTCCCCCGCATCCCAGGCATATTCTCCATACTAATTGCTCACCACAGTTACAACTAGTTTTATCCTTAATGCTGTGTCTCTGAAGCCTGTGAAACTTTGATCTTACCATTCCCAGTTTGCAAAAAGGAAAGGAAAAATTAGGATGCCTGTGAACATTACCTATTGTTTTTTGCCTCCTTGAAACCCTAATGCTGATCCTAAATTCTACCCTGATAATAGCTGTAGCCTGACATCACCCGTAAACGTAATACATGTCTGCTTCTCTAAGAAATATGACTACCAAGTTAATCTCATAATTAGTATTTTAACATCTGAGAGCCCCATATTTAAAAGAGCTCAGCAGTGTATTTTTGGTCAGTTGTTTAGCATAAGAATCAATTGCTTTCCCACACTTCTCTCATTCAGTGCCTCTCTTTTCATGCAGCTGGGGCTCTGTGTGAGATAATGTTGCTTATGTTACCATGTAAAACACTTATGTAAACCATGATACACTTGGTGGGTGCTTCCTTACAGTGCAGGAACTTGCACAACAGGAAAGAGCATAGAGAATGCTGAGGCATCCTATTCATCCAGGTAGAACAAAAGGAAAGCTGTGCTGCACTTTAGGAAGGCCCTCTGGTAGGAAATGCAGATATATTGCCCTTAGGTGGATACCACCAGAGAGAGAAATCTGGAGAGGTCCAGCACTGACTTCTGGCTTGCTGGTCATAGATCCCTGGGAACCCGTGACTCTGAGAACAAAGAATTTGGCATATGGTCTTACCATGATTAAACAGGCCACAACTCAAAAGGATCAGAAGTACACAAGAAGTGTTATTTCTATAATGCCTGTGATAACTTAAAATGAAAAAAATTGAGGTGTTAAATGCATTTTTAAACTTATCATAAATTAAGAAAAGGCCTTCTCAAACTTTCAACAAAACACTTAAAAGGATATGGCATTGAACCTTATTAATTGACCTTTACAGCCCCTGGCAAGAGAAAGATGGGAAATAGTTAAAAATTTATGGAGATCAGAAGGATTGACTTTGGAAGGTTTGTTCCAGTAAGACATTTCTTTTCTCTAAAATGCTAAAATATTTTGATTGATCTCATCCAACTGCTTGTAGTACCCACCTAAAGCTTTTGTGAATGTCACACAGGGCCCTTCAAGGAGAAAAAGTGAATAAATGCTTGTGATGGATGCTAAAAAAGGTGGTCTTCCAGAGTTTCACATCAGGCACCAGAGAGATGATGTAGACCAGTCACAGGAAATCTCTTTCGAATGTTCTTTCCCCAAGGACAGAAGAAAAATTGCTTCCTTTTCCTATGCCCTTGTCATCCAGAGGTCAGGGAGAAAGTCTAATGAAAGGAAAGCACCCCTGGTTTGCTTGCACTTAGCTTGATCATGTTTGGATTTGGGCTATGCAGTATGTCTTCTCTAAGGTCAATGCTAGAAAGTTCTCAGTATTGTCTGGACTATAACACAAGCTTTTGCTTAGACAGATGGCTCATTGTGAAGAGTAATTTACAGAATATTTATACAGTTTCACTTACTTCATCAGTGAGCTACAGTTCACTGACCATTCTTCACCACAGTGAAAAGGTTACGATATTGCCTTATGGGTGTTAAAAAATGAAACATTTTAATGGCAATATTGCTCAAAGAAGAGCTTCAATCATGTCTAATTTTTTTTTTTTAATTCTTTGGAAGTTCTCTTGTAAATCAAGTTCAAGGAAAAAAGACTGTTTGAATTTTACATTTTGAAAAGGTAAGATGAAACTGAAAGAAGAATTTACCAAATAAATAATATTTTGAGAACAGATACACAGGAAATTTCATTCTGTATCAGAATGAAGGATTTCCTGTTGTGAGCCTCTACCTTGTTTGATAGAGTGAAAAAAATCTTCCCTGGTTCATTCATGAGTGTGAGGAAGAGCAGATCTTGTCTTTCTGCCTGTGATGAAAATAACAGCCATCAGTGTAAGAGTCTTCTCCTATTTCCATACCATGTGGGAAAATCTGCTTCCATTCTGGGTAGGACTGTTAATAAAAAATACTGCTATTCCACATTTCTGTGAAATGGAGATTCAGGCTTCCTGCAGAAAGCACCCCATTGCATATGTTCAGCAGACATCTTCCCTCTAGGTTGGCAGTGGGTCTGCTGCAAGCACAACCTTCTGCATTTACTCTCATATCCATCAAGACTGTCTTGGTGCCCATCTCTGAAGGGTTTCAATAGCTGACAGAGAGAGGAGCACCTTTGTGTTTTTGGACTTCATTCTTTACCTCAGTTTATCAAAGTCTAAGCTGTTCTTTGGGAAATTTTTTCCTTCCCCTACTGGTCACATCAAGAGGGTGACATCACTGTGCCTGCTCAGCCATTTCAGGTAGATGAAGAGAGAAAGCAAGATTGCTCTGAGGCACAGTGCTTCTTTTGAGCACCTCAGCGCATCAGCTCCTGAGTAACAGCCCTGCTGTTTCTAGTTCAGCTGGTCAGATATCCCAGAGCCATTTGTAAAAGTTAAATCTGGATGAAGACTGGATTTTAAATAATTCTGTTGTTTGGGTCAATTGTAATACAAAATATTTACTGAAGCCTTATTTATCTTCTTCTGTGCTGTGTTTATACACATGTACTCCATGAAATTTCAGATGCCCAATTACACAAAAGGTTTATTTCAAAAGCTGTTGGATTTTCCTTCCTCCTTCCTTGTAACATTGTATTTGTTTTATGCTATTTGGTGCAGCCAATAGGTGCACCAGTACTACAAAAAGACACTGTTTTTCAGCTTTGAAAGGAAATGTTGTCATTGACAGCCTAGAGATATACACAGAGAGATAGCACATTTGCTAAAACAAACATCCAGCAAACTTATATATGGCTGTCATTTCAGTTAAGTACTTTATGAGTCAGACATCTGGTCCTTGCTGGGTGCCTCTGCATAAGCTCTTTGTTCAGGGGCACGAAGCGGTCTTGAGGCTGTTTGCAAAGACTGTGCAGAGCAAAGCCTTGTCTTCTCCATCTGGGATGAGAAAAGCATGCACGAGCTGAGGTTCTGTTCCTTAATGTTGTACAATACAGCCCACAGGAGGTTTCTCTGAGACAATCCATACATACCTTTCTTGTTTAGATTACTATCCTCTCCAAGTAATACCATGCAAAAAAAGAACAGGAAAACTCTACCGGTAAGGGTTTTATTCAGGAATGGCAGCTTTTTTTCAAATGATCCCCAGAGTGGATTTCATGTGAGTGACCTTTCAGTGTTTTCAAGACAGAAACTAACAATGATAAGGACAACAGACGTACCCCTCCAAATTCACTGAAAGAACTGTTTTGATTCAAAACACTTAGGCTGCATTTATAAACCACTTACTGGGGCCTGATTTCCGTCGCTTTGATGTCAATCTGCTTAGTTTGAAACTCAATGTAAATCAAGTCCTCTTTCAACCCCAGGAAACATGGGGAAGGTGCCAACAGTGAGACGTTCTTTGTGGGCTTGTTGGGAAGAGCAGCTTCTAGACCAGGATGTGTAGAGAACTGGCCTTTGAAACTGCCCCCAGGCAAGCCTTAGCTTCATTATATTAAATGGCCTTTAACAACCAGAGGGCTGAACTAAGTACCAGGATGCTCTTGTCCAGGCTGCAGGTGTTTCACTGGAGAGTTGTGCACAGAGAAGGAACATGTTTGCCTTGGACAATTGCAATAAGCAGCTGTTCTGCATCCTGACTGTGAACCATCCCATGATGAAACATGGAAGGAAAAGGGGTCAGCTGAGTGACACAAGTTTCAGGGAAGCCAGTGCATGGGGACAGAGCTCCAAATTTTGGATAGAGAAGGGGTGTAGGTGAACACTAAACACGTTGAAAGATGGGTTAGACACCTTAGCTACATGTTGGCCTGGACTAACTTCTTCATTAATATTTCATGTCATCCTGAAATTATTATATGAAGGGGAAATTCATCCAGAATGGAGGGAAATCTGAACATTCCCAGTACCAAAAACGGCACATAAATTCAGAAAACTCATGGTGTTTTAAGGATCTTGGTTTCATAACAGAACACAAAATCCCCTAATCTCAGGAAAGCAAACAAGAGTGTGGGATCAGCAGTCCTTGAGAATACTCTGTCTCAGGCCATCATGACAACCAGAAAGCATTGCAGGGAGCCCATACCTACCCAGATCATCTGATGTGCAGTCAACCTGAGGGAAGACCATTTGTCTCTCCCACACTGTAGTCCGTGAGTGGGAAACACAGCAGTGCTCTTTTCCCAAGTACACAGGTTTAAGCTGGGATATGTGCTTGCTATCACGACAGTATCATCCTGTCATTAGAACATCTTCAGCAAACAGCTCCTCTGGTGGCTTGTAGATAAGAATGGAGATGAAAACCAAAGGAGTAATTTTGCTGCTTCTATTTGCTTGAATGCATTCTTGTTGAGTATGCCTTCAGTGGGGCATAAACTCTTTGTGTCTCCACATCTACAGAGGCAGAAGCAAAGCTAATTGTGTCACATTTTTTGCTATTAGGCTCTTGCTGATGGCATGGAAGTACTTAAAATTTTACATTTTAATGACCATGCTCAGACCCTAACCCCCCTGATGGTAATGTTTGCCAGGTTTGTCCCTACTGTGGGAGCCCAAGGTCATCCATCACATTGCAGCAATTTCCACTCCATCCACAAACCTGATCAAAAGCCCAGGGAAGTGACCACGGCCGTGACCCCATGCTCTTAAATATGAATTATGGTCTTTGTTGCTATGCCACAGATTTTCAGTACATACCCAGTGGCAGATAATTGCCTTTCAGCATGTTGGGAAGTTTTTACAAGTAAACACAACAGCCAGAAATGGGTTCCTCAGTGAACCGCACCACTCTCGTCTTCACCTCTCCTCTTCATAAGCTTGTGTGTTTGAATGTACAAAGGACATCCCCATCCCTAAGGCCATTAGGTGACTCATGATTACATTTGGTCCAGACATCAAGGAAATGAAAGCTTTTACAAGCATTATATAAGTTGCTTTAATATTTGCAAATATTCTTGTGTCAATAACAGATACTGTAACTATGCCAGTTATTTTTTAACGACAGACTAAAAGATCAGCCATTCTAAGTAAAATCTACAGCCTATCAACCACAGACAAATTAATAACTGTTAACTCTGGACCAATATATGAACTATATTAAAAATCATCTATTACATATCCATTTCTGTCTAATCAGGTATACTGGACAGATGACCCCTCAACAAGTTTTGTATTTAAATTCTATGAAAACTCTCACAAGTGACAGCATTTAAAATTGTCCTCCAGCATGCACTAGCAAAGTTAA
Source organism: Dicrurus megarhynchus (assembly GCA_013399195.1). Taxonomy (NCBI): domain Eukaryota; kingdom Metazoa; phylum Chordata; class Aves; order Passeriformes; family Dicruridae; genus Dicrurus; species Dicrurus megarhynchus. The sequence goes on from VXAD01008395.1 coordinate 625,161, forward strand.
AAAATAGTACAGAATAGCTCTAACCACAACAAACCAAACCCCTGCATCTATTATAAATTTAAAATCCCATGCCTGTGTGTATAGATACATGAAAAACCTCTCCAGCACTCCCGCACAAACTGTACCCCCAGTAATAAGCCAGTTCAAAGCTTGTAGCTGATCCAGGTGCAATCTCCTTAAACCAGATGTGGGCTCCAATCAAGTGCATTTAGCACTTTGACAGTGCTTGATATTTCACACTTGTGATGGCTAGTGTGGATGACCTTTTAAAGCTCAGGGTGCTCATTTCCATGTGGAAAGCAGCAGCAACATCTGTGGGTGAAATGTTGTGAGAATAAAGTGTCTTAGGTAAAGAAGTCTGGCCTTTTCAGGAAATGGCACTGAGAGAACTAATACTGGAGGACCAAAAGAGAGTGAGGTCATTAATGCCAAAAGCACAGTATTTTATCCTGATTGATGTGGTCTTGTTGTTTTGCAGTCTTTTCCTGTTTGTTCCCATTTGTGGTTTCTAATTTCTTACTTCCATTTTTTTCTCTTAAACATGATTTTTATTGTGTACTTCAACCAGTATTGCACACTGTGTGGATCTAGCCCACGAAAGACACTCCAGGGCACTGGCTTTATACAAATAATCCCTACCTGCAGCAGCAACCTGCTGCTTCAAAATGCTGCCAAGCCCCAAAAAATCAGTGTTGGGCTCTCACCCCAATACACACTGCAGTGGCTTCTTTCCTGATTGCAGAAGGAAGTGCAGGATAATCATACTATTAGCATCACTAGTTTCTGTATGCTGTCCCACCACAAATAAGAGGATTGATGAAGATGTCCACGAATTACTGCTTGAGAGAAGAAAAAAAAGCTTGACAGATGAATGCAAATCCTGCAACAAACAAAGATTTTCCACCTCCATGTATTTTTCAATACTCCTGACTGTTCCTAAGTTGAAGAGTGACTTTTTCCCTGGTTTTCAAACAGTACCATTGCTACATTGTGGTGACAGCTTGTGAATAAACATCTGAAATGGTAATTCATTAACGCTTCCAGCACAGCTCACTAATGACTGAGGAGTTCTGAATTAAAAATAGCTTTTTTTCCTTTTTCTGGCTATGCTGTTTGCCAAACCTATATTCCCAAACAGGTAGTTAAGTGTACTTCAACCAGACAGAGTCCCAAGAAACACATACTCAACTTCACTTCCTGACATACTCTGAACTGCTTTTAGTTCTGTATTTCTGTACAAATACACCTAGTGGCTAAATTAGAGGGTATGAGCTACAGCAAATTACACAGCCTGTTTAGACTCACAGGCCAGCTCCCATAGTTAAGGGAAGGTTTGCTTTGAAACAGTTCCAGGTTTTCTCTCCTTGGTCTGAATTTCCTTTTTCAAGCACCCCTTTCACCTTTCTATTTATGCCTCCCTCTTCCCTTTCAGCACCTCAGCAGCACCTCTAACATTGCTGGAAGAAGCATAGAATGTCTTCCATTTGAAAAAAAAGTGAAATAAAAAAAGTCATCCAGCTGCTTTCCTGCTCTGCCTTCTCCCTCTGTTCTCCAACCCTCTCCATCACCCTCCTGACAAGGTGCAATTTTGTTCTTTTCTCTGGAGGTCTGTTTCTGCTGCAGCCCAGCGCAGGTGCGTGTGTGGCATTTGCAGGAGGTTTGCACTTGCAGGAGGCTCTGACCTCTGCTGCTGGACTGGGCTGGTACGTGTCACCATCAGACCCCTCAGCACTTGTGGTGGGGCAGGCAGTGAGGAGGGACAGGGGGCACATGCAGTATCTCTGTTGCAGTCCAGACTCGTGTTGCAATCACACCTCCACACACAGCCTGGTGCAAGTCTCTTGGTGCATCCCTTGGTAGCAGTGCTTCTTCTGCTTCCTGTGCTTGGTCACCTGCACTCAGTTAGGGTGGACTGGGGAGCCATCAATCCACTTTGTGCTCACGGTAAACATGAAACTGCTGGCTTTTCTGAACCCCCAGTAAAAAGCTGCATAGCAGAAATACAGAAAATGGCACTAGAATTTTAGAAGTACATACTGGACATTATACGGAATTCTTATTACAGGATGCAGTAAAAATACCTGTTTTAAATGGTTGTTAGCCAGATTGACTTTAGCAGAAATGCAGATTCCATAAAAAAACCCAAAAAACCAAAAACAACAAACCAAAAACCAGTAATGTTCAGCCTTCATAGCCCATTCTTTTAAAATATTTTCCCCATGACCTAATGTAGAATAAAGACATGCAAACAAATGTCTTTGTACATATTGTAATGATGGGAAGTTCTCTAGAAACAGCAGGCAAAAATATTCTTATTGTCATTGGGCTTTGAGACTGAGGTAAATTTTAAGATACTTCGGTTTTGCTGGTTTGCTATGCCAGAGCACTAAATGCAGTTAGAATTGTTCAAAGATGATTGTCAGTGTAGTCTTTTCCTAACACTGTGGGTACCTGAAGTCCAAACCAGTTGCATGGTTATTTAGAGCAGCCCTAAGGCGGCTCAAAGTCCCGTTCCACACAGAAGTTTAAAAATCAGAGACAACAAGAAAAATTGTGACATTTTGGCAAAATTCATTCTTATGGCACTCTCTTCTAGTCAGCAGAACCTTTTCTCTCCATCTTCTGTCAAGCTGCAAAGCAAGGAGACTTGAGCAGAGACATCAAGCCCAAATTGTGGGAGTCCCGTAATTGTGTGGAACAATAAAACAAAACATAAACAACAAATAAACAAAAAAGAATCACTGACAGTCAAACATAAAGTTATGATCTTGAGCACCAGGTGATGGACATCTAGAAAGAAACTGAGAAATAAAACTAGCAGATGTGGTTGATGAACGTTAACGGTGGGAATTAATTTTGTCCAAACTGGAAGTAATGGCCCTGTTCCAAATCTGTCTACCAGGACTGAAATGAGCAGTGGCACCACCAGAGTCTACACTTCACAAAATGTGAAAGGCACCTTCATCATTACAAAGAATCAAGGTGTGAAATTAGCAAAAGGCTCCAAGGAATGTTCCTAACACAATAGATGTGCACTCATGCTTGTTAATAATGGGGCTTCCGCGAGATGACTGCCAAATGGTAGCACTTCACAGCTTGCTGCCAGCTCCACACCCACAAATCAGCCTGCTACACATCTAAATGCTGCCATCCACGGAGCTTCAAAATCACAGGAGTCAGCGGGATGGTGTGTGAGTGGTACCAGCTGCACCCGCTAAAGGGTTGCAGCAGAAAGAAAAGTTGAGAAATTAATGATACGAAAAGCTAAATGCAAGTGTTTTATCAGCCCTGTATCTGCAGCCACATTTCTCTCTTGAGAGTTAACCCCTTCCTCACCAGCGTGGCCCTTTTAATTACAATTATTACTTTTATTTTATTTCAACAATTAAACTGTTCTTACCTCAATCCACAAGTTTTGCCTTTTTTCTGATTCTACTCCTCATCCCCCCAGTGGCAGCTGGCTGTATCGAGCAAGTGACTGTGTGGTACTTAGTTGCCTGCTAGGGTTAAACATCTACACCACCAGATGAAATTACTTTGCAATTACTTTTTAATGGCAGCCTCATAAACTGGCAGTGGTGAAAGTCCATTTTCCATTGCTTTCAGAAGCATAGAGGTAGCTTTGCCATGTCATGATGACCTGTTCAAATACCTCACCCACTGTTGTTTGTACTTATTTCACTGTTATTTGAAAAATGAAATTTTGTTGCCTTGAGCTTGCGGACTTCTATTAAATCAGACTCCTTGATCACCTTGAAATTTATTGTGGCAGGAAGCTCTTGTAGGTGAAACATGGCATTTTGCTTCACAGAATATTGTATTCTTTCTAGGGCTACTAATTGCCAGACGAGAGTGTCCAGAAGACCTGTAAATTCTGCTTGTGGGCACACATCCGAAACCACTCATACTTTTCTCCAGGTCAGCAAACCACCCTAGATTTGTGTCTAATGGGATTACATAAAACTCGATGGGCTTAGTTCAGGGGCCTTATTCTGCCTGGGTAAGGGGGAGTATGGGGCAGCAAGCAAGCTGTGGCTGAGGAATCTATGACCAGTTTGGGGAATTGACATCCTGATGTGCCTGGGAGGCACATGGGGCACTGAGGGTGTTGAAACTCCCAGATCCCTTCTCCAGGAGATTTGGAGGGGGCTGGCAGGGGGCTACACAGCTGCACAGCCCACTGCTGCACATCTGGGCAGGGAGATGTGAAGGGCCCTGCATTCCCTTCTTTGAAGCTGACTCAAATTAAAAACATGTTGGAGGCTGTGCTTCTTTTTCCATTAAAGAACACGGGTCAGAAAAAAACATGGGGGAGAGGAAAGTGAAAGGAGAGAGAGTTCCCTCCCTGTTTTCTTTGTTTACTCCCATCCCTCTCCTTCAAGGTTTTCAATGCTCTTTCCTCACTTTCTGAGAAGCAAGAAGTAGAAGAAGAAAAAAGATGAAAACCAGATTTTTCTTAAAAAAAAAAAGAAAAAAAGAGAAATGAAAGGTTACATTTTCTTTTTCTGAAATGGGACTGTTTTCCTGAATTTGAAGTGCTTTCATAAAACAAAGAGTTTTGGCAAAGCTGCATTTCTCAAAAATGTTTTGGACAAAAAGTTTTCATAAACTTTATTAGAAATGCAAACTTCCAACACTCATAGCTAACAGTCTCTCCCACATGACCTGTGGCAAGGGGGACACAAATAGAGGAATTAGGAGTGAGCTGGACTCAGAGCAAAACTTGCAACAACACCCTAAAATCAGAGAGGACACTGTGGGAGAGGGATGCTGATCTGTGCTTTGGCATGCAGCCATGTGCACAGCCTCAGGACCTGCCAGCAGCAGCATCTCCCTGGAAATAGAAGTGAACTGCACCTCCATGCTCTCCTCTCTGCTGTGGAGTCATTTGGTAATCACTGGCTGTTCTACATGCTACAGAGGAGCATGAATAGGTCCTGAGTATTTCTTTTCTTCTAGTTGTGGATAAAGCCTGCACTCTAGTGGATTGTCTCTATAGGAAAGTGTAATCTATTTATTGTAGAATATAAAGACTGAATTTCCAGAAATGCTGGACTCTGTTCTACCTTCACCTCGCAAGGACTGTGAAGACAGCAAAGTCAAGCAGAAAAGCTCTTTAACCCAGTCTTATCCCCAGGTTCTCCAGAGAGCCTCAGAGATCCTGGTTTTGTCCAACACTTGTAATTTGATTGCTATGCAGTTTGAAGTTCCTTTCTGGTAAATTTCCACACTGAAGTAGCAAGGCTCTCTCTTTAAGGGTCTGTTTTGAAACCAAGAATATTAATGTAACCCTTTTTGTTGACTCCACAAGGCTTTAGAACAAGTTCTACGCCACTCACTTGTGGGCGGTTCATGCCTATATTTAATGGTAAACATGTTTGCTTTTAAAAGCACTGGAGATACTAGGAAGTAAACATACTCTTTGCTTTAGGCTTGTCCCTAAGTCCTGTGCCAAATCTGAGCTTAAAATATTTACTAATACAATAGGGAGCTGGAGACAGTCACAGAAAATTTATTTTAAAATCTGAATGCTTGAGGAAACTTTGTTATACTGTCTTCTCATATTGCTGCCTAAAACTACAATGTCAAGCATGAATAAGGGGGAACAAGAGCCAAGTGTTGTACTATTAAGTATAATAAGAAATGTTTCTCTGTGTGTACTTGTTTGTTGTGGAAAAGGGGGAAGCAACAATACTGTTTCCATACAACAATACTGTTTCCATAATGTACAGGTCTCATGGGAAGAGGTAAAGCTAGTTCAATCTTCCGACATTTCAACCCTGGCACAACTAAAAGACATTATCAGAAATGCATATCTTGTTTGTTTGTTTGTTTGTTTGAGTGCATGTGATCACATACTTCCCCTCTGTGTGTGATGGGAACAGTTAGATGACTGATGACCCCAGCAGCTTTAAAGCCTGTCATCCATTCTCATCCAAATCAGAGGGTTGCTCTCCATTTCAGCTGGTTTGATGGAAAGAGGCAGCCCGTGGAAGAAAAAGAACTCTAATCATTCCTTCTTTAAGGGAAAAAGACCAACTCAGTTTGCCCTCTTACACTGGCCCCTCAGACAGAAGGGAGTGAATGGTGGTTCTGAGTATCCACATACTGGCAAAAACTGAGCAGAGGTCATGTTCTATTTTTCAAGGGTTCTTTCTTACCTGGGGTCATAAGGCTTATGCTTAGATTTAGGCTTCCCTGCAGAAAGGCTATGCACAATACTCGTCTTTCATGTAGATGTTAGGATTCCATTCAGCATGAGCTGCACAGTAGCTCTGACAGTATCCAGGCATGAAGTTAAAATGTGCAAAGTGGAAATCGTCTGAAAGGGAGGGTACTGGCAATTAGTCCCAGTGCTTATGAGCTACTTCCTTCACATTGCCTCAGATCGAGATTCTGCACTTGATAACAGCAGAAGGTTAAAACTTGAGACAAGCTGGACATGACCAGAAATACAAATATTAAAAATCAGGTCGTGATCTTTAAATAAACATGAATTGCTGGAGATCATGCCAGACAAAGTGTGGTTCTATGTCAGCTGGGAATTCCTGTATGGCACTCAAGGTTTTGAAACTCATTTGGAAATTCTCTGCTGTTATACAGCTCATATAGTTCACTATAGAATATAGTTAATTGTGTCAAGTTCTTCTAATTCTTCTATGGGCTCAAAGGCTATTGGAAATTTACATTTGCGGTGTCCCCATCTTGCTTTATGATATATAAACAGCTGTATTGTAACAACTCTAATAATTCGGATGATCAGTGGCTTTTGTATTTACATTTGACAGATCTCTGCCAACAGTAACACTACCAAAACTATAGCACCTACTGATGAAAAAAGAGAATTGTAGCAGAAATGGAAATTAAGGCAGCATTTAATGCATGAGATAATGCTCTGGCTACTTACGTCATCGTCAGACTAAATACATCAGTCTGTCTTTCTTAATGATCTGGTTTCTTCTATTTAGCAGAATTTGAAAGTTCATTTGTTTTTGTAACCCAGCCTCTCTAGTATTAATTTTCTCCTGGCTCTATGGAGCCTCAGAATTATTCTGCTGACAAATGCTACCGCGGTCACCATGGGGAGTCAGGAATTCAAGGAGTGAAGTCTGGGTGTAATGTGCTTGTATCTGGCTCAGTGCAATTTCCAGTTGCTTTATGCAAAGCTAGCCATTGCTTACAATTCATCAGCTACAAAAACATGACTGAGAGGCACAGGCAGGCCAGTGTACAAGAGAGACTGTGTTGTAAGTTAGAATGGTTGATACCATTGTCAATCATGCTCCAGGTTCTTACCTGATAACAGAATCAGCTAAAACTATCTATTTTCTCATTCTGCCAGACCCCATCAAATAAATGTAACTGTTTAGCAAACACTCTAAGATTTCTTTAACCCATATTAATATTTCCTATCCTTGATAATTTAGTTCAAAACAGGTAAAAAGAGATAAATTTTCCAAAGCCAGAAATACCCCTTTTCCTTTTCCTTTTCCTTTTCCTTTTCCTTTTCCTTTTCCTTTTCCTTTTCCTTTTCCTTTTCCTTTTCCTTTTCCCTAGTTGGTGCCAGGTAACTACATCCGACAGTAAATGACTCGCACCTGGTGTACATGGGGTCCTTAAAATGCATTGCCATGGGGCAGGTAGACTTTAGATGTGTGGGCAAACTCACCTGCTATCTCCTTTCCTCTAGTACGGTTTGATAATGCCATTTGGATGTTTGTTTGTTTGTTTGATAATGCCATAAAGCTTCCAGTGGGTAATGACTCCCCATTAGAAACCAGCAAGTTTTACAGTGCTGTTCTCAAGAACCCACCATCAGACCTGTAGAATCTTCAAAGGGGATACTTCTCCGAGCCCTCTTGGAGGCTGGATGCCATCCAGCTCTGGAGATTGCTCAGTATTTTTGTTGAGCAGGAGAAGCTCCAGGGTGCTGGCCCCTGACGACACGAGGCTGGCACGTTTCGCGCAGTAATTGGCAGCAGATGGGGACGTGCTGTGGCAGCCCTTTGTGGGGCTGTCTGGGGGCTCTGCTCCAGCACGTGGCAAGGCTGGAGCAAGGCAGGGCTGAGCACTGAGCGCTGGGACTGCACACAGGGGTGAGCACTGGAGGAGGGTATGTCCACTCTCCTTTTGCTCCTGTTCCCACCGTCCCCTCCCTCCCTCCGCAAAGGCCATAAGCTCTACCAGGGAGCACATTACTTGCAGATGGGTATTTTCTGAAAATACCAGGGACAAGTTAATGTACAATTCGGAACAGACCTGCAGCTTTTTAAAAATTGTTACTCTTGTAGATACCATAGAATTATTTTCTCCCCTGCGCTCATAAAAAAGAGTAAAATTAAGCCCCGACAAACCTTATTTTCAGTGTAAACCAGTTCAGTTTTTGATTTGAATATTTAAATTTTACAGCAAAACTTTGGTTGAAGGGTTTTTTGGTTTTTAAGGTTTTTTTTTGAGAAACATGAGCAGAAAGAACTCAATTTCAGTCAACAGCTGTTTTCTCTTGGGGAAATCCATCAGAAGTTTCAAGTCAGATTGTGGTGCTTATGGATGACGCGTTTCACAGAAGTAATGGGGTGGATTAAAAATTCTTATTGATATAATTCCATATAATTGCACCCAAAATATCAGCTGCAACCACTGCTATCAGCATACTATGGGAAGAGTTTGTGGATCTCTGAGTAACGTATTTTGAATTGTTTATATGCAGACTTTAAGCACCACAGGATATTCTCTCCCCAGCCATGTAAACGATATGGTAAGGATCTTATGTCAGCTGGGACTCCAAGTATTTCTAAAATGTATTATAAAATGCTATTATAATACAAATAACAGGGAAAGCTTCCATCCAGCTGGAAGGACATGTGCTGCAACAGTTGGAGACTATCTCCAAGCAATCCCATCTGATGTGATACGACTGCCCATGAGAGATGTTTCCTGGACTCTGGCCTTGTAACATAATGATCAGCTACTTATTTTCCTGAACACTGGGAAATGCAGGAGGACTGGAAATGGTGTTTTGACATTTGTGACCTTTAGCCCACTTTTTGTTGGTTTTGCAATTTATTATGCAGGGCATACAAACACACCACTACCAATCTTTTGACTTCTGTTCCAGCTCTCAAGATGCCTGTTTTAAGCACAGGACAATTCCCTATCAATCTTGCCTTCTTGGCAAATCTTGTCTCATTCTCAAAGGTAATTTTTCCCTTCCTGGGGAGAAGAAACCTTTTCCTAAAGATCAAGCATAAAACTTGTGCATGAGTACCTGCCACTTCTTCAAATAAAGCTTTTTGTAAGTCAGGACTTAGGTGTCTTGTGGTTCTTCCCAGGTAGCAGTGACTCCTACAAACATGCAGTGGAGAGCAGGCCAGGTCACTTGTTTTTGGTGAAGAAGCTGGCTCTACTGATTACTTCACAAAAGGCTGGTGGAGACTTCACAGGTACACATGAGAAAACAGAGACATCTGGAGGTATCAAAGAATTTTTGAACATATGATGAAAGCAGTGTGTCCTGAGGCTGTGGTGAAGCAAAAATTCCTGGTCTTCAAGTGAGTGAGAAGAGGATGAGTGATCAGACTCAAGGCTGAACTCCCAAGTGATGCCTATGACAGTGGTCTACAGGCAGGGCTTAAACTCTCATGGCTCTTGGACCAAGCAATGAGGAGATTATTAAAGATGTGCCATTGTTGCTGTGACCATGCGTTTTTCTTTTTGTGCTGCTGGTTTCCTGTCCAGGAAGAAATGCCCAGTAAAGTTACATACAAGTTATATATGTACAAGAATTGTTTATTTGTTACAGTCAGGACCAACTGGAGAAAATCAGCAGCTCCCTAAAACAGCCCTGTACTTCCTCTGACTGCTTTCTCTGAGCTGCACACAAACCACAGTTTTCAGTGGAGGGGGGAGGAGGAGGAAGAGATAATCAGAAGCATATGTAGGCATTAACTAGAGATTTGCTGGACCTTTTTGTAAGCAACTGTTCAGGGAAGTTGCCTGGCTATGGGAGAGAGAAGAGAGATGGGAAAAAATAGACCAGCATGACTGAAGCTTAAGGACTTGCCCTTTTCCTGCTCTCCTCCACTGCACTGTGGGGCAATTTGCTACCAGGGCAGCAGCAAAACCCAGCAGCCCAGTCTGTGGCTAGATGTGGGGTGGTGCTGAGGGAATGCCATGTAATTAGTTTTGGTGAAGAAGTCGGCTCTGCTGAGTAATTCACAACAGTCTTGTAAAATAGTTTCCTACCCAGCTTAGACTGGGTTTACACTTTCCTTTGTCTCACCACCTGCAAAAGTAGGCGAGGGCACTGGTTAATTTGTGAGAGACCAAGAGACTTAGTCAGAGGGCGGCAACTGGGACAAACATCTTTCCCTGCCTTTGTTTTTAAATCTCATTTAGAAATAAAATCGCAGGACAGGGATTATCTAGCACCATGTGCTGACACACAGCTTAACACAGCATGGCTTGGGTTTCCACTGGGGATAGGCGGTTTACACCTACAGTATAAACAATCACTGAAAATTTCTCCTATTACTTCCAGAGTCAAACAATGACAAGGCAAGTCTTTCCCAGCCCTGCTGATGAGAAAACACTTGGACAGCCATTGGTGATTGCCAATGAGAATGCTTAACACATCTCTCACCCTCTTTCAGGAGAGGTATTTGGTGACTTTGTTCACCAGTAGTTATTTGGATACCAGTCTCTTATGTATTTTGATACTAGTCATCTGCTGAAGGAGTATTTCTCCTAATTCTCTTGGTTTTTAATGTAGAACATCTGTGTCTTCTTTCCTGAAATAGTTTGTCCTTTTCTTTCCCCCCTTAAAGTAAATTTATGAATGAAATGTCTGCTTTGTTCTTCAGTTTGGTTTGCTGCTGTCCAAAAGTTGCAGACACCTTAGCACACACAGAGCAAATAATTCCAGATTCTCTCACAGAAAAACACACGCTGGCCCATGAACATGCACAAAAAATCATTACAATTCATTTTAGCTGAACAGAGTGTCTCATCCTGGACTTCAGTTTCAACCACATGACCCGATGAACTGTAGATTACCTGAGTCAGACAGCTTGTCTGACCAACTGCAAATAATTTTCCTGTTACTGAGAATGCCCTTGGGCCTTTGTATCTTCTCATAGAAAAAACCTGTTTCCATCTGCATGAAAATGTTGATTTTTGACAGACCTCTCCTTTGGACATAGTTTAAAGAAACTGGTGAATATTTAGAGCATCCTGCATTGCTCAGCTAGCAGTAGTACACTTCCAAAGGAGTCAAGATGAAAAGTTTTGGTACAAATCTTTAATTACAAAAAACCCCGTGTTATCTACTTTCCTCTGCTAAACTGAAGTCTAAGGGCAAACCCAAATTTCAGTGGAAAACAGTACTCTGCTGATTTGTTAAGGCTTTGGGGCATGCTTTGAGATGTTCTTTCAGCTGATATCACAGGGGATATGAGATTGTTCATGAAAACAACAGGGGAAATGAGAGACAAGGCAGTTGTGTGCTTCTTTTATTCTCCTTCTGCTGACCTATCTAACTTGGGGAACTACCCAGGAGTGCTCAAGAAATGCAGGGGTAAACAAAATTGACTAACTAGTGCTTTCCTTTCAACTACAGGAAAAATCCTTCTTGCCTTTTCTCAACACTACCCAAGCCTTGAGGATGAAGCCCATACTACTAAATAAAGAGATTTTCTTCTCTTATTTAGTCTTTGTTTTTTACCTCATCAAGCAAATTTTCAAGGAACAACCACTCTAGTGAATGAAATATCACACATCCTGAAAACATAAATAACTTTCATATTTGTAAGTCCTGATAAGATGCACAGTAAATGAAATTTTAACATGAAAACTAGTGTTTTGCTTTCCATTAATCCTTGAAGCACCTCCCTCTGGGACAGCTTTGGAATCAAAAATGCATTACTGCACATCTCATTAATACCATGTGCTTTCCCTCAGTAAAAAGAGCTTCTGTCCTACAGGCCTCTTGGCACAGAAATCCAAGCTAGGCAGCTGTAGGAAAAGCAGCCCATGGTTTGCTGCCCTCAATAGCTGCCCTCAATAGCAATTCTGAAAGTTATGGAAAGAGGGAGATTTCAGCATCAGGTTGGACACATCAGGAAATAGTTTTGTTTCATGGGCTCACACATAACCAAGTACTGTTCACCTAAGAAGAAAATATAAATAATTAGAACCAGCTTAATTGTAGAGCCACTTGCTACAAAAGACAGTTCAGAAGTTCATAGATTTTGAAGGTCAAACAGGACAACATGATCATCTTCATTTGCTTTCAGGAAGCTTGATGGACACTAACAGTAGATTAACAAATTTCTTTTGAAGAAAATAATGTTTTCCAGTATTAAACCTGTCTTGAACACATAAAAAATGTATCTCGCCAGTCCTTATTATTGATGTCTTCATTACATCCTGGTAACCAAGAGTTACACTTCTAGTTTTATTACAGTGTATCTTGTTAAACTAGCTAGTCCCTACCTATAATTCACCAGTGCCCATGCAGACCCTGGAAAAAACAGAGGAAATGCAAGAGGTTTCATTGACACTGAAATTAGAAGAGGCACTCAAACTATTGCACAGAGTTACATGGCCTACTTCATAATTTCCTGCACAAGTTTGGCGTGGGCCCTGCAGACATGCTGTATTTCAATAATTCAAGGAGTGGGGCACAATTAACCTTTGCTGGTTCAGAAACTGATTCCCAGAGGCATCAGCTGCTTATCCCTGAAAGCAATAGCTGTGCACACAGAGTGCTGTGGGCATGAGGGTAAGTGTGCGGTGAGTTGTTCCCCATCCCGGAGATTGGATGATCAGCAGGGTTCTCTCAGAAAAGTTTGGAAATCAGTTTGTCTCTGAACTGTCATGTGTATTTAGAAAATGAAAAATAGGATCCAGAGCCCAACAAACAATCTTTTTTTTTTTTTTTGGAACCTGAGCTACCTAGGCTTTTCCATGCAGGCTTATTGCTATATGAATGTTAAACTAAAGGGAGCATCACACACTGCATATCAAAATGCTTACTCCAGCATTTGGTCAAGGTCTCAGCAGCAAGCTTCCTAATTGCTAAGTATTTCCTGGCAGTTTCAAATAGCCATAATGGTGAGCATTTGTAGAGCACATTTTAGGCAAGGTATTCCCTAGGCAGAGCAGAAGCCCAAGGTACCAGCCAGACAGTGGGTTAGTTCCTGCCAGACACAGTTGCTGAGACTCTGAACAAACTGCCTTCTGAACTCAGCAGAGTTCAAGCTCAAGCACTCTGAATGGTAGGAAAGCATGACTCAGATGAAGTGTTCTTGTCAAATGTTGCTATGCCCAGCATTCCATACACAGTTTGTGCACCACAAGAAACAAATACTCAAGGAAGCATTGGTGATTTGGCAAGAAGTGCTAGTAAGTAGAATACTTACATATTTTTAAGTATTTTCCAAATGTTTCATATTTTTCAATGGAGAAAAACAGAAATTTTATGTACAGATCTCTACATAGGCTGGCAATTTAATAGTGTAGCACTGACAATTTATTTGAAAAAAGTTATTGCACTACACTAGGGTTAAGGACATATGCATGGAAAGCACAATAGGTTTGTTGCAATATGTACTTATGTAGAAGTACTTATGTACTTCTAATCTTTCCATATCTCCTCAGCACAAAGTCTGATGCTTGGAATTTCATTATAAATCCAACCTACAAGTGCTTCATCTATCACATGATGCCTGCACTAACCAGAACAAAGTGGTACTAATCGTGCTTCTGCTTTTATGAAAAGCATCAGCAGAGATAATTTTGTCATCCAAAACATCTTGACTGCTGTGACAAAGGGTTGAAAAATCTAGATTAGATTTTTGTGCTTTCAAGAGAAGTTTCAAGAGAATAATAACAGGTACAGTTCCAATGAGCTAGAAAGGTTATGAAACAACTTTATCTATCTCAGATTCCTAAAAAACTCCAGAACCAACCTACAACCTTTTTCAGGGTAAGACAGAATTCACATGTGTAAACATAACCTGTAGATTTTTGTATGTCTGAAAAAAGTATTCATATATGTATCTGCAGTGAAAACAAAACAATCTTGTATATGACTTATTTTGAGTATTTAAATATTGTCAATGAAAGGTTTGTTTATGCATTAAATAAAATAGGAAAAAAATAATTGCCAAAGCAACAACTTCACCACAGGAAAAATGTTTTATGATGGTAATTCTATGCTTGCTGTCCAGAGTTGTGCAAATGTCCTTCAACGTTACTCTGATGACTTGTGTATATAAATGCTTTTTCTTTCTTTTGATTTTCTGGCAGGGGTTTTCCAAAAAACAATCTTGCGGAAGCTGTATAAGACAACTATGTTTTTAGAAAGTCACATTTAAGGATTTGAAAATAAATGTGCCCATCAACAGAGAAGAGAAGTTTTTAGAACAGGATCTTATTCATTGCTTTGCATAGTGTATTTCCTTTTATTATTGCTCAGGATGTTAACTGGATAACTTCGTATAGCTGCATAAAATTCAGCCATTGTTAGCTCTGGGGTTTTTTTAGTTTTCTCAAAAACTAACATTGCTATGCATGCCTTATATCTGAAAATAAATAAAAACCCCAGACCTGAATAGTTGAAAACCCAAAGTCTGATGTATAGCCCACAGGTAATTTGTAAAGATCAAGAGCTATAAAAGTCTGTTCCCTTACTCAGGAAAGCGCCTCTCTGAGAGTGGGCAAAGCCTGATGCAGCTTAGACAGGGGAAGCGTGTGCATGCCAAGGACCCTTAAGTCACTGTGTACTTCAAAGCTGTAACTTGAGCTTCCCCAGTGACTTCGCAATAAATCAAATAAACCAGGCTGAGGCAGCAGGGGAGCCAGGCCAGGAAAGTGGAAGACATGGGGAAAAGAAAGTGCTGTGATAATGAAATGTGCAGGAAACAAAGTTGTCCTGCTATGGCTGCCCAGTCCACAAATGTGAAATTACAGCTGTTAACTCCAAAAGTGCTTGCTTTCTTCACTCAAGCAATTGAACCGTGGCATCCCCAAATAGAGGTAACATTCATGGAACTTAGGAGTAATGCAAGCCATGCTGCACTTACTGCCTCACACATAATTTCTTCCCAGTCATGTAGTCATGAAAGTTTTATTTTTTTAAGTGATGCAAGCAGATGCAACACAGACACTAGCAACTTACCTTTTTATTGGTGACTCCACCTCAGCCTGGATCTGCAGGAGTCCAACAACAGAGAAGCAGGAGGACACAGGAGAAGCTGATAGACTTACATGAGTTTTGAAGACCATGGACCTCTATAACTTAAGACCAGATCTTGGAGCCCTGCACACATAGAAGTGGAGCCCTGGACTTGGATTTACAGATGACTGGTGCACGATAAGATAGTTCATACAATGTCCGATATGATTTGCAAAACATGGCTTGTTCAAGAGACAAGCTAGATGCTCTGGAGCAATCATGTCAAGCAGGCTTTTTCATCATGCATTCATCTTTCCCCCTAGCAAATCTCAGCCTACGCCGCCACACTGCTGTGGTGCCCTGAACATAAGGCTGTAATTGACGAAGCTGACCCACGTAAATTCACTTTGTTTTCTGAAAGCTGAACCTTGCAGACCATGCAAGGGAATAACTAGTTCAAGGGGAGCTAATTTTGCAGAGACCAGCCCTACAGGATTGACTATGCTTTCCCACTGGAAGACTAGACGAGAAAGGCTTAGTAATTTTAACTTAGGTTAAAAGTATCATAATCATAAATACTTCTCTACTGAGTGTTAGGGAAAAGAAAAAAAATAATGAGTGGGTAGGCAATAAATTATTAAGCTATCGTTCAGCAAATCTAGACAGGGGAATTCAGAAGGAAAGGAATAAAATTCTTAAGGATTTTATTTTATTGACTAGTTTCCAACTTAGAAGAAGGTTAGAACTTAACCCTTCATTTTAAGGCAAGAGTTATAGCTGGTTCTGTTCCTTATAAGGGATTGCTGATGTTTGTTATTAATCATCTTCATCTTCAATGGTGTTATAAACCCTAGGAGACCTATACAGCACAGTGATGACTGAAAAATACCAGTAGCACCTGATGAATGGCCAAAAACTCAAAAACCATTACCTGCAGCTGCATAAAGTCATTACTGCTGCTTTAGACATGAGCAGTCCAAGCATCCAGAGATGCAGGATCCAGGGCACTCCCAGACCGCATCCCATGTGAAGGATGGAAAGTGATACCATGAGAGAAAGTGATACCATCAGAGAAAGTGAGCCCTGCCAGTCCATGTGCTCTCCTAATTCCAAGCTCTGGCCAAAACACTTGCCCAAGAGAAACGGGCTTGTCTGGCTGCAGCCTGTGAGCTGCTGACCTAAGGCAACTGAGAAGTCACTTGAACTTACACCAGATGTGTTGCTTTCTAGAGATCAAAGCGATTTTGTGGGGTGGGAGGAGACCTTTTTCACTTCCTGATAGCAAATGGCAGTGGAAATCCCCTCTCTGGACATGAACTGGAAAATCTGGAAACTACCTGGAGGGTTATAAAAAATGGCCATCAGGCCTTTCCACCTTTCTTGACCACAGCTGGTTGAGATATTGTTCAGAGAAAAGGAGTCCTGGACACTCAATTTTCATAACAGTGATCCTTCTACGCATCCTCTGATGTACATCCACTGTCAGGAGACAATGCCATGTTCATCAGTACTTGCATAGACATCTTCATGAACCAACACTGGTCTTGTTCGAGCTGCACCTTCACTCCTTGCTTCTAAACTCAGCAACCAGGGAACACCTCATCCCACTGGTGGCAGAAACCCCACAATTATAATGAATCCTGTCAGTCAGTTGCGACTCCCACAGCTTTAGCAAGAGACTGCTGAGAGTGGCATGGCAGGGCTTGAGATGAGCACTGACATGCTGCAGCAAACTGTGATCAGGTCTTTTAAAAGCCAATCATGCCAAGCAATGCCCTTGCCTTTTCAGTACAGCTCACAATCCTTGCTCCTCCTTTGCCACTCCACTGTGCTAACAGAAGGAAGTTCAAGTCACACCCTGAGCCTCTAGAGAACATAGCAAAAATCCATTTTTATGGGCTTTTAAAAATAAGACATCAGATTTTGTATTGAATTTATTAAGAGGTACATTCTTTTAGCTGAGTGGACACTAAATGCAGGAACTCTCAGCAGAGGAAGGGAGGTGACAGTACAGGACACTAACTTTTCAAACTTTTGGCTCAGTAATCTTCCAATCTTATTTTTAGTACCTTTAGATCTCATATTTTCCTGCTCTCTTCCTCCTCCACCCCCTTTCCTTTTTTCCTTACATGGGTGGCATATTGCTTTCTTCTTATATGTTCAAATATTTAAAAATGCCAACATGATTTAGAAACTCTTGGAAATGATTTTCTGAGAGTGCATGGCACAGTAGCTGCTAAGCAGCCACTCTCGTTTGCAAAATTGGTCTGGGAGTTTTAAGTCAGTGGTACCCATTTAGAGATGATTCTGTGAAATCATATATAAGAAAATAATCTAGAGTTCCTGAATGGATTTGAAGAAAAAACAAGCAACATAGGTAATAACATGGTAGGAGCTCATGTGGAAATCAGCAGAAGGGAAAGAATATTTGGTCCAATTTTACCATTCATTTCAGGGAATGATTTTTAAGTCTCAGTTCATTTTTTTTGACAAAAATACTAAAAGGGAAGCCTGACTTCAGTTGTGCTTAGATGCCTGGCATTTTGATGTATGGCATACATGGCACAGCCATCTCTGTGAATCAGTACTGAAATAAAATATGGAGAAAAATATTAATTTACTAGTGATTTTGAAGGTCTAAGTATTTTCGATAGTATTGTTTCATTGAATCAAGTGTTACTTTCTTAGGCTGCTGAGAGTAGAATTTTGTTTGCCAGATCTACTTGCAACTCACTGATCAAAGTTAAGCTGAAGTCTACCAAATTAAAAAAAAAGAAGAAGAATAAAATAAAAAAAGAATCACTGTCTTATGCTGAAGACAGAATTTACAAATATTCTCAAAAAAAAATCTTTTCCCAAAAGAAGAAAGTAAAACGTTGAGATTCTTTCTTTCATACAGACGAAGATAAACTGTTGAAAAAAGAGCAATCTGAGTCTTCAATTTTTTTTAAAGCCGGGTATAAATTTTAAAGCCAACTCTTAGTTAGATGAATTTATCATATTACAGCTGAATCAATGATGTGTCAAAGTACAGTGGGAACTTAGGAACCTAAATAGTTTTCTAAAACAGCATCTTTAAGTTTCTACTCAAGTGCTTTTCAGTCTAACTTAGATACTAGATACTAAAGAATTTTTGTGGAGACACACAAGTTTAAATTTAGCTGCTTGTCAATGTGGTAGTAGCTTCTAACTTCTGAAAAACCAAGAATCTAAAAGGTGAAGTGGCCCAAAGACCTTTAATGCCTTTCAGTGTCAGCGTCTGACTTACATGTGAGGAAGGCTAGATTAGCTCCCATTGCTCTCTTAAAAACATCCAGCTGTCCCAGAGCAAATGCTGCTGCTTAGGGAGCCACCAATGCTCTGCCATGCCTTACAGGCAGCCACACAAAGGTAAAGTGACACTTCAAAGCCAGGTTTCCACTCTTTCCAAAGCTCCGTGCTGCCATGGGTACTCTGCATTAAAAAGAAAATAAAACAGTGCTTTTTAACTGCTGGATTTCTACCCAGTCCTGAATATCTACAGGCCATGCTTTGACATACACAGTTCTGGATGTTCAAGATGATAACAGAGTTGGTATCAGGCCTTAGCAAAGACTGACAACAGCTACCAGTTTAGTTCTGATTTTCTGTCTGCTTTGTCAGCTTATTGCAAAAATTAATCATGGCTACCCCAATGAAAAATGCCTTTTTCAAAACCACTTCTGTGAATAAGCAAGCTTCCTCAAAAAGTCTTTCAATGGGAAGTACACAAACATGCATTCTTACACTGGGCAATGGCTTTGCTTATAATCTTTTGATCCTATTGTCCTCAGCTAATGAGAAGCAATATTCTGTTTGGAAGGGGTGGCAAGGTCATTGTCTTGTCTTGCAAAGCCACATAAAGTTTTAAATCCTTAACCATCTAAAAAGTGGTGACATATGTGGTCAGAACAAGTTCTGTGCTGTTTTCTGTTTTAGTGATTGGTGTTTCTCTTTCTCTTCCTGGACACAGCTTACTTTCAAAAGAATAGATCTGAAAGGCTTTTCTTTACACACACACAAAATAATTTTAAAGAAAATATTACCATCATCTTAGGACTTGAGAATAGGTCATGAACTCCCACTGCTGATGACCGTCCTCAACAAGATCCCAGGATCCTGACCTGCTGGCCTAGGGGAACTGTGTCCTCTCCTTTACCTCGTCTGCCACAGGCATACAAGTCTGCCTCCAACTTGAAGGTCTTATAAGCATTTCTTGAGTTTCCTGACCTAGTAATTAAAAAACAGCTTGTGACTCCTATCTGAGCTGGTGTGAAAAACTTCTGAAATGATGACTCTGACAAAGAATCACCCATGGCTGTCTTCCTTGCCAGTGTGGATGCAGAATTCTCCTTGTATGCAATCTTTGGTGAAAAAGAAAAGGAAATGGGAAGGGGGAAGGGAATGGGGATGGGAAGGAGGAAGGGAGAAGAGAGGAGGGGAAGGCAGGGCAGAGAAGGGAAGGACCTCCTCTCCCTTCTTCATCACTAGCATTGCTGATTGCATTGTTGTTCCTCTCACATATTCTCATTCCTTTCTTCTTTGAGTGCAATTACATCTGCGCAATAACTTTTTTCTCTTCTTAAATAGGTTATCACAGAGATGTTATTGCCACCTCTGGTTCATTTGGCCTTGACCTTTCTGTCCCTCTGCTGTAAACTCCTGAAACAAACAAAAAACCCCAAGCTCACTGTGGTCAGAGAACTCTCTAAGAAAAGGGTCTTACACTGTTACACTTGGAACATGTACTAGAACATGGAACATGTATTGTCCTTGAGGCAAATAAGACCTCAGGAAAAAAACCAAAACACAAAAAACAAAACCCCACCAAGTTAAAATGAAAAAGAACCTTGTCTTCCATAATTCTGTTTGCTTGTAAGTGTATCAGGAAATGTGTCAAATTTCTTTTCCTCAGCTACTGTGTCCTGGAACAAAGTAGGTCAGGACAGAAACTCTCAAACATTGTGTATTGGTTTTGTGTGACCAGGTTTTGGCAGCAGAGTTGGGGGTCCAGGGGTGGTTTCTCTGAGAAGATTCTGCCAATATGGACCTGCCACTGGTCAAGGCCAAGCCCATCAATGACAGTGGTAGCATGTTTGTGATAACATATTTAAGAAGAAAAAAAATATATTGCACACGAACGATTACAGCCAGAGCAGAGTAGAGTGAGAATATGTGAGAGGAACAACTCTTCAGACACCCAGATCGGTGGAGAAGGAGGATAGGAGGTACTGTAGGCACTAGAGCTGAGATTCCTGTGCAGCCCATGGTGAAGACCTTTGTGAGACAGCTGTGCCCCTGCAGCCCATGGAAGACCATGGGGGCATAGAGAACTACCTGCAGCCTGTGGAGGACCTCATGCTGGAACAGGTGGATGCCCATGGACCCCCCCAGAGCAGGGGGATGTGGGCAAGGAAAGGTGGATATTCACTATTTACATGCAGAAGCCTCACGGAGGGGGTTACAATACCCCTGGTGCTGTAACAGCATTGTACCCCTGTAAAAACACTCCTGCATGGCAAGAGTGTGTGCTCTGTCACAAGCACCTACCCCCAAACAGAGACAGAGACAAAACATCAGCAAAGCAATGGATGGTGTATCAACTGCCGTGGAAAACTCATTGCTGCTGGTCCAGGAGTGCCAGAGTTTGGAATTGCTGGAACAGCCAACAGGGACATGTATGCTTTGAGTGTTATCTCTGACTAAGGCACGGCAGTGCACCTGGTTCACAGAAAATTTTGGTTTCATTTAAGAGCTTTTATAGAGCTGATAGGCTTGAAATTTTGTGAGTATGATTTCGATGAAGTGATCAGGGACAGAAGCCTATGAAAATGAGAAGCAAATGCTAATGGTTTTGGTCGTAGACCATGATGTTTTGGAGCTGAAGACAAGAAAGTTTGGGGAAGTCCTGTGCTTCATAATTAATGGAGGAATTTTAAACAAATGTGTACTCTTTGAGATATTTAAAAATATTGCAGCCATAATTTTCCAGTGAAAAGGTTTTATTATTTGGTATTTTATTTCAGCTCAACACGATCAATGCAGTGTGACTGTAACAATAAGAAATTCATGTAAAGTAAAGACTGATGGACAAATGACATGAAAAAGGAAATGCTATTAACATGCTATTAATATACATAAGATGCATGAATTATAACTTCATTAAGTTATTATATTGTAGAGAATGAAGAAATTTTGTAAAGTTCACTGCAACAGTATTAAATGTCTAGGGGGATATCTAGAGGAGGAAAAAAATTAAAATGTATAAAAGGAAATTTTGGTGGAAGAACAGAAGCCTTCTTAAAGAAAAGTTGTAGATCAATATTCTTGGTCTTAGACAAAGAGTAAAATCGTAATGATCAAACAGGTAAAAAAAATAGTAGAAAACCCAACTTTAAGATGTATTCAGTGGCTTAAGATAAATGTAGTGCAAATAAGAAAAAAACTGTGATTGTTTCCTTTGAGAAGGAAAGATTTTCAGAAGATATTATGCTCCATTGACATTGGAATGACACTGAAACAGCTTCATAGGATTTCTCTAAATCCATTCATATCCATTCATAAGAGTAAATGTCAAACCCTTGCTCATTTGTTTAAGTCACAATCACATGTCTATTTTTCACTTATAGTCACTGTTACACAGCTATATCTGCATACAAATGACAATCCACATTACCTGACTTTGTAACACAAGGCTATTCCATAAGAAAAAAATGGGACATGCAGTTAGTCACATCTGTCTCCTCTTCATGTCTGTATAGCTACAATGGCCATTGAAGACCCTAGGAGTCTGCTGCTTTTCCAGAAAACAGGACAATTAAGATTGTTACTGTGTAGAGAAAGTACAGGAATTCCCTCCTTTTTCTTTTTTAGTCCATTCTAGTACTTCACTGGCAACGTATTGCTAAAGAGGGAACCAAAGACCAAAGAAACCATGCAATAAAAAAAACCCAAAAAACCAAGATATTTAGGAATGTGACCATTAATATTAAATAGAACTTGCACAAAGTGTATATGACAACCAGAAACAGCGCAAAATTCTTCCCGCCAATAGCGTATATTCAGCAATGACTTCCCATTTGGATCTTCAAATTCAACAAGGCACTGGATAATTTCACTAACCTCTGAAGTGCAGGAAAATATTTGTTTCAAGACTGTCACCCCTGTGCGTAACAACTTCTGGTCACAGGCTGTGAACTGAGCATGAATGGTCTCCTGCATGGGAAGCTGAGACCTCCACCCTGGGAGCTTCAAACAGAAGAACAAATGTTCAGCCGAAGGGAAGGCGTGTGGCTGGCAGCTGGCAGGGTTTTCTACTGAGTGGAGGATCGTTGCTGGCAGTGCAGCTACACATGAGCTTTGAAACGTGAAGGGCTGTGCGAAGGGGGATGGCAGCACTCACTCGTGTCCTGTGTGGTACAGAGTTCTTCTCCAGCACAAACAAGAGCCTGCAAAGCATCCCACAAAGTATCTCTCATCTTCTTTTGAGATACCCTGCCCTCTCACAGTCCACTCCTGCCCAAGCCTCCCCCTCCCCCTCTTATTTTCCCTTGCTAAGCACAAGATTTAAACCCCTTTGAAACAGGTTGTTTCGAGATGCCAGCTCCAAGTTCCCCACAAGTAGCTTTTTGTCCCTCTCCAAGGGTCAAGCAGAGGAAGGCTCTGTCTGCACTCCCCACCTGCACTGGCATGTACCATGAGAAGAACCTCATGAGTCTGAATAAAACATCACATTGTGGTATTAATAAACTGCACCTTGAGCACCAAAGGATGACAAGGTAATATTAACTATTTCTGTGGCCTAGGACAATTAAAAACCACAAATGACAGCACCTTGTGTCAAATACCTGCCAGGAGTCTTTGAAATTATGCCAGATCAAAACAGGCTAATAAAAGAAAACCAAACAATATTTGCCACCTGTGAGTTTGAAAGCAGAAACCATTTTTTATTTTAAAAAAAATTAAAAATCTGTATAGCTCATCAGCTGTAGTTATGCCACACAAAAGAGCTTTAAAACATGTTACTTAAGTGCAGAAAATAAAAAAGTCAAAACCATGTTAGTTCAACATTTTAGCCCCACTACTCTTTTTTTTGGAGGGGGGGAACAGATTTTTAGAAATAAAAAGGAAGTTAGAGCAGGGTTGGAAGGGTAAGTGAAGAAATTTAAGCTTAGTATGATTTCTGAGAAGCTTTCTGGCATCCAGAGGCCAGACACATCATTTGTAGTCTGTGCATGTACAGTTGAGCATCCTCCAGCACACTGACTATCAACAAGGTGCCTGGTGGGGTGCCTAGGGATATTCCCAGTACCTAACTTTGGCAGGACAGCTGGATTGACCTCCTATTTACTATTTGCCTAACTAGTTATGGAGTTTTTCTGTCAGAGCAACGGCAGGAGTGGGGAAGAGGCACCAGAGACCCCATATTCACCATGCTACTGCTGGGATGTGGTCTTGTGGGACTGCTCTCCTAGTCCCTAAAAGAGCATTTTGCAAATGGAATGGAAACCGAGGATCCCCTTGCTCTTGCTCAGCTGCTTGCTGGCTGATGCATAAGGAGGTTGGCTACATTCACACAAGAGTTGGGGCACCAGTAGGGTTCATGCTCCAAGCTGTCATCTGGGTTCCCTCTCTCAGACTGCTGCCTTTTTGGCACCTGGTGCTTTGAAGGCTTGCAATCAGAAAGCCACTCTTTTGCAGGAGGACTTTATTCCTCTCCTCCACCTTTCCCCTGCTGCTGCAAAAGCTGCTGGCCATCACGGTGGTACAGGGTGGCTGCACGGCACTGGGGGCAAAGGCACTGCTATTCTCTCTTGATCAGTCATCTTTACCTTTCTAACTGACTGGGGCAAACAGAATTTCTGCCTGTTTCCCTCTCTGTTCTCAGCATGTTGAGACTTGGCATGTAAGATGCAAAGGCATTGTGCAGTGGTCAAAATCACGTGCTTGTAAAAGGAAAATGTCATTGCATGTAATGGTACAAATGCTAAGGACAAGACATCTCTGTCAGTAACTTCTGATGATAGTTTTATAATAACACCAATGTACTAATGTTTTTTATATTGACGTGCCCAGATGCACAAGCTACTTCTTCAGCTTCATCACACTCTGCCCACAGTTAGTTTAGAAGCATGATCTTCATGGAGAGTGAAAAACCAACTGGTCATGATCCTCATCTGTCACATAACATGAAGCAACAGTCACAATCTGAAACCAACCAGCTTCCCTCACAACAGAGGCAAAGAGTCTTGTCAATGAGCAAGGTTATCTGGTCACACAATGGCAGGCCACTTTTCTCTCAAAGCTTCAGCCAAGGCTAAAGGCTTCTGTGGAAGGTGAGCAAACTCAGTCAAACACTGTAGTGATGACTAGACAAAACTCTCTTGTGTCAGTTCTGCAACTAGTCTGACTGACAGGTCTACAATGCAGGGTGGATCTCCTGACCTGGTCAGAAAGCCTATAGCTGGCCTTCAGTTGGGATTATATCCTCCCTGTAATCTGATGCTGGAGCACTTTTGAACGGAGGGGAAATTTCTAGCACTTCTGAAGAAACTTCTGCAGCGTCTCTCAGAAAACATTGCATGTGTCCACTGTAATTTTAAGACAAAACATACAGAACTGATGCAGAGTCTTTCTAGTAATGGCTAATGAGGTGAAAAACTAATAGAAAGATGAAACAACGGGTTCTTACACAGATATAGATACAGAACTAAAAAGTACGCAAATTTCATTTTTCGAAAGACACTTTAAGGGCAGAAATAAATGCTTGCTAATGCACTTTTCTACCTCTAGGCTTGCTGATCCAGAATTACTTCTATTTGTTCACCACGAGTTTAAATATATATATATATATTTATATATATAAAAATTAATATAATTAAAATATGCAATAAGTAATTGAATACATTTATGTTCTAGCCTCCACAGCCATCCAGAATTTCTGTTGAACTAATCTATGTCTAGTCAATGTCCGTTTTGGTGGATCAGACAAGGATTTTGTGGATGATAAGAAAAAAACCTAGAAAATTCCAGGTAATGAATAATCAGAGCAGTAAGCAGGTATGGTGTGACAGTACATGCAGCTCAATCACAGAAAAAAATAGGGCCAAGTCATATCTTATTATGAAATGCAGATTCAAGTATACTAGGTCCTATGGAAAAAGGAGATTTTAGCAAAAGGTTAAACCTAGGGCTTCTGTTCATCATTATTAAATAATGCTTACTCTCACTTTACCCTAAGACTTGCCAGAAGTTTCTACAACATGTCTTTTTTCATTTAGCAATGCATCTGAAGGGAGCAGAGCAACCATGGTGGCAGCAGCAGATTCTGTCACATGAGGTGTGCCAGCAGCCCAGTGTCTTCAGACATGTTGATCCCAGCTAGACGCACACGTCCCCTTTCCCTTGCTAAGAAAAGAGGATCTCACATAATGAGATGACTAATTATGGATGTGTACATGCTTGTGGGCAAAGGCAGGAGAGTGGCACGCTGGGGAACAGAGCTCAGTTAGACTCAGTGAGGCATCCTGCAGATCCTTCCTATCTTTACATTAAGGACTTTTACATGTCTGGGGACACCATCTGAATATTGGATTGTAAACCACAAAGGAGTTCAGGGGCAATTCCAAAAGCAAATTAAAGACAGTCCAGCCTCCCCAGCCCATAGTAAAAATGACCCTGTTTGCTGTCCATGCAGAGGTCTGTTTCACAGCCCTGCTATGCCAATGACTAACTCTGTTTTTTAGACAGAGGTTAACAGTGAACACTTTGACAAGCTGGAGATAAAAGAAGTGACCTTAGAAAGAGAACTCTGTTACAAAATTGATTTATTTTCTTTGCTTTCAAGAGAAACAATAGCTATTAGCTGTTATAGTAAATCACCAGTTGCTAATTTATGAAGGCTTTCAAACTCTTGGTTATCTGTGTGAGTGATGGATCCCATTGTGCAAGCTGCAAAGCACCCTGAGCCTGATCCAGCAATGCTATTAAGCATGTGCTTCATATTAGGCATGCAAGAAAACACAGTAAGATCAACATATCTGAGTTTAGCATATGTTTAAGTGCTTTGCTGGACTAAGGTCAGAGTGCATTGCAACTTGCAGAATGGACTTCTACGAGAATGTAAGGGTTTGTGTCTGAAAACAACAGTACTTGATGGAGACCTATTTGACACTGCAGTACATTTTCAGACATCTTAAGCTACCATTCTATGTTTCATTTGGTGAAGAAATTCTTCTAAATTACCAGAACTACAACTATGTATCTGCAGGTGGAGACTGAGGAATGGAATCTCCTATTCACCTGCCCTATGTACCTCTGAACTAGAGTACCAAATAAAGAAAATCAATCCAACACACAGCAGAATCTTCCTTTTCATTTTAGAGAGCCTTGATATTGTCCATGTACCATACCTAGATTTCATCTGACCTAATTTTCTTGCCAGTCAGGAATCTATATCTAGCTTCAGGAAGATGAGGAAAAAAGTATACAACAAGAAAGGTGATAAAATAATTCCATTGTCACAGCCTCATTACAATGCAAAGGAAGGGGACTGCAGCTGTTCAGCCCTCCCTTCTCCCTTCCAGCAAACATGTTGACAGATATGTTCAATTGGATTCTTTTGGGGATCTTTTCCTCTTTCCTTTTAAATAATTTTAACTTGACATGAGCAAACTTCTTGTATTTCTACAGAATTTTCACGACCTGTGACAACTCACTCCCACTTAGTTTGCTAGAATGTGTGTTTGCAGGCACCAGCACCAAATCAATCTCTCTTTTCTGTTAAAACCATAAACCCCTCTGAAGCAAACAGTGTTGTGCACATGCTAAATAAGTGGACAACTGAGCCCACAATATATGTGCCAAATAATGAGTGACTGAAGGGGGAAAGATAAAACTGCAGCTGGAAAAGGAAAGCAAACATATTATAGGTGGACAAACAGAGATGAGTGCAAGGTCCTAGCCAGCTGCCCTCTTCTTCCTGGCTCAGGAAAGAAAACAGTTTTGAAGTCCTAAGGTCACAGACAGAGTAGAAGAGAGGGCAAGAGCCAGATCTGGAGCTGAAGCACTTCCACATTTCAAGGGGTGTTGTTGCAAAAAAATAACTGACAGATGATTGGAAGGGGAAATGAAGCACCTTAAAGGGAAATTAATGAATCAAAGGAGGCAAATCTCTCCCTAACACTATAATATTTTGCAAGCTTCAGTCCACACAACATGGAGTGCAAACTTTTATTTATTCTTTGTTCTAAGCACCTGCAGCAGCATTCCCCTTATTTAGTACAATTCTTGCTGTGAATTCAGTTCATCTACACATTGAAATGCCTTTTTCATCATTATATCTTCTGTGTCTGGACATCTGGCTGCAATCTTATGCTCTATGAATGCAAGGAGTACAATGAGATAGTATTACCCGATCATTCTCATAATCTGTGGGGCAAACCTCTTACAAGCATAAATCACTGCAACTCCTCTGAAGTGAGGGAAGCAAGGCAAAGTATCTGTCCACAAGGAGTAATTAATCTGTTTTAATGAATGTGTTCCGTAGCAGAAGAATAAACCGTATTTATTTTTCAGTAGTGGGATAGAAGCTCTCCAAAAACATTATCTTCCCCTGTTTGCCTCCCTTACTTCACCAGCTGTCTCTAATGTGTGTGAAGCTTTGAAAAAGTTCCTGCTATGAGCCTTTGATTTCTCCCATGCCCCTGACCCCTTGGTGAAAGAAAGCATGGAACTTTGGATGAAGCTGTATCTCTTCAGTCCTATACAACTTGAGGAATTAAAAGTAGTCACACGGCCACAGAAATGAGGAAATAAGCACAACTGACTAGAAGAATGATCTAGTTCATCTGATTCTCCCTCCTGGAAAAAAAAAAATGCAATTCTTCCTCTTGCTCAGGCAGGAAAGAAAGCCTGTCTGCATTAGATGGGGTGGTCAGGGACCAAAAGACATAATCCAGGTAGACCGGTAGTTATGAATGGGCACCGGCGCAGAAAACTGGAACAGCTGGCCTGAATTCATGGTTAGCTTTTGATGACACTTGAAGACATACAAACAAGCAGAAATGAAGCAAAAGTTACAGAAAGCATTTGCAGGGAGTAAAAATATAGAAGTGTTGAGAGAAAGCTGGGAGGAAACACTGGCCACTGACATCCTGCACACGAAGGAAAGAATTATCCATCAGGGAAGATACACTGGTATCACACACCAAAGTTTAACATACTGCAAAGAAATTTTAAGGTGCTGCATGATAGTCCCAGGTCTGTTGGCTGTGCCTTGCTGACTATCACCTCCCTGGATCATGAAATAGGGATGTATGTTCAGATGCCACATTAGCTGTGCATGAAGTAAACCCTACCTGTGCACCTAAGAATAATGCTGCGCTCTAACCTTCTTTGTGGGGTGTGACACCAAGTGACACCCACAGACAGGCAACAGGGGAAGATGGTGAGATCAGCTCCTGGGCTGTCACTTGAGGAGTGAGCTTTCCCATCTCCTAGTCATACCTGGACATACTGTTACATATGCACACATACACAGTAACAATCACTGCCATGGTGTTACCCTAGAGCCTACTATAGATGCAACAGACAAAACTGTTCCTACTAAGGGTTTCAGTACATAGATGATGAGTTAGAAGGGACCTTAAGGACTCATGAATACAGCTGCCTCATAAGGACAGAAAAATAATTCCTATCATTCCTGACAACCTAAGGGATTTTTAAATATTTCCAGTGAGGGGAGAGAGACAGTCTGACTCCTAGTCCAGTCAATCCCTAGGTCCACTCTCCACCCTTATAATTATAATGTCCTTTCTCATGCTGAACCTGATTCTTATTTCTTCCTATTTTTTCTAAACATCTGTAGTAGAAGGGACTGCAAATAATCCCCCTTGTCTATGCAGAAGGCTTTCACAGATTAGAGTATTGCTTTCTTCACCCTCTACTACCTTGCAGACTAAATAACTGTTGTTTGTGTAGCTCTCTTTCATCAGCTACATTTTCCAGTTTGTTCTCATCAGCGTCCTCCAAACTGTTTCCAAATGATCAAAATTCTTGTCTAGACTTTTCCAAGAATGTGACAAAGACAAGACAAAACTATGGAGATTTGACCTTGGCGCAGGCGAGTTAATGTTATCTTCTACCCAAGGCAGTTAGGATACCTGTTTTTCTCCTCTGAGCTTTACTACGGATTATTTTATTCTTAAGCAAATTCCTTCCCCATTGGCCATCTACAGCAGACTGTATGACTTGTTTATCTAGACTTTTAACTTTCTTGGAGAGGAGCTTTTTGTCTGTACAATGCCTTTCAGTTCTTGCCTGAAGTATCACAAAAATAATTTATAAAATAATTGGACATAATATTTTGGGCCTCCTTTTTTTTTCCAGATTTACCAGAAATCAAGGCCATAATCTTCAGTGCTGTGTCTATCACATTAATTTAAATATTTCTTATCCATAAATAATGTCATTTTTAGGCTTTGGTAAAACCTCTTAAATTCTGTTTTCTCAACTGAGATCTCTATGTTCAAATTGAGACAGAAAATACGCAGGGAGGCAGTCCTAAACTGTTCAATTAGCTATTCAGTTTTCAATAAAATAACTATATAGGCTGAATTTTTATGTTTCCCTTGAAAATCTGGCACTTGTGTCTTAGACTTGAGTTCACAGGTGGGCTACTGTGCAGATGTGTTACCTACAAGCATGATGCTGCTCTGAGGGGAGATAAGCAATGGTCCCACACTCCCCACAATCTCTTTTCTTCCTCCTTCACCAAACACCTTTGGCAAGTCCCATAGTACAATTCCTCCCTCTGCATTGAGAAATCCCCTGTTCCTATCTCCCTTGAAGCTTCCCAAGGGTGTTACAGAGCAGCCACTTTCATTAAGGCCTGCTGTTCTCTTATACCTGAGAGTTGACACAGCTGTTACTGCATCCAGGCTCTGCTGGACTTCCAGCTTGACATGGAACAACTTAAGACTCTAGGATGAGAAGGAGCTGGCTGAAGCAATAATAATTACTGTAAAAAATAGCCTCAATACTGAATCCCTGTGGTATATCTGTCTTACTGTTCAATGTTTCATCCACAGGTAAAGCATTTTAAATATTTGTGGGGAGTAGATGAGATATAAAGAAACAAATTGATCTATCATCAACTACTGGAAACTTCAACTGCTAACCCAGAAAGGAAAGGACATTTTTCAAAATTAAACCAAAATGTACTTTGAGACATGACTTCACTTTCCTCTTTTTGAAGAGACATGAAACAGACATCTTCTGTATTTCATGCCATACCTACAGCTAGGGTGCAGCTGATGTCTGCAGAGAGGAGTTGGAATGAAATATATGCATCTTGCACAACTTGGTCAAACTTAGTCACTACAAACTTTTCTTACACTCTGTAACAGAACTTTACTCCTCTAAAAGATAAAATAAATAACAGCTTTTTTAAAAAGGACCCATCTTTTCCTCATTTTCTTCAACATTTTGACATCATACACAAACACCTACTGGTCCTAATGCATAGCACAAAACCAGGGTTATCTAAATATTAGGAGAGAGTAACTATTAATGCATTCTTTCACCACATCTTTTCCCATGCAACATGCACTGAATATCACACAAAGTGATTTAAAGATGTGTAATCACACATTAAAATATACCACCATTTACTCTGCCTCAGATTCTCTACTCAAATGAACCTGGACTGTGAGAAGGGCCAGAATAGGTGTAAGTCTACCAGAGCAACAAAGCAGGGACAAGCTTCCTCTGATCAGTCTACATATGGAATTGCTCTCTCACACTCCCACTTTTCCACCTAGGATCAGGGCGATCTCACCAGGGAAGAATCCTGGAAAACTCTGTCTTTTTTTTTTTTTTCCAAGACTCTGCAAGGACAGCAAGGGGAAAGTTCTGGAGAAATAGCAACCGTGTGTGAGCCAATGGTCTGCTTTGCACAAAGCATGTGTAATTCTTTCCCTCTACTATTCGCACACTAATTCCCCAGCCACAGCCATGTATTCTCCCACATCATCATGAGGGGAATGATTGCAACAGATTTCAACAGTCTAGTAGCCAACGGAGCGACCGGCAGTACTGGGGAAAATGTAAGCTGAGAAGATAGAGTAGCCAAGTAATGAAAAAAAAAGGCAAGCTGTGAGATATATTACTGGAACCCAGACAAGAAAAATGTCTGTTCTGGCACCACTACAACCAAACAACAATAGCAGGTTATGACCCACACTGTACTTGGGGAATTAGGCACACAGCCTTTGCATTCAGCCTTCTCACAGGGGTATGAAGTAAGGTCATGCAGTGCTGGTTCACAACCTTCTGTAACTCATCATATCATGGAATACAAATTGGCACATGGAGAGAGAGAAAAGGGGAAAGGAACGGAAACTCCGGGGAGGGTGTTCCCATCCATCCCTCTCATACCCGGACAAAGCTCTTCAGCCACACTCTTGGACATTCCTCATCTATTTTATTTCTGTAGAGAGTGTACTGTATTGTTTACATGTCATGTTTCATTGAAGCTGGTGAGGGAAGAACTAAACATCTGGAGTTTTGGGCAGCAGTTTTGCAATACTTGTTGTTTGAAGAAATACTGTTTTCAGTTACCTCTGCATTGTCAAATCCTGGCCATATTTAAACACTTTTTCCTCTCTGTTGACTGAAAAGATGTACTCTTTCCTTCCTTCCTTCCTTCCTGCCCTCCTGCTTTCCTTCCTTCCTGCCTTCCTGTCTTCCTGCCTTCCTTCCTGCCTTCCTTTCTCTTTCTTCTCTTAAAATTTATATTTATACATACATATATGAAGGGAAAGCATTCTGAGTTTTTAAGCTCTGAAAGCTTAACTGCCATATATTTTTTGTAAAAGATACATATTAGAAACTACTACAGCTGTCTTTTTGTTAGTTTGTTTGGCTGGTTTGTTTTTATTGGTTTTCCCCACAGCATGAAATCAGTAGTTGGACCAGTTTTCATTAATCTGAAATCTACATTATTAATTTACTGTACAGGCACTCAATCACAGAGCATTACTTTTAAAGCATGCTCCTGCTTTTGTATGTGACATAGCTCTGCACAGACAGTCAGTGTGATACACAGAGATGGTTTACACTCAGCTCCAAGTAAAAAAACAGGTAATGTTTAAGTAGGATACAGACATTATCCAAGCCCTATGCAAAGGATTTTTGAATTCACCTGCAAGTAGGAATTTAACCTAGGAAGAAATCTTAGGTATTGAGGTGTCATACCCTTAAACCATAACATAGACAAGATGATACACAGAAAATATAAGCTTGAAATGTCACTATCAGGTAACGATTTTTCAGTATGTCTTCTTAATAAATCACGGTCTGAAACCCTCTCCTCACAAATACACACATAAGCATCTTGTTGAGAATGTTACTATTTTAGGAAGGATGGTTCATTTATTTTTGTCTCTGTTTTAATGTTTTTCTAAAAATGTCTACTTTTGAAAGCTCCTATAATGCCACACATTTTCCAGAGTTTGCAGCTGAGGAGTGTCAGGAGGCGTAGTCTGCCATGACACAGGCATCACAAGTAAAAAAAAAACAAACTAAACCCAAACAAAAAACCCCACCAAAACAAAAAAGAATCAAGTGCCTTACAGAGGAAAAATTATTTCCTTAATGCAATAGCACTGGAAATATTTGGCCCATGGCTTCTTTTGCTCCTCTGGCACGATGAAGCCCAGGGAAGCAGAAATCTAATAATCACTTCTTCTTAATGGGAACTTTCTCTCTTAATGGGTCCAAAAGGTCCAATATCGAACACTTTCCATCTGAATGCCTGCAGGTACACACTGCTAAGATGAGCAGTGTCTACTCTCTGTTGAAATAGCTCTGCTGACATACTCCTGTGCTACAGAAATCATACCCTTGTCAGTCTGGGTTTCAAATGGGACAGGCTGCAACACTTTCCTGACCTGTATCCTGCTGTACACTACATCCCACTGAAACTGTGAGAGCTCATCACAAAAGATCCATCCATTTCTAGGGATTAGTCACATAAATAATGCCTTATTCTTTTACATTTTCTTGCACTGAAGATTGGCTTTGACCCAATAAACATGAAAAGTCTCAAATCCTTTAATTAATTCATCAGAATTTAAGAGAAGGCTGGATGAAAGGACGTGTGTGAAAGGAAGAAATATTGGCTTCTGTTAAAATAATTCTAAATGTTTTGATGCTTTAGGTTTCAACTTTTGTATTTTTCAAATCATGTACTGCCTAGTGTATAACTCTGAAGTTTCTTGTAGCCTGTTAACTACTGCTCTCTCATGCTGGTTAGACATAACAAGCCTCTCCAAGCTTGCTCTCCAAGGACACCCAGATTGTCCTAGGCCCAAAATGTGTAATCTAAGATCTTAAGAAGGGGCATAAACTTGGGGAAATTACATCATTAACTGAAGTTTTAATTGGAGAATTAACCCTGATATGCAAATGAACCAAACTTACAAAAGCGTGAAGAACTGGTGACTTGGGGTCCATCTTGGGTGTAGCCTTTTGACTGCCCGAGGTGTACCTTGAAGGCCCTTCAAATAAATACAA
Source organism: Dicrurus megarhynchus (assembly GCA_013399195.1). Taxonomy (NCBI): domain Eukaryota; kingdom Metazoa; phylum Chordata; class Aves; order Passeriformes; family Dicruridae; genus Dicrurus; species Dicrurus megarhynchus. The sequence continues at coordinate 658,933 of VXAD01008395.1, forward strand.
GCCTTTATTCCCTTATTCTTGTCTAGTCTCTGTCTTCAGGTGACCACCCCAGGCATCAGTTTACCTGTGTTTATTGTTTTTTGGTGGTTACACCAGTGAGGGCTCTCTCTCCATGCTCAAATGAAAAAGCAGGTCAGCTGTAATGCCCTCTGCTTTGCTGGAAAAAGCACTTCAGTTTTCTCTCATCTGTGAAATCATCAAATTGCAAAAGAAGTAAGTGAAACCCAAGAATGTGTTTTACTGACAAATAACCACAAACATTACTGCTGAGGTACCCCAGCTGACCTGATAATTTGCTCTAGGTGATCCCAAGGTCTTTGTTTTCCCCTTTCTTCTCCATCTCTCCTGTATTGTGTTTGGCAGATATCTCATGCAAATCTGACCCTGGGGTTGCTGAAGGACACTGAAGAATTATCTGCAAATTGTACTAAAACTCCAACTGTGCATTTGCATTGTTTTCTTTGAAGAGTTCAACACTTACTACTATGCATACTTAACTAGTGATAGGTTTGGAATTTTCTTCTGCAAAGTTTAGGTAAAACTGCTCCTAAAAGAACTGAAAATGTAGGTTGTCAGAGTTGTTTTCTATCTTCATCCTGGGAGTCCTCCCACTCCTCTGTCAACTAGGGCATCTTCTGTGGATTCTCTCATTTGCTAAAGTGTCTCTATTCAACATAGATAATAAATATCAAGAAGGACTTCAGCTTAAAATAAAAGCCACCCTGCATTTTCAGTATGAGGCATGTTGTGAAGTCCACAAAAAGATAGAGAAAATCTTCTTATGAGCATGGAAAAATTCACATTAGTTTTGAATCAACCTTTAAAAAACATAAGATTTAAAAAATCCCAAGCTAAGCCTTTTGGATCGGTAAGTTGATACCAAGAACAGCAGTAAGGCTGAAGTTTAGCAACAGGTAAGTACACCTTTGCCTGAAAAAGACAATGTAAAACATTCTCTAACCTCATTCGAACAAGCTATTTTGACTTTGAGATTACTTTATAACCAACCAGTAGGAATTATCTACAAAGCCCAGACATCTTAACTATGGAGATGAAGAAAAAATAGTCTGTAGTTCTGCTCTCAGAAGTTAAAAAAGGGAGTAGGATCCAATGGAAAATAAGTGAGTTTTTCAAGAAAGAGTAGAAAAACTATTTCAGGGCCCCACATGACCTTGTATGCTCATAACTGGGAGAAAAAGGGTGCAGAGAGTTCTTCTCTGAGGACTCTTCACTCATTAGGAGGCAAAAGTACTAAAAGAAATACTGAAGCTGAAGGTAGAACTCCATTGCAGACACACAGCAAGAGAGGCATTAAAAAACATTGACAAGTATTTAATACAGAAACTATGCCATTTTCTGCGTTGTGCATCAGTCATTCTCCAAACCATGAGTACAGCTGGACTTGGTTAATATACAAGTACAGTGAGAAATTGTATTGCAGCTCCCCCAAAATCTGTATCTTTCTTTTTTGTTCTTCGAAACTAACAAATATCTGAGAACAAACAGTACTTCTTCTGCCAGCCACTGTGCAAATGAGTTTTGGTGCTTAGTACATCATCTTACACGGTTTGTAAGCGATAAAGTAATAGTAATATTTACATGTAAAAGTAAATAAAGCATTACATTCCCACCTTAAGTGGCTCTGATTTAAGTTTCCAGAAATCAGTTTCACAAGATCAACAAACTTTATGCCAACCTTCCCTTTTACTTACCGTTTTTTCTTTTAGAATTTATTTTAAAAAAATAAAATTACTGTTTTGTTTTCAGCCTCTTCCACTCAGTTCTCCCCGTTTCACTCGCTCCAGGCTGTCCTCTTTTCCTGTGTTCTTTCAGTCACAACAAGCCTCCACACTTGTAGCTTTTCCCAAGTGCAGCGTTCAATGCTCTGTTTTGAAGCATTGGAATAATGCTAACAATTTTCATGCTGCTAATACCAGGCATGACAGTAACTGGTATTTTAATATTTGCAAATTGATGGCAACAGAGCATAAGACCCATAAGATCTCTGAGCCCATGGATCCCTCTTCTTCTTGTCCCTAACTGTGCAAAAAGTTATACAAGACACTTAATTTTGAAAATGCCTGAAACTTGGTGGGACTACTCGCGTGTGAAAACTGAAGTATGTATTCTAAAGAGGATCACTGCCATATTCTGTCTTAAAAATGTGTTTTCTTTGGACATATATACTTGGCTTGATTATAACAGTTTTAGGCGTGACTGAAGTACAGTGAAAATAGAGAATGATATAATAGCTTGAAAAGCATTTAAGAAAATAGAGCATTCAAAACAAATCAGTGTAAACTAAAAAAAGCTGGGAAGGCTCATGAGCCATCCAGGCACGGATTTCATCCTGATCTGAAGATGGCTAAAGGTCTCCTCTGGTTCATTTTTTTTCCCATTTGTTTTATGGGGGACCAAATGAAAAAATCGGTGGCCTGTATGTTAAACAACAGAAGATCAAACATATTTGAACAATTTTTGTTTAGCTCGTTCCTGCCTTGGTTTTCAAAACAAATAGTATGAAGGTATGACATCCATGTGGAACAGGAGCAATTCATATTCAGAACTTATCAGAAAAGCTTAGTTATTCCCAAAGTAAAAAAAAAAAAAAAATTAAATATACACACACATTAAAAAAAAAAAAAAAAAAAAGTGCAAGGACCGTGATTTGCCCGTGTTTACACGCCTCTGAGTCCCTTCACCCCCGGCAGCCCATACGACGTCCCTTGTAGCCGGGGGGCAGCAGCAGGCGCTCCGGCCGCAGGGGAGCCCCCGCAGGCTGCGCTCCGCGGGGCCGCTCTTCCGCCGGCTGTCGGCTCCTCCGAGCTACACGCACGCACCTCCTCACGCTAGTTCAGCTGACAGCAGTCTCCAAGCTCAAGCAATATTCTTCTGCCTTTCCCCTTTCATCTTCTTTCCAAAGTAGGCAGACAATGCAATTGCCTAAGTCTTTTTTCCTTCAGAAGCAAAGCTAAAAAACACTGCCCTCTGTGCAGAGCGGCTTGTAGATACATAAGCACAACGGGAAATAAGCAAACCAACATCTGGGACAAACTTACTAGCAGTTGACAGGGAAGAAACTAGTGGAACTCTATAGATATTAGCAACTTGGAAATCTTTTCAGGTCATATTGTTACATGGTGTAAATATCCATTAATTCTAACGTACTTGTTAATTTATGTTAATTTTAATGTAGCTGTGTTATTTGCAATAATAGCTGGTCCAAGTATTAGAGTTTAGCAATAACCCTTTTCACTTATTTTAAAAATTTTCTGTGTAAAGACATTGACCAGAGTAAGTTTTCTAGTAAATTTTTAAAGGTCTTAAAAAAGGGTTAAATTTTCCAGACAAATTCTAAAGCTTTTCCATATGGAGGACTAGCAGTGAAAGATCAAATCATAAAACAGTGTCAGCTTAGTTTTCAGAGATTTTTCCTCTCTAAGTGAAAGTATGAAGCCAAGTCACAGACCAATAGATTTTTCTTTGTTTAGATTGTACTTTGTTTTCTATACCAAATAAACTAATTAGTAAAATGTGCCCTAGGAAATGCTTTGTACTCACTTTCTTTGCCTTCACATTGCAGCAGAACTGCACCAAATTATCTTAATACAAATTCTGAAGCAAACCATCATTTCTATCCTTTCTCAATTTTCCTATTTGTTATGTTTTATTACTTAAACTGTACCATGTGTCTTTTATATACACAGTATTCCACTGAACAAGATTTAGTTAAGGACAACTATTATTTTTTCCTGAAAATGGGGACTTGTTTAGCTAGCATTTAAAATACAATTAGGTAAATTTTATAAAAGAATTGCCAAAAACAAGTGCCTCTAACTTTTGCTTTTGAAAAACACAATTTTTGAAGTCTTATAAAACTTTTTAGACCTCTCATGTAAAAAAAAAAGGAGAGAAAAAAATAGTTCATGAAATCTGAGTAGATGGGCTTGTTTGACACTATTTGGAATGAATGAACAGCTATTTGGCTGGCACATAGTTTTCTACTGCGTCCTTAGGACATCCAATATTTTAAATAGATTCCACAGTTGAGGATTTAGGCAGGAGAAGGTAAGGTAAAACCTTGGAAAATAATAGAAGAAGTAAGTTTTTATGTTATGAATCTCTCAATCACTTTTTTTTTTCTGCAGTGAGAAAGCAGCTGCAAATGTATATTCCTATAAAAATAAACTGATTTCTATACAGTTATATAATACCAGACATAAACAAGGGCATCAATTATAAATGCCTCCAGTGCCTTTTTTTGTCACAGAAAAACATGTGGGTACAAAACCCAATTTTCTGTTACATTTATTATTAAAGCTTAGTATGTTCCCTCAAAACCTGAAAAAGTGGACACTCTTCCCTTTTATGCATGAAAGCAATGTGTGTATGTATATGTGTCTCCTATTTCACAAGCTCAAACTGGAAAACATGACCCATCTGCAATTTGGTGGCTCAGAATGTAAATAAAACCACTCAGGACATACTGCCATTGTTATAAGCTTTGAGATTTAAGCCACTTTTAGATTTGTGCAGGGCCTGAAACCTGCTTGGACTGGAGAAACTACAAAAAAAAAGTAACTCTGATAAATGAGGCAACCAAGGTTTACCAACGCCTGATTTAAGAAAAAGAACTTTGTTTACTGCGTCCCTCCTACTTGAGATACCCATTAAATGGGTTTCCCTTCGTTCATTACGTAAACATACTTCCCCACTTTTTTTTTTAATTTCCCATTACATTGCGTCATGGGTTATTAAATTTCTAATGCTTCTAATGTTTTCTCTCACATTACCATGCACATAAATACAGCTTTTACACAGTAGTGTAAAGTTTATACATTTCCCAGCTCATCTACACATACTCTCTAATAAGAACAGGATCCACTATTCAATATAAAAACCACTGGTCACAAAGCAGACCTTTGCCTTCACTTTTTTTTTTTTTTTGCTAGCACCAGTTAGCCTGATCATACACTGGTGTCAACAAAATCCCTTTCAGCTCACCATCCATGGAGTTCACTCAATTCAGAAAACCCTTTGAAAGGTTTAGGAATCACTGAACTCTCAGAGAGATGAGTGAAGCTACACTTGGGCAGTACCTGGCTAACCTCAGCCAACAGGCCTTGTTAGCCACTCCCCATGCCCACTGCATGCGGATGTAAGGTGGGCAGACAGAAACTCAGATACAACTGTAAGCAGCTCATGTCTTTCTTTCCAGAGATCTCCAGTTCCCGAAAGTCCATCAGCACCATCAGCCCCAAGTCTGCTCTTGCAATTCTGCACAGAAGTTTCTCCCTGAGCAGCTTGTGGTCAGTAGGTCACATTTGTTTAGCTTGTTGTTTTCTCCTCCTGTATTTCTGTGAAAAGAGAGAAGTCCTTGTCCTCTTCCCCAGCTTCCAAAGGTCTCCACTAAACACTGAATGTTTCTATATCTCTGCACCCTTGAAGGTAAGTGTAATATGTCACTGGGATGCATTTTTTGCCTACCTCCCTCTACAACAACCAGCTTTTTGAAGTTGATGCAGCTCTCCATTTCCCCCTAGATGTTCTAAGCATTTGATTAAAATTACTAAGGGGTTGGACATGGGGTTGTGCTTTTGGGGCATCTCCAGGATCAACTGTTAAAATGGTGGTGGTTGTGGTGCTAGTGGAAACACTGAAAGCAGAAGGCAATTTCCATCACCCTTCATTTCAGTGATGAAACATGCATGATTAAGAGGACTCTTTAGTGTGACAGCACACAAGCCCGGTGACAGTGGTGTGTTTTATTGAATAGACAGGCTACATTTCCTGTTACCTCCTGAAAGATGCCCAGAGTTGCCAACTTTGAAAAGAAATAACCCCCCCCCCAACCTTAAAGCAAACAAAAATCCTTTAATAATCTACCATCTGTGGGTGTCTTGCTCTCACATGTTGACTCTTTAATGAGGAAGATTTGTCTGACAGTTACTCTCCCTTCCTGATTGGTGGGCCATGAGCATGATTAGATATCATTTTCTAAGACCTGACGTTCTCCCCCGTGCTCTGATATGAAACAAGTAATGCCCTTCTGCTTTACATCTGACCTTGACAAGGTTGTTTCTCATTTCCTCTCCACTTTTTCCCTCTTAATCCTTCCTGAAACATGTGCCTGCTGAATAAACTGGATCCAGTGTTTTTAATTGGCATTTTCCTGGTGTTTTTGCCTGTGGTTGAATTTTACAAGCCTAAGGTCCTTTTAAAGGGATAGGGGAGATGATTTCCCCTTTCACAACATACCAGGTGTGATCTTTGCTTCTGTTACCGTTCGCCATCTCTGTGTATGCCTGGAGTGTATGTGCTCTGCCTGCTAGGATGGTGTGGTTTGACGAATGCCATGCTTCAAAAACATGTCAGCAAATCAACCTTCTGCCGTGAGGTGCTTAGAAGTAGAGGCAATCAGCCTGTTTAAGCACGAATTTAACAAAGCCTTTTTTCCCTCTCCTGAGGTAGGTCATGTTGGCCTGAAAGTGAGATATGAATGATCATTTATTCATGGATGTCTTTCACTTATACATTAGAATACGTAAATGACAAAATAAAATGAGCACAGCTACAAGAAGAATTTAGGTAATTTCAACAATCAACAAACCAGACTTGGGACTGAAATAATGAACTTGCAGTCTCCAGCAGTGCTGTATTAGATTCCATCCTGAAAACATAAATATGTTCCAAGACTTGTAGGCTACTGCTTAAAAGTTAAGGTAACATCACTCCCTGACCACTTTTCCTCTTATTAATCAAATTAATTTTACACAATGACTGAAAACAGAAGATAAAATATTTGTCTTGACAAATGAAACTAACCCTAAATGTCAGAATTGTGGTGGTTTCCAACAAAAGATGAAACATTTTTGATTTCTTCTCCCTTTATGTACATCCCTGCCACAAATGAACTAGTACTGAAGTCTACAGGAATTACTGACAAAAACTATCACAAAATAGAAGTGTACTAATTTTTAAAATTATAACTGTATGTTCACTTCCTGATTCTTGTAAAACTGTTCTCTATATGAGAACTCCTCCAATAAAATGTCACTTGCAAGAAATGTGCACTGTTAAATGTCACATTAGCATCCCTTGACCTTCTTGTATTTTCAGAATGTGGCTGAATGCCTGCTGTTACAGGCAGCCTGCAGTGGGACACATGCTGGGCACAAGTAAAAGACCACTTTTGAAGACAATGAAGACATTAAATGGTTCATGGAATTTCACTTATGGTTTGAGAAGAAAAAGGATCAGGATGATTGTAACTCAGATGCAGTAGACAGCTCCTTTCCACAAAGGCACACTCCAGCACCAAGACCCTGATTGCCAACAAGGAAAGCCAAGTCCTGCAAAACCAACAGAGAGGAGGAAAACATCATTTTGTCAATAGATCAGGGAGGCATTCAAGTTATCACTCTCACTTTAAATATTTCCTTCAAAATGCTTTGATTAGACTTGTTTTCCTTTGTAAAAGCTTTGTTCCAGAAAGTTTTGAACCATGGTAGAGGGGAGGAGGGTGTTAATGATCAGGCCCTTCTATCAATAGAGACATTTGCCTAAAAATGTTACAGGGAAAGCAAGCATCACAGTGCTTCAGCTTTTATTTACGTCAACTGTATTGAGGGTGGAAAAAAGCAAAAATAGATCCATCCCTTTATCAGGAAATCCTATGATGTTATGAAAGGATAAAAAACCTGACAGAATTCAACAGGCTAATTTAATAAAAGGTTGTTAGAGGGAATTCTGTACACTGGCTTAAGAGCTGGTTTCCTAACACTGTTGAAATTCCATTCTGTTGCAGTAATTTCCATACATAGAAGAATATTCTTATGCTGTCTTATCAACTTCACTGTTTTCTCATTCTTTATTGAAAGAACATCAAATGAAAAGGACCCAGCAAAACTGCTCAGGGAAAACAGCCGGTTTTAATCACTCCTGCTCCTCATACCTCACCATATCACACAGAGAGGAAAGAAGCTTTCAGACAAATATGCCACAATAAAGAGCCAGCATGCAGTTTTAAGACTCCGAGGCTAGGTTTTCAGGGATTTGGAGCTGCTTCGGTGTGAGCCAAGGAGGGAAGAGAGATGGTCTTCTCTTAGATTTGGCATAATCACACGGAAAAGGTGGCACTGGACCAAAATTTCAGAGAATCCAAAAATTTCCTACTGACTCCCCAGATCCCAATAACGCACTGAACTTCATATTGTTTGGGTCATAAAGACAAGCAAAAGTTTGGGGATGCAATCCTCTGTCTCAGTCCCTTAAATATCAAATATTCATGTTCATATGGGCTACTCAGGACAGGGACTGACTGCTGCAGAGCTCCCCCCTCAGTTAGCGCCTCAGGAACTTATTTCCATGTGCTGTTAGCAACCTGGCTTCCAGAAAAGGTGAACATCCTATGTACATCCACTTCAAACACCTGACAAAACCAGGCCTGAACTTCAGCATGGCTCCCAGAAGATCTGCTTTCAGGACAACAGCTCTGAACAGTGCCAGCTGGCTCTCCAGTGCACCCACACAAAGACCCAAGGGTTTGCCCAGTGAACTGACAGAGTCACCCCAAAGGCTGCACATCCGTAAACATTTGATCAGAGTCATCCACGTACTAAGGAGAAAAAGTAAAACAAAATTAAGAACATGAATCAGATGTCTGGAAAAAGTTACTGTGTGAACAGAGGTTTACATCATGCTTGCTTTTTTTCCCAAATAATTTTTATTCTACTGGCATGAGCCAACGACAACAAAAAATGTGAAGGCCATCACAATTAGATTTAGGTATCTCTCTGTCCATTGTCAAGTTCTTAGAGTAAATCCAGAATGAAAGAGCTGCAGCACTTCTCAGACTAGAAAGCTCTGACTATAAGAATGTATTCTCTTTTATTTAGAAATACTTTATCTCAACTACATTTTAGAAAAAATATGTAGATTTAATTCAGTTTAGAGCCTGTACTGAACTTTCATGCTGCAAAAGTTTGGGTCCAGAAGTAATCACCATGCATCTTATGAAAAAACAGGCTATAGACTCTTATTTTAGCATAGGGAGGAATATTCTTTAAAATGCAATATTCAAAAACTAGCCAGGGAAGATTCATACCTAGGAAGACAACCAGCTTAAATGAAATAAATTTGCCATAGATAAGTAGCATCCATAATGATAACTCTAACACTGATGCTAGATATCTTAGTGCTTCTGAGTTTGGATGCTAAATGTGAAAGGTCAGAAAAGCAAGCCCATTTTCTGGTTACCATGGAAAAAAACCCAAACCCACACAGTAGTACTTCGATATATGATGATGTACCTTCAACTCTGAGAAGGAAGCCACAGGTCTGTGACTGATGAGAAGAGGGAGGTAACTGTGGTGTCCTCTCCATGAATCTATGAAATAAATTAACAGACTTCTACACTTTTTATTAGGAAATAGAAGGAAAAAATAATTTCACAAAGGTAAGGCAGCAGATACAAGCCACCTTCTCCCTGCACAGTATCATACATACCTCAATGAAGCAAGAACTTGAGGGAGGAGACAGCGTGAACACCAGACATGGGATCACATGCCCACCATGGGGCTGACTTTCTGTAGAGATAGGCATAATTTACTAAATATCATATTACATATAGTCAGGTTCTATTTTAACTGCATAAATTTATTCTTCATGATCAAAGTGCCTATGGCCAGGGACTTACTAGACACAGCCAGCCTTTAATAAGAAAATAAAGAAAAAAGCCAAAAATAAAGTAGGATTTTTAGGCCCTGCAGGTACATAAAGTTTAGGCAGTGAAGCCCTGTGAGTAGTGCCTGTGCAGCACACTGACTGGTGTGCTCCAAATGAGATCACCATTCTCCTCCTGGAAGGGAGGCTGTGGGTGAGGTGAGCCAGAGGGCGGACAGATGTGAGACTGCAGTGGGGAAGAGGAGGGAGAGATGGAATAGACAAAAGTGGAACATGCACAGAGCACTTAAGCACTGCTCATTATGCTCTTCAGCACTTTTTCTTTCTCCCCTGACATCCCAGTACTTTCAGACTGGGAGGGCAATCCTCATTACAATGCTGGCAAATGAAGTTATTTTTAAAGAAAAGCTGAGCAGCTGTAAGTCTTAAAATATCAAGAGAGAGGGGGGAAAAAAAAGGGAATAGAAAAGCAAATCTAAAGTTTCTGGATTTCAACACAGACATGAATGTGATATTCATAAGGAATAAATGCCATGCTGTCACAACCAGTGAGTCAAACCTGCCATGACTGATTTAACTGGTGAACACACTCTGAATCTAAAGCTTTAGGAGAGAATAAAGGCCTGAATGAAGGTGAGATTCTGCTCTGTGAAAATAGAGATGTGGCTGCCCGAATTTGTCCCTCAGATCCTCGAGGGGCTCCCAAAGTGTAGCTGACCACAGACTAAATCACTTCTCCAGCTCTCACACACAATGTCTAGGGCCTGTAAGACTGGGCCAGAATTAAAATCAGGCACTTTGGGGAATGAAAAAACCAAGCGTAGGACTATCAGATTCCTTATCAGAACAGTATGTGGTCTGGGACCTTGCATGGACTCTACCAGACACTGCCAAGCCACACAGCTCTTGCTATGCTTCAAGATACCTTGCTTCCACTGGCAAATTTTCTTAACCTTAACCTTTCTTAGTTCCTTGACCTAAGGAATTTGCACTCTCAACCATGAAGAATGCTGTCATGGAAATTTTATCCCATTTTGCAATGATGATGGATGCTTCCTTTTTTCATGGTAATATCAGACTCTCCTCAAATCTGCAATGCTTGTTTACACAGAGATGCTTGCAGCAGCAAGATTCAAAGGCTAACTTCATGGTACTGTTTCATACTCTCAGTTTATGTAATTTCATGCTTTTTCCATCCTTAAATTTACCTGACCCCAACATTATGAGATTATTTAAAGAGGACACCAGAATGACCTACTTTGCCCTGTACATTTTTTATTCATCCTCTGTAACACCCCCTTTTCCTCCTCTCTGACCTAAGAAGTTCATCCTTTTTTATCTTTTTGTAAGGAACAGCTTGTTATCTTCAAAAATAAACCATTGACTGTCAATATGAGGAGATGGAGAGGCATGGTAAGAACATTCCGTGAGGCTGAATGATATAATTTCAATTACTTTCACCTCTATTTTCTGCCTTGTTCTCTATGTTTTTATCCCTAATGTTTCAATAAGATGCACTGAGCAGACCTTTTAGTCCCAGCTCTGCCCTTCTGATAATGTGGAAAATGTTATGGTGGTGTTTGCTTAAATGCAGTATAAATATTGCATGGCTTTTGAGTGTGAAAATCTTGTCTCTAAACACCAGAAGGTAGAAAAAGCTATACTGTAGGGCAGAAATGTTTGTTGGTGTGTTAGTGACCATCCATGCAAATCCTCTATTTCATCTGCACACCAAGAGCTGTGCCTCACAGAGATGAAAGCAGAACACCATCTTCCAGGAAACTTCTGGAGACGTCTCCTCAGCAACATAATCACCCTCTGGCATAATGCCATTTCAAGGCAACCTACTAGCCTACAAATCCAGAGGCTAGCAGATCAGACCACCCAAGCTGAAAAGATTTCCTAGCATAGATGGCTGAGGTGCTGCATAGTATAGTATGCTGGTAAAGCCTTCAAACTGAATGTCAGTGGCAACCTCAGAATAGACAAATCCTCTCACAAATGTCAAATGAGCCTTTTCTCATTTTCCATATTTTCTCACTTAAAATAATCTCTGCATACCTGTGTTGCTCATAGTAAAGGACTCAGGGCTTAGGAAAGTGGTCCCAGAAAAGCAGTGTCTGACTTTCTGAGATCAAATGAACCATGGTGTACCCCAGTGTTCCTGAAGCCAGCTGCCTCTCCCACAGCTGGCAGAGCACACAGCCACACGAGGCGCAGCTGTGGCTGAACCACCAGTGGTCTGGCATTCAAACACTGCCTGCCACTGCTCTGTATGACCCCAGTGACTGATGGCATGAAGGAACGAAAAAATCCCAAGCCTTGGACAGCACAAACAAAGACAGACACAAACTTCACCATGATCCACTTGTGATCCAAGTGAAACTTTGTGGGTTGTTGGAAATTTAATGGGCCTGCCAGCACGTTGGTCACTACAAATCATTTATTTTAATGCAAGTGTCACAGCAGCTTCATTAACAATAAATGATTATTCTGAATTTGCACTACTACAACCAAGGATGAAATTTGTGAATTTTTCAAGTTTTAGTTAAAACTCTAATTGCAACTTACACAATGATCCATGCTGAGATGCAAAATACCATAGCAAAATGTTTTTTTTCCTTTTTGTATTGTGCCAGCACTTACCATTTTTATTTGTAGCTTCTTTTTTTTTAAAAGATTTTCTTTCCCCTGCAAACACCTGACGTAACACAGCCTGCAACACGGGGAATAAATATACCCATTATGGACACAGCACGCTCAACACTGCTCACTTGCTCTTGTGCCATAAAGAAAACACAGTTACATTCATTCAGAGAGAATGACCATATTCATGGCACTTGCTATGCTACTATTTTTACTTCAACCCTATAGTCAGATTCTATATTTTCATTAGTAGAAAGGGGAGAAACTTTCTCACTGGAATCTGTTTCCTAGTCCTTGGGACAACATAAAATAAGGGACATTGTCCAGCAATGATTTGAGAGCAATAAAAAAATCACAGGGTTAGAAATACAGCTAGGGTTTTACAGAAGGCTATTTGGGGCTCTAGAGATGGACTATTTATACAGCTAGTTCTTTTATATGAATTTTTTTGTTTCCTATGAAATGTACAACTCCATTTATGATATTAATGCATTCCAGCATGCTAGCAAATGCAGCATGAGTGAACTAGTAGTCTACTACACTGGGCTCCTTGCCTTTTGAAATCAGACAAGTCACGAGGTACCAGGGCAGCCCTGTCCTGTTTCAAAAATTTTATGTTCACAAAGACAGACCTGAATTAAAAGTGCAAGTCTCATAAAGCTAAAGAAAACAAACTAAACAGTCCAGCTTCAATGTTTTGTTTCTACAGTGGCTCTAGAAGGAATCAGGCTCATAACTCAGGTGTGATTTCATTGTGTTATATATTTGTTAGTTTATACCAAGCAGTGACTGTGCAATGAATGAATGACAAAATATCAACAGCTCCAAACTTGCTCTCAGGTTATACTGGTTAAATTTCTTTGTATAGCATTTTTTCATTCCCAAGGCAATGTTAGCAAAACCTCAATCTATTCTTTTACAGGATGACAAAATGCCAGGCCTTCAATTTTTGGATGGGACTGCATGAAAGCTGTGGTACGGTTCATGATGTTTGCAATATAATAGCCAGTTTTGGCACAAGTGTTTCCATAGAAATACATAGGACTTTTAGAAAATACCTATTTATATTTCAACATGAGGTGCAGAAATTAAGGAATCGCAGTACTCTGTCAAAAAATAATCTATTAAATCAACTGCCAACAAAGCAGGGTGACAATTTCTTCTCTGACAAACTACTCTGAAGCTATTTTCAGCCATGTAACAAGAACAAAATGATTTAAAAACCAGAGCACTGTTTTGATGTATATTATGCAAAATAGCATACTTTAGCAATGTATTTCTTAAACACATTTCAACATTTTAGAGGAAGAACTTTAGAAAGATCTTTAGAAAAGCTAGAGATGACAAAAGCAAAATTTGAAAAATTGTGAAAAATCTATTAATATTTGTTCAAATACATGTGTTTTCAAATTGTACATTTATTGTTCATGCTGGGTTTTTTCCTAATATTTATTCTAAATATGCTGTATCTTTATATGCATGGTGAGAAATCGGGTAGAATACGTGTTTGTAAAGAGAATATTTATTTAACTTTGTAAAGTACCCGGAGAAGTAGCAAGAGTGGATGTGGAAATTGAAATAAACCTCTAGAAAGAACATGAAAAGTACCTCAGGTGCATGCTTTTTTTTAGCTATGGGTTTAGATCTCTGCAGTCTGCTGTGAACTATCTGGCCTAGGAGTAAAAGAAAAGCTTCTGCTGCTGTACTCTTACAGATTTAGGAAGCATAGTAAGTTAAACAATGAATGCTCTTTTAATAGTCACAAAACCACAACTATTTCCTTGGTTTTATTCACCCCTAACAAATTAAGATTCCGATTTCACTGAAATTATAGAGGAGCTAAGATTTCATCCAGTACTGCACTGATCTGCAAGTTTAAAGGACTAGGAAGTTCGAGATCCCCTGGGTTTTCAGTCTTTGAATACAGAAACATAAAAAGTGAGCACAAGACTTTCTGCTTGCTTCCCAGACAGTCTATGACCCCAGCAGTCTTCTGGCACCCACTCGCACTGACCCCAGTTGCTTTCACGCCTGCCATAGAGAGCAGAGCAGACACTTCTCCTAAATGAAAAAGCTTGCACAGCAGCACTGGCTTGTTCAGGTCTACCCTGAGTCCAGTGAGCGAAGTTCTCAGGCACAAACCGACAGGCGCAAACCCGCTGGCTGTGGCTGCCCTGCACCCACCCTCTCTCCCCCTTCCTCTCCATGCAAGAGGTCCCAAAAGTTACGAAAATACTGAATCCTAGTGCTTTTTGTTTTTAATCAGGGGGAGAGGAGGTGCAGGAGGAAGGGGAGTTTTGGCAGCCAGCAGAACACTTTACCACACTCTGACGGGAAGGACTCGTCCGGCAAGCAAGGACAATAGCTCACTTGTGCCGGGCCCTACCACATCACTGTCACACAGGAAGCGTATCCGAAGGTCACAAGAAGCAGACTACTGCCCAGCCATATTTTCACAGGAGGAGATGTAAACCTGATGGATTGAAGGAACATTACACACTGGACCTTGCTGCGAGGCTGGTCATTTACAATAACAAATTTGCAGTTAAAGAGCATAGGGGTTTAATGAGTTTCCCTTATTTCAAAGATATTCTTTCCCCTCAACCAAATTTGGGCTTTTTCTTTCTGAGTCAGAGCTAGAATACTACAGCACCTCAGTTATAATCCTAATTGAGCATCATAACTAGCATGACAAATTTATTCTGTCGGACAATTATTAAACCAAATTAACTGGATTTCAAAGTAGGGTGGAGGAGGGGAATCACATAAAAACTTGCTGTTCTAGCTTACAGAATAATCTGAATTCATGTTCACTGAGTATATTTCTCTGGTCAACAATTCTGTAAAATTGGTACCTTTGTGAGGTTGTTTCTCCCACAAGACTCTAGTTGAAGGATCTGCCACTTTCAAATGCACAGCCCTTTGGGTAGAACCACCTTCTCAAACTCCTGGTTTTCATAGGAATGACTTGCAGGAGTTATGAGAAGAGAATGAAACCTTTCTCTTAAGCTCCACAAGAATTTTAGAACATGTCTTAGGAGGAGATTTCTATTGATAGATATAGCCAGCAGTATAGAAATATAGGTGCGTAAGGACTTGCCTGCTTGGATAAGTTTCATTTCGTGCAACCAACAAGGAACTGTGAGCTAAATATTCCTTCTGGAAAGAGAATTTCCCAGTATTTCCTTCATACTAACAAATCATAAATTACATTCCCCCAAAATAAATGAAAGGCAGTAATTCAGAACCAACAGCCTCAAATCATGGTCATAAGAGGACGGCAGCAAGATCAAAACCCTAGGACAGGGTTCCCTTCAGGAACACAGGATTAAGGTGAGCACACCTAGAAAGTGATCTGCAAGCCACACTACAAAGGAAGGAAGTTATTCCTCCCCCCTTGCCTCTGAAACAACTGCTCCTGCTGTTTTGACCTGGGGAATCTCTTTTTATTAACCCTGACAGTGACTACAGCCAAGTAGAAGCAGACCATTCAGGTGCCTGAGAAAGTTAGTATTCGCAGAAGCAGCAGTAAAGCTCACAGAGCCCCCATGCCCCAGCAGACATCCATGCGTATGGATGTGGCAATGCCTCTGCCAGGCTTCTGATCCAGCACGTACAGTGTGCAACTGCAGCACAAACTTGTCAGATGGTCTGCAAATGACAAACAGTAGCAGCCCTCTCTTGACTGATTCATGTAGGTTCCTTGCAGAATACAAAGCTGGAACCCTTCATAGTGGCTATCAGGTGCTGCAAGGACTGGTAAATTCTGCCTTCAGCCATTCATGTAACCTGTATTTTTTAGTCCTGAAAAGGCAAAAAAGAATAAGCTGACAGAAGGGACAGGTTGTGGACAAATGTGTGCCTCTACAGCATGACTAGCACAGTACATGTGCAAAATAGAATAGATTATAAACTCCATAATAATTTTTTGAGAATAAAAGTGTGAAAACTCATGCCAGCCTCCAGGAGAGGAAACAAACCCAGACTTTTGTCAGATAGCTCTTTTTCAATTTCTTCCTGTGAAACTGTAGGCAGCAGAGATGTCCTTTTGTCCTGAAGAACAGACCATTGCCAAGCTTCTGTTGTGCATGTAGAATTTAGGGTTTGACTATGTCTGGCTGGTGACAGATGTTATATCTTGGTTTGCTTTCCAGTATGAGATCAACCCTCCAAGTGATGAGCCCAGGCTCAACAGGGATTTTAGAAGAAGCCTTCTTTCTCCTGTGGCCTGGCTGAATAATCTCATACAGTAAGCATTTTTGCCTTTCTCCTCCTTGTTAACTTATTCCAACACAAAGCCAGAGATGAGGAAAAGGAAGCCCCTCTCTTCATGCAACATTGTTCTTCTGCTGGAATTTGACTAAATTCAAGAGTGCTCTCACTAGGCTTAGTCAAGGAGGTACAGAAAGGTGGTCTGGCACTTCTCCAGTCTCGCTTTCTTGGCGAGTAATACACACATGAGCCTGTTTACTTCACCCAGTCCCTTACACTAGATGCAGAAAGAGGTTGTCCCATGGTTCTAGGGCACCACAGGTTTATCTTTACCCTGCAACAGCCATCCCACAGCTGTATGGAAATTCCAGTAGAAGGCAGACTATGTCTCTGATCAACAACAGGCTGCTAAACTGTTTGATTTTGTCATTAAACGAAACTCTTAACATGTCTACAGTTCTTCAGGCTCTTACAGATATCTCCTCCTGCTTGTCTTCCTAGAGCAATTAATTTTGTTTAGGAGTGTTTATTTTTTGGTACTCTCACTTGTGAGATAAACTTGATGCACTGTTTCAAGTGACTATCACTTCAAGTTTCTAAATCTATATACCAGCATGTAAAAAAAACCTGCTTCGTGTTCTTTGGTGTTTCAGACACCTAGAACTCAATCTGATTCCCTTTCTGTTCTTTTTTGTTTCCTTCCCACAGGTTTATAACCAGTACAGAGTTTTGGTAACAAACATTAGAAAAATAGACCAAGGTAGATAATGGGAAACACAACCACCTGATTTACAAGTCTTCTAAACATCTACTGAAAAATACCCAAATCTCTGTATTCTTGGTTCTTTATCCTCTGTATTTCTTTTATACACAGACACTAATATTCCCTTATGGAATGAGGCTTGACCTCCAGTTTTGAGTTTATATCAAATCTCAGTGGTATGCATGAGTTATTAAGAGTGTAGCCCAATCTAACAAATAAACTATAATTACCTCAGCAAAAACACCTCTATCAAGGACTAGAGAAGTGGGAAGGAAAGGATGGGTCATGGAACAAAGGAAAAAGTTAGGTTCAACTTGGAAAGCAAATGCCATGCTCAGCATCAATTACCATGACAAATAATTTCACTATAAATAGCTGTTGTCTTAAACAAGACATGAGAAAGTTAAAGAACACAGGAAGGCCTCAACAATGATTTGTGATCGTATATACATTTCTTAAAGCATTCTTAATACCCTACATGTCCTACAATGACATTGGTTTTGGGTTTTGGTTGGTTTTTTGTTTGTTTGTTTGTTTTTGTTTTGGGGGTTTTTGTTGTTGTTTTTATTGTTGTTGTTGTTTGGTGGGGGGGTTTTTTGTTTTTGTTTTGTTTTGGTTGTCTTTTTTTTTTCCCCCACTCTTTATACTTGTGGTGTTCTTTGTTTGCATATTTCATCCTGTGGTACTTGTATATAGCTGTCCGTATAACCATCTTTCCTGTATTCAGATGAAAAGAAATAAAATTTCTCTGCACAGAGAGACAACCATATTTATTTAGTGAAGAAATTAAATGAGAAGCAAAAGCAAGTGCCAATACATCAGAAGAACTGTAGAGTTGATTAACTCTATGTAATTTTACATAGGGTAGAATGTCACTGAACAAGAACTTGTTCAAAAGCCTTTGCTTAAACTTATTTTACTTTATTTGAAGAAAATAAAGGGACAACCTATTTCCATTAAGTTTTCAAGGAATTATTTTTCCATTCATTTTTTTTTTGAGTAGGAATTCAGAGAGGAAGAAAATGTCATGGAAGCTTTCCCAAATAAAAATATGGCAGATGAGGAAATAATAGTACTGGTTTGACATAATGGACTTTCTGGGAGGTTTTATATTACAGAGGAGAAAACTGATCTTTTCTAAACTTTTGGTGAACTTTGGCAGTATATCGAAAATGTGTAGATACAAATTAAAGAAAACTTGAAGAGCACAGATATAAAGTCCTCAGCAAAAGAATGCAACATTTGGAAGAATGAAATTCTAGTATTTCCATTTATTAATTATTAATTTGACTGTATCACACTGCAAAAATCCTTCCCTATTTTGTAAGTATACGGCATAATTTTCTTAAACTTCCCCTAAAGCAGCTAAAAGTGCCAAGAACAGGATATGAGATGGGATGGCCCACTGGTCTGAATAATTTCTTTGAACCAATGCCAACCCCGTGGTTTAATCCCAGACAGCAATTACCACACAGCCACTCGATCACTAGCCTTCCGTTGGGATGGGGGAGAGAATCAAAAGGGAAAAAGTAAGAAAACTTGTGGGTTGAGGTAAGTACAACTTAAACAATGACAACAGTAATAGAAAGGAAAACAAGAAAAGACAAGAGAAATAAAATCCATGAAAAACAAGTTAGGCAAAAGAACGAAAAAAAATTTTACATATACATTTAATAAAATCCACCTTGTTTGTCAGGACTAAGGGCTCTACTAGTCAGGCTGCCTCTGCCTAATCAAAACTTTTATGTACTGTATAAGGGGACAATGTTCCTGCACTGAACATAAAAAACAAGCTGGGGAAAACAGTCTGTGTTATTCTTGCCTCAGGCAAAGGCAGACCCATCTGTAGTATTGCTTCTGCTCAGCGACCTGAGTGGCTGTGGTTTCCTATTTGAGCTCGCTGTGCGATCAGTGTGGCTCACTCCATGCAGCATCAGTAGCATCAGCTGCATGATGTGTAGAGGAGACCCTTCCTTTGGTTGTACAGCCCAGCATTGGCAGTCGGGGTGCCAGGAGGAGCTGTGCTTCGGTGCCCATCACTTCCAGAGCAGCTTGAAACCCTTCGTAAGCTTCCAATATCTCCTTTTCAGCTGGACTACAGTAGGCCTCGAAGCCTCTGTATGTTCAGCTCCAAAGCCCTAAAAGGGACAACCTTGAGCTTCCCTTGTGACTTTCTGTCAGAGGCTCCAGGAAAGACCATCCTCCTCAGCTGCAGTGTAGAACACATTGTCTACAACTTATGAATAATGAATTATCACCCACTGAGTTTATTCAAATTCTTGCTGTTGCTCAAAGCCCCATTTGAAACTGATTTTCTTCCCAATTCCTTGATAGGGACGGCCAGCAATCAGACTGTAATTCAGGATGCACACTCTTCAAAATTTCACAACACCTAAGAAAGCCTGTTTCTTTTTTGCTAGTTGGTGGAAACAGTGCTGCTATCTAGTTTATTCCATCCTTTGGGACATGACTTCCATCTTGCCATCTTATTCCTAAAAATGCGATCTCCTGTGTAGGTCCCTTGATGTCACTTCTGCTTAGAGCAAAGCCGGACCATTTTCTTCCCATTTATCTTTTCAAAAACCTCTCCTGCTGTGTTGCTCCATACAATGATGTCATCAATATATTCCAGGTGTGCTGGACCTTCACCCTGCTCCAGTGCAGTCTGGATCAGTCCATGGCAGACGGTGGGGCTGCATTTCCACCCCTGGCACAGTCACTTCCAGGTCTATTGGACATCCCTCCAAGTGAAAGCAAACAGTGGCCTGCACTCTGTTGCCAGAGGGACTGAGAAAAACACATCAGCAATGTCAATGGTGGCATCACTTGGCTGCCTTTGACTCGAGTTCATATTGAAGCTCCAGAATGTTGGGTGTGGCAGCACTCAGAGGCGACGTTCATTCAGGCCATGATAATCTGCTCTTAGTCTCCATCCCCATTAGACTTTCGCACTTGCCCTGTGGGACTGTTAAGGGGTAAGCAGGTCCTGCTGATCACTCCTTGGCTCTCCAGTCAGTAACCCATCTTATGGATAGAAATTGCAGAGTCTCAGTTGGAGCCTTATTACCTCCCACGCACCATTGTGGTAGTGATTGGCACCCGCTCTTCTTCAGCCTTCAGCAACCCCAGAGCAGAAGGGTCCTCTGAGAAACCAGGCAAGATAGACAGATGCTTAAATTCCTCTGCCTTCAAGGCAACTACACCAAAGGCCAACTTACCATTTCCAGTCCTTGCAATACCCTCTCCTGGCACAGTCTGTGCCAAGGATGCATGGAGCCTCTGGTCCAGGCACACTAAGGTGCTTTTGCCTCTAATTCCCAGTGAGATTAATTTCAGCCCCCAACACAGTTATCTGTTTGGACTCCCCTGTCACTCCAGAAATACAAACGGATTCTGTCCCTGTACAGCTTGATGGCATTAGGGTACAATGTGCACCAGTGTCTACTAAAGCCTTGTAATCCTGTGGGGCTGCTGTGCCAGGCCATTGAATCCACACAGTCCAGTAAACCTGGTTGTCCCTTTGCTGGGGACAACCTGGCTGAAGGCAACGCCTGTCTAAATCCTGGTCACAGTGTTCATTATTCACTTCTTGTAAATACAAATCAGAAGTCCCTTTATTAAGATCAGAAGCCAGACCAACCCTTCACAACTGCACAATGGAAACCAGAGCAGCAATTTTCCTAGAAGAACACTGTTTTGTGGTTGGTTTTCCCTGCAACTCACGTACCCGTGCCTCCAGGGTCAAGGTAGATTTTCCATCCCCCTTCATCATGTCCTCTCCATGGTCATGCAGGTAAAGCCATAGTGTGGCCCATGGTGTGTACCCACTGTATTGTCTCTCTTGAGCAGAGGAATGCTTACTCCTAATTCATAAGATTCTGATCCCTACACATGGGAAGTATGTCCTCTTCAAACTGTGGGAATCCATGGGACAGTTTCTCCACAGGCAACATGCAGGCCTGGAGGGAGGAGGAGAGACTTTCTTCGTACTGACAGAGTTGCCCGGCCAATTCAATACACCTTTTGTCCCTCAGTGTCTTTCCAATTCATTACTGCCAATAAATTTGCATAGGACAATGCTCTACTCCGTTCAAATGTAGCCCACACAGGTAGTGTATGCAGGACTTCACATGCATAATTGTTCCTTGTCCAGGTCATCACAAATCACCTCCAGCATAGCTAATTCCCTCAGGTACTAAATACCTCTCTCCACAGCTGTTCCCTGGGCAACACAGAACATCTTCCTTGATGCAAGATACCACGGCTTATTTGCAGGGACATGGCATCAGAAGAAGGATCACTAAATACCCAGCATTCCACTTTATGATAATCTCCGCATGCTCAGCTAAATTACATGGGCTTTGTGAGTATGCACTGCTTGAGACATAAGGGAATGGAGCATTTTAGTGTTTTGTGGTTAAATATCTGGTAATCCATGCAGATCATGGTTAATATTTCAAGTCTAAACCAAATGACAATTCACTGCTCACCAGACTGCAGAATTCCAGGTCAAATTACCTGAATGTGCTTAACTTTGAAGGTATGAGGATGAGAGCAACAGCAACTGCAAGCTAGCTGGGCATAATGTGGTTCAGAAATACAGTACTGGCGAAGCCCAACAACATTTTTTAACCCAAATTTTGTTGCCTGGGGACATCTGTATTCCTTAAAAAACAAACAAACAAACAAACAAACAAACAAACAAACAAACAAACAAACAAACAAACAAACAAACAAACAAACAAACAAACAAACAACAACAACCCCCCCTCAAAAATAAAAACACTAGAAAAAAAAACATTAAAAGAGAGATAGAGAAGATTTCCTCATATAACAGTGGAGACTTCCATTTAATCAATGCTATGATTTTTTATCTAGACACAGGAATTTCAAGCATCATAATCACTGATAACTAAGCACCTACCTAAGCACTTTTCTGGTCCAGAGACTAAAGGAGACTTGAGACTTTCATTCCATTCTTTTCTTGTATAGCATTATACAACAATACTAATGGTATACATTAGTCTGATATGAATCAAGAGATAATTTGCTTTTTGAAGAATCATCTACCCAAAACACATCCTGTTTACATCATCACAACCTGTTTATATTACTTAATATATAAAAGCCATCTATGAGGACTGTCTGGTTTAATAAATACTGGAATTATCTCAAAATGGAAAACATATTCACAAGAACTAAGCAAATTCTTTTCTCCTACTTGGGTTAATTGCCAATCTTTAGAAAGTATCCAAAAAGTGTGCAGAAGTAGAGTGTACATTTTTGGAGGGAAGACTAAGCTGGTATCCTGAGACCAAGAACAGCCAGATGCCATGCAATCCTCTGTGAATCTGGGCAATTCAGCTTATCACAGCTTGCTCAGGGTAAACCTCTTGAGGGAGAAATAGGCCTAAAACCAGAAAACCTCTGCCTGTTCCCACATTTCCTTATGAGGAAAGAAAACAAAGTACAAAAGCAAAGAAAATGTTTGCTAATGGGCCCGTAACTGTAATGAGCTGTTCCCCATCCCTCATCCATACTTGTAAAAATAAATAATAGTGAGGTACATTTTGCTGTCTTTTCTAGAATAAGGCATCATTTTACATATCACAAAATTAGTCCTCTGACTACTTAGTGATGAATCTGACTTTAAATTAGAGCTTCTTACATACATTTCATTACCTTTGGCATTGAAACTGGCCGTCTATGAGTAATGCACCTTTCTGTCTGAGCAGATGATTTGGGATACAATGACTAACTGGTTCCTGATGACTTCTTGGAAGCTGAGTTAGTGGAAAGCATGTTTATTTATAGGTTATTAGCAAATGAATTCTCAGAGAAGAGGAAGCATAGCGCTGAAGTGTTCTGCCCTTGTAAGGATGGTGTTGCTCTCTCTGATGTTCAGAGGTTCTGTATCTCACCCAGCCTTGGCAGAGACTAACTTTTAATTAAAGAAAACAAAAAGAAAAATAAAAAAAGAAAAGACAAGACATCATGTTGTGAAGAGCCAGATGCAACTCATTCTACTTATAGTGACAGTACCCACTGTCCCCATGATAAAGGTAAACACAGCAGGCAACTCTTAATATACTTTCTTCCTCCTCCATGCCTTCTAGACTTCCTAAACCACACAGCAGTACCAAGTTCATGGCCATGCAGTACTGCAAGTGTTTGCATGGGGTCACCAAGAGAGATGTAGCAAACAGCAGGGAACTGAGATCTAGTTTCCAGAATTCCTGGAAATATACGCTGGAAATATACATTGCATGTTGCCTAGTGGAGCCTAGCCAGCCTTGTCCAGACTCCTCTGCTTTCCAAGAAGTTGCATTTAGATATAAAATTGTTTATACACCTTCTTTGACTGACTTCACTTGGCATGTAGAGACCGAAATATCTCTCCTGTTTCCAAGGCAAATGGATAGGACTTTATGCTATTATTTCACACAGTAACTCCACCTTGCTGTTTTGCCGATTTCTCATTTACATATAAGGTTGCAGGTTGAGGTGGTGTCACCAAACACATACACAATGCATCCAAGATGAGATTAATGGCATGACATCTTTCAAATGGTGGAAAATATAAAATTGGAGGCATCTTTTGATTCAGTAGGGAAACAACTGAGTGCAACTCTGAAGCTGTTAAATTAACCTTTTAAAATGCCACTTAAATGATACTTTTTTTTAAACTGCTGACTTGAAATAAATGACTAGAACTTCTTCCTTCCAATTGTTTAGGTGATCTAAAATATATTTGTGTCTGCAGACTAAGGGTGTGAATGGTACTTCTCAAACTATTTCACTAAGGAAGAAGTTTTAGAACTCTTATCTTGACATTTAGTAACCCTTTCCCTTTTGGAGAGCAGATTTGCACAGTTAAATCAGGTGTTATAAAAAAAACTTAAATTGAGGCCTGAATTTTCTTGTGAGCCTTGATGTCTGGTAGGCTACTTATAAGGGACTTGATGGAAGACAATTCTACTCCTTATGTTTAAGATCTGGTGCAACTTTCTCCTTCCCTGACTTCTTACTTAGTTGTCATTGTAGGAATATATTAAATCAGAAGTGGTTCTACAGAGATGGTGCCTCTGATATGGCAATGCAGCCAGTGTAAAGGGAGATGGGGCAGAGCCAGGACAAAGATTGCAGTCATATCACTTCAGCAATAGCTTTCATTTCAGGAATGAAGTGCTGCTTTTGACTGTGATAGAGTTAATTTTCTCAATAGTAGCTGGTATGGGACTATGTTTTGGATTTGTGCTGAAAACAGTGTTGATAACACAGGGATGTTTTTGTTATTGCTGAGCAGCGCTTACACAGAGCCAAGGCCTTTGCTGCTTCTTTTATCACCTTCCCAGCAAGTAGGCTGGGGGTGCACAAGAAGTTGGGAGGCAACCAGCTGGGACTGCTGACCCCAACAGACCCAAGGGATATCCCGTACCCTGTGGTGTCAGCATATAAAGCCAGGGGCAGAAGAAGGACTGGGAGGAAGTTTGGAGTGATGGTGTTTGTCTGCCCAAGTAATTGTTTGCGTGATGATGTCCTGCATTCCTGGAGATGGCTAAACACCCATCTACTAATGGGAATCAGTGAATTAATTCTTTGTTTTGCTTTGCTTGTGTGCACAGCTTCTGCTTTCCCTATTAAACTGTGTTTTATCTAAACCTAAGTTTTCTCACTTTTTTGATACAACCATCCTGCCGGTGCTGGAGTGAGCAAGCGGCTGTGTGGTGCTTGGTTGCCGCCCGGGGTTAAACAATGACATCCCCAAAATCAGGACTATTTAAAAAAAAGGGTAATTATCAACTTGTACACATGGATGGGGCCTCCAATCTGACAGCTCCATCCCTGCCCAAGGGACAGCCATTGCATGTGGGCATCTGCATGCATGTTGTTTGTAGCCATTCTGCAGGGGTATCCTTGTCCATGACCATTCTGCAGGCATATCCAGTAGACCACCCTTTGTTAAGTGGATGTCAGCATTTACTTGCCTCAGTAGCTGAAGCTCTTGGAGGAAGATATTTCACATGCAAATGTTTCAGGGCCTGCATCTGTGTGTCTTTGATGGGGTGCAAGTCACATATTTCGCCCTTGACTATATTGGCATGTCTGTGTGTTGCAGCTCTGAAAGTCCCACAAGGAGCTGTTTCTTGCAGTCTGAAGGGTTGCTCACGCATTAATCTCCTCGTGGGTGGTCTAGCACACACACAGGGAGACTGCTGGGTATTTCACGGCTCCAGCCACGCAGCCACCACCGCGTTATTCAGACTTAGGCTGGAGGGCAGATCACGGTGTCTGGTGTCAGAGTAAAGGGGCTTAAAATTAAGAACAAATCTTAAAAGAGTTTAGAGAACATTTCATATGCAAAGTGAGAAAATCATCTCATTGCAGGTATCTGGACCTTCTTAGCATGAAAGGAAAATAACTGAGTTACAGAAAACCAAACTGCTTCTCATTATGTGATTTTGGGAATGTCTATACAACCACAATTTTGCTGAAGAGTAGCCCCTCTTGCCTTACAGAAATCTGTTTTTCCTCCGATGGCCTCTGACACCAAGCCCCAGTGCTTAAAGGGAGGGTTTATGTATGCACAGAAAGCTTTATAGTATTTCTCTATATTAAAATTCTTGCTTGCCTATGAAGCTAAGAGCTAGAGTTTTCAATTATTTTTTTATGACTTCTAAGCCGATAACATTTGCTCCAATTCATAAGACACCTGCCATCTGCCATGATCTCTTACAAGCTTAATAGCTTGGTCACATTACAGAAACAAATCCCATTTAAAACAGTGAAGATATTTTGCTCTGACAGGTTAGAGGGGAATTTCTGTGCTCACCTACTAAAGTGTTTTCGTAAATACTGGAATTTTCTTTTCTGCCCCCCAAAAGCAGGTCATGTAAAGCCTATAATTATTTTTTTTTCAAGAACAAATTTATTTATTTTTAGTGTACAGGTCAAAGGTCTTCCAATTTCATGTGTTGTTTGAAGCCAAAATGAGTGGTTGAAGGGAAACAGTCTGCTCTCCAATACAAGAAGGTAAGGAAGTAATGACAACAGAGAAAAGCAGCATAGACAAGGCTTCAGCTCACACCCTGACTGACTTGCCTTTCGAACACATCCTGTAACCTCAGAGAAGGTTATAAGAGAGCAGCCTGAAGTTGTTTCATGTGCTAAACAGTAGTGGTCAGTGTACTTCCATGTACACGGATGGATGAAGGGAACCAAAAAGTACGAGAAAATCTCAGAAGGTACAACTTACATTTCTCAGTGATCAAAATTGCAAACGTAGAATCATAGAATCATAGAATCATAGAATCACAGAATATGCTAAGCTGGAAGGGACCCATCAGGGTCATCAAGTCCAGCTCCTGGCTCTCTGCAGGACACCCCAAGAGTCATGCACTTGAACTCTCTCACAGGGTGGTGCTGTGATCACTTCCCCAAGGAGCCTGTTCCAGTGCCCAACCACCCTCTGGGTGAAGAACGATTTCCTGATATCCAACTTAAACCTCCTCTGATACAACTTCAGGCCACTCCCTCGGGTCCTGTCACTGTCACCCCAGAGAAGAGATCAGTGCCTGCCCCTCCTCTTCCCCTCACAAGGAAGCTGTAACTGCAGTGAGGTCTCCCCTCAGTCTCCTCTCCTCCAGGCTGAACAGACCAAGTGCCCTCAGCCACTCCTCATCCAGCTTCCGCTCCACACCCTTCACCATCCTTGAAGTCTGGATGAATATACAGTTGTTTGCTGATTGCTTCAGTTAGCTTTCACATGAAAAGTATTGGATATTTTTATCGGCTAAGAACCACTAATGGCTGCAAATTAAACAAAATGAGACATTAATTATTAAAGTTGAAAGATGGAAGAGATCCATTAGGCTATCTCAGAAGCCCAGAACTCACCCTGCCAGTAAATTTTCGTAACTGTGACCAATACAGTTATAAATGACCAGACAATGGGATTATGTCTATTCTACAAGTCACTCCAGAATACTCAGATATAACACCAACAGCCACATAGATGCTGTGGCAGGACAATACTGAGCATGCAGACAAATTGGAAGAAAACTATCACCAAAAAAGTGTCATCATTAGAGAGAGGTTGGGCCTTTCTCAGGACTTGGGTGAGCTGTAGGAAAGAGCCATTGCTTTGGCCTCTGTACAGTACGGAAAGAAACATTTTCACCTAATTTCTACTTCATTAATGCAGATAGCAATGAGAGTGATTAGAAACCAAGAGAACTCACATCCAGCAGATTATTTCACTTCCTGATCTTTTGCCACCAGAATTTTTGTATTACCTGCACAGTGCACAGCTTGGCCAACCTCCACTACAAGGGCTGTGGCTGATCTTAGGACACAAACCTCAAGCTGAAAAAAAGAACTGAAAGTGAAGCTCACTTGGAGGTTACCTTGTGTGGTGTGTAACAGTGCTGCGTGGGGCAAGACAGAGCTAATCCTTTTGTTCCTGAGACATTAACAACCCATTGTTCAGAAGTTTTAGTGAATGCCATTGTCCAGATTTTGTTCAGCATGTTTGGACACAGCAGATTTTCTCTTTCAGTTTGTCTTTCAGTCTTTTTAAGGGGAGGACAATGGGAACATTGGTTTTGTCAGTAGAAACAACTGCAACTTCAACAAGACCACATGGACTAGAAATTATTCAACAGCTACAAGATGTTCCTGTTGTCTTTACATTTACTTGTCTGTATTTTAGTTTTTTTCTGGGAGTTTACGCTGCAAATCCTCACCTGCAAGAAGTAAATTGCATTCCTATTCCTTCCCAGGAACAGTGTGGTTGTCATCTTACCAGTAACAGGAAATTGTGGGAAGGCAGTAGAGAAGTCAGAATTTAAATGATTTTATCTACATCTAGATGGGAAAGTTGCCATCAGAGACAGTTAAATCCCGAAGAAAGTGGCTAACTCAGTCTGAAGGCAGCAACTAGAGAAAAGGCAGCATTCCATGTGGTTGGAATTAGTCTCAAAGAGAACATTCAAAACTTGCACTATCTTCAAAAATGAAGACAAAGTAAAAGGATTGCTTCCTTCCTTTGCAGTTCCCTCTTGAGGAACCCACTGAGGGGTGTACACTGTAAAATAACCCAATGTACAGGGTTTATCCAAGCAGCTGAAGATCCATTAATTTTACACTTATCAAAATTTCCTTTTGTGAACTTTCTAGCGCACTCTCCCCACTTCTTTCCTAATTCCTTTTCTCCACAGTGGAGTTCATAGCTGATTGACCTGTATCATAGCATCAGCTCAAGCTATAGGGGTTTTTTATCCAGACACTTTGGAACATGCTGTTTGGAAGGGGTCCTTGTCTTTATTTAATTTCATTTTATTTCATTCCATTTTATTTCATTCCAACTCTTTATTCCTAATATAACTTTGAACTTGGGGGAGTTGGCAGGGAAGAGAAGAAAGGGGAGTGTTTTTGTCAATTCAATTAAGGTGCTCCTTGTAACCAGGACAGTACTGCTCTGCATTACTGCCACACAGATTTCATTTGAAATTAAACACAGGATCAGAGCTTCTCATGTAATTTGCAAATGAAAACCAGGTGTTTCCAAGTTAGAAGTGTAATGCAAACACTGTGTCCTATTTTTTTCTAGAAAGGTTAAAAAGCTACAAACATCAGAAGAAAATTATCTTGCTGATCAGTCTTTAAAACAAAGAAAATAGAGAAATAAGGATCCTGGTTTATATTCTTTGTAAATCAGAGTTGGGGAGTAGTCTCTGTCTGCTTAAAAAATGGACATACTTGCTTCTTAGTATCATCCTCTTCTGGGAAGTTTGTCTCAAATCTGATTTGAAGAAATAAATGGTTATAAAACTCTTCATGGCTAACAGTTTTTCAAGATGTTGCTCTGTACATGTACTATATATACTGGACACCTATGCAACCGAGAGTGGGGTAAGCAAAATTCCCATCTCCAGGAGGAAGAACACTAGCACAGAGCAAAGAAAGTCGGTGGTGTTGTGACTCTTCCCTAAAATGAGGTAAGGAAAAAGTACTTGAAACTCTGTGACTTCACTCTCTGAATAATAAGAAAAAGTGACTTTCACTTACATCCCTTGATATCAGGCCTCTTTAATGAGGTCTAGAGAAACAGTTAAATAGCCACAGCCCTTGGATGAAACAAAGAACATGCACAGGGAACATGAAAACTGAGTTCTTAAAGAGAAATTGGATTCTTAAAAGTAAACTGTGTCTCCCAAATACTGCACTATGACAACAACAAAGTTTCTGTCTCCTCGATATTAAAGAGCTATTTCTTGGGGCAAATATACTCCTGAATGGCAAATACTGGTTAATCAAGAGCACATTAAGAAAGCAGTAAGATTAAATAACAAAGCAAAACTGAGTTTAATGTCTTTAATAGACATTCTTTTGTGATCAAATTACTTAGAGGATCAGACTTCCATGACATTCTATACAGTGCTGATATTTCAGTGTCCCAGATGACATACTTTGTCTGATACACCAGGAAGTGTAATCTTGGATCCTCATAATTCATCTAAGAAACTCAACAGCAACAGAATATTCAACTAAAGCTGCATGGATGAAAGTCCTTGAACGTGAAATGGAAGAAAAGGAAGTGCTGAACAAAAGTTTCACCCGAGTACTTTCAGTCCCACAGGTTAGTGGTTTGTCCTCTGAATACCAGGATTTTAGGGCGGTGTTTTTCTTCCGTTTTTGTAGTTTGGAGTCAGCATTCACTAAGTCAAAGAGCTTTCCTTCATGGCACTCTTATACAGAATTGAACAGTTTTAAAGGCTGGGTTGGACCTGATTTAGTGGGTAGCATCCCTCCCCATGGCCAGAGGGTTGGAACTAAATGATCTTTAAGGTCCTTATCAACCCAAGGCATTCTTTGATTCTGCGATTAAAGGAAGTGGAAATTAATCTGATTAGAAAGAGAATATTATCTTCAGCACTCAATCAGGTATCCATACTTTTGATTGATGCTGATTTATTCAAATTATTCTCTTCCATTGAAGGACTGCAGCCACAGCTATAGAAGTACTGAAAACTATTCTCCACATCCTAGTCAGCTTTATTCAAAGGTGGATGAGAAACTAGACAAATGTCTAAGGCATATTTACTGTGACATCATTCATCAAATAGCCATTTTAAATTAAGACAGAAGGGACCCTTTGAAAGGAGAAAAATAATGGTGTTCCATTAAAGCGGAAGGGGGGCCTCTATGCACAGAACTGCTTATCGGTACATTTCTATGCAATGCCACCAGAAATTAATTTCTCTTTGAACCTTCAAAGCAACTCTGATTCACTTCAGAAGTTGCTACATGACTTTCTACAAACATTTTGTTGTACAGAGACCTGGAAGATAATGTTACAAGCCTATTTTTCTGAATAATCAGGATATATATTCAGAAAAAAAAAAAGTCAGTATTCCTCTCAATTTGAAGTAATATTTTAATATCAAGGAACAAAGACATATAAATATTGCCCCATTTTATAAAATTGTTTGCCCTTGACTGCACTAAATTTAGTATTCTTAAGGTCAAATCAGTATTTTCTCCACTGAAGGAAAACAAGCACTCATCATAATGAATAATGTTTGATACCACTGAACAGCACTAAAAACATCTGAACTGATAAAACACTCCTAAAGAAGAAAAAATATCTGCATTTTCCCTTTTCTCTTGGAAAAGGTTGCTGTTGAATGCTATTCAGCATCTAGCTTTACACTGTCATTAATATAAGCATAAAGAACTCAAGAGATTCTAGCATTAATTTTTTTCTGTAATTACATGGCCTTCTCCTCAGTAGCATGGTGAAAAGACAACAGCAGGAAAGCAAATAAATGTTGGGATTGATCCCACCTCAAACAAAGAGGTAAAGACGGTAAACATTTGTCTCTGCATTGTTCCCCTTTCTTCCCCAACTTCAGTTCTCTCTTCCCTCTTCTTTGACTAGATCCAGACTCCTCTCAAAAAAATTTAGATGCAATCCTTCCTAAAAATTCTTCTTTGGTTCATAAACAACTAATTTGTGAGCAAATATGCTGGATGTTTCTCTAGAGCTGTCTATGAATATTCCCTAGCTACATCCATAAAGAGAAGCATGAAAAAGGATGTGATTGTTGCAAAAACAAAATTCATAACAAATAAATTATTTTTATAACACCACCTCTGGCTGGTTTCTGGATGAGTTAGCAGAAAATTGATTATGAGGTAAAGTGAAAGCCTTTTCAATCTGCCTCAGTACTAATAATAACAGGCTGAATAAATTATGTACCTTGAGTAAAGGCATGTGATATGACACCCAATCTAGATCCTAAGTGCATTATCACTTAAGCCATGTGGCACTTTTTGAGCCACACTTGAAATATTTTACTTCAACAGATTGAAGCACTGCTTGAACCATCTTGGTTCTTTGTTGTGGTGGGGTGTTCAGACACATTTCCAGAAGAGCACAGACACATCTGCTTCCTTTAACAATTGTGGTTTATTTGGAAAATTCTGTTTGTTTCTGTGCATTTCTGTGAGTGTCTAACCTACAACACCTAACTGCTTTAATAGGAAAACACCTTTATTAGTAGGGATTAGATCATACTGTCCACCTATGTTTCCCTCTTGCAACCACAGTACTGCCTTAAGTCTATTTCTGTTGTTGACAAAGGATCAAGCATCAGTCTACAACCATGTACTGCAGGTACCAACAAACAATTATTCTTCATGCCACAGGATAAATGCCTACTTTTTACAAGCAGTCTCATGACTAGAAGCTCTGCAACGAAGCCAAACAATAGTTTTTTCACCTGTACTTTAATACAGTCAGTTCTACTGGAGGGGAGACAGAGCTCTCATCTGTATAGGTAACCTTAAATTTCAAGTATAACTTTATATATCATGTAAAAACATGATATATGTTGGGACCAAACACATACACAGAAAGTCAAATATTCATCTAGCATAAGCCACGGTAGCAGTACTAACTTCAATAGAGCGTTTTACTTTCATGACCTTCTGAACTGGTCCAACAGTTGTATTTTTAAACACAGGCACATCAATGTTCAGGTTAAAACTGATGGAAAATTCAAAGGGACTGTGGCTCTACTCTATGATATATTGATTTATCAGAGATCTGAGACAAGGGGTGAATTTTGCATTCTGGCATCTCTTGCAGCCCTTAAAACCTGAAAAAGTGGTAAGCATTACCCTTCAGACATCTGCCCTGCTTCCTGTTTATGCCCTGACTTTTCTTATCCTTTTATTTTCTCCCTGAGGCAAAAAATAATCCTGTTTCTCATCTACAGCTAGCAAAGGTTTTTTCCCAAGAAAAGCTGTCAGCTGGCTCTGATTAAGAATGACTCTATCGGGTAATAAGGCATGCTTTCCCACTTGTATAAACTCTCAGAATAAGCTTGCTGAGTAAAAAACCTGTATCATCCTAAGAGAGTTTTATCGGTTTTATTAGGGTGAAGATGCAGTATTAAGTACCTGTTCTTCCATATCTATCCCATAATTGAAAACTAATTTTCTGTAAGCAGCAAAATTGATGTTTCTTTCCACAGAAGAGAAATAATCTATCCTATTTAAAATTACATAATATCTTGTTGTTTGGACAACAAGGACAGCAGTATTTGCTGGTATTTTCAAGCATTTGTGCTCAAAGAGGATCTTTGTCTGAGTGTATTGAAAAGTTCAATACAAAAATCATGGTATTCCATTAGCCAGAGCGGAGTTGGAAAACTCTCTTCGTAATTGGGTTATACTTCCTCAACAGTCAGAACAATGTTAAATAGCAGTCTCTGAGAACTCAAAAAGGATCTGTTCAAAGCTTTGTAAGCCAAATTTTTCAAAAAGTAATAAAATATTTACATCAGGGAGGATATTCTGAATTCCAACAGGAGATATGTAAAGATAAAGTAAAATGCAGAGAACTTTACACCTCCGCAGCACAATCTGTAACTAAAACAGCCAGGAAGAACTGCAGAGGTGATAATTCCAATTAAAAAATTATATTTGATATTTCTTTTCATATTGAGCAGTTTTGAAAATTATTTACTGCATTATATTAAACATAGCATAACTGCTACTATTCTACAGTGAATCAGTAGAAAATTTGCAATTGGCCTCAAGGAATGAGAAACACTGTCATTCAGAGCTATATCAAAAAAATAGTGGGAGATATTAAAAAAAGCAATTAAATTACTTTTAGCAAAATATTCTAATAGAATGGAATGAAATGGAATTCAGTACAGTAGAAAGAAAAATTTCATTTGGAAGAGACATAACAACAATCATCCAGTCCAACTGCCTGACCCTTTCTGGGGTGACAAAAAGCTTAGGAGGCTGTTGTCCCAATGTCTCAAACACTGGCATACTTGGGGCATCGAACACCTCTCCAGGAAAGCCTGTTCCAGTATTTCACCCCTCTCTCAGTAAAGAAACACTTCCTAATATCAAGTCTAAACCCCATCTGGTTTGAACCATTTCTATGCATTCTGTCACTGGGTACCAGGGAAAAGAGCTCAGCACCTCCCTCTCTCCTTCCTCTCCTCGGGAAGCTGAAGAGAGCAATGAGGTCACCCATCAGCCCCCTTTTTACCAAACTAGGCAAAGCCAGAGCCTTTAGCTGCTCATTATAGGTCACACAATATTAATTCACATTTAGAGTAAGTTAGCTTACAATCAAATTCTTTTCCTAGGAAATCATATACACATTTTATAGAGTAAAATTAATTATTAGTTCAGACTAGTCACTTGATAGAAACTCCTCACTTCTGTAAGCCATGAGTTTCCATTGAAGCCTTTTATGATGAAGAAATTTTTCAACTAATTTGACTTCATCTTTGTGAGTCAGAAAGTCACCAGTGAGTCACATTTCAAATTTCATGAGAAATATCTTCCTATGGAATCAAGTGACAAATGAGCTTTTAATTTTAGAATGAGCTGATACAAATTATAAAGACTTGTCTTTTCTATAAACTTTCTCAGGACTGTTAATGAGGCTCAAACATATAATACCTATAGCATGGAAAACACACCACATCTCTCAGATGAAGAGTCCTCTGCCAGCCAGACAGCATGCAAGCATTCACATGCTGTGCTTTTGGCTCCAGCAGCCCCACTCATTTGGCACTCAGCTGACATCACTATCAACTCAGACAGGTTTACAAACAGACAGGGGAAAAGCTGGAGCACTTTGTCCTGCACATTCAAAAGGAAGTGCTCTATTTTCTCCTATACACTTGAAATAGCATTTCTCCTGCTTCATCCTCTTCAAGAACACTAATACAAGAGAGATGACAACAGAATTTTCTGCATCCTAACAGCACCCTACTGCATAACAGCCGTGCCTTCTACAAACCAAGATCCTCCAGGTTAAAGTTTTACCACATAAGTTTTTGGCAGCACAGGATCATTCTAACCACCACTATCTACAGAAACATTCACAGGTCTTTTTAGGTCACATGTGACTGGAGACTACAACAGGGTATATATGAGCCATCAGTACATTTGATAAAGAGTTTGAAGAGCCAATTATTTCATCCCTTCTATGATAGCACCCACAGGCCATAGTGTGAAGTCTCCCTCTCCACTGTTACCTTTAAAGGAAGTATGGCACAGATCTCTCTGCCTTAAGCACAGAAACAGCTAAGGTGCTACATACCCTCAAGAGGACAGGGACTGACCACTACTACTACACTGTTTCACAGATAGCTGCTAAAAGAGTATCAGATTATTGCAGTTTTATTCACTAAAGAAGTATATTCATATATAGATCCCTCCCCTGCAATCTCCAACATGGTACTGCGTACATGGTCTACTTACATGGGGTACTCCTCATGTGCAACTCTTCATCCCAGTTCCCAAATATGGAACAATGGGGGAAGGAAAGACAAGGCTGTTCTTCAGCTACCGCCAAAAATGTGGACTTTTAGGAAGATGAGAAATTCAACTTAGCATTTCTAGTCATACTTCCAGTTTATGATGCTCTAAGGGAGAAAAAAAATAATGTTAAGCAAAAGAATCTGAGAAAATCTTCAGAAATTTAAAATCAAGCAATGCTTTGGCAGAACCATGGCTTCAAGGACTGGTGAACAGACTGACTCAGTCCAAGCTACTGTGAGTTTCTTGCTACCTCTGATCCTTAAACTCAAAATTGCATGCTGTTTTATGTCCATTTACAAGTCTGACTACTTTTTCCTCACTTGGAATATCCCTCTGTCTTACAAAGAGTATTTCATCCCAGCCTCCACAGTGGAAAAATGCCTTTGCCCCCTTGTACTCTGTCACACCCCAGCTGAGACAGGAGAAACCCAGCATTGACACATGGATGCGAGTTGAATAATATGGCTTTGCCTCTAATATTTAGAAAACAGGAGGGCTAGAAGCAGGTGAGAAAATCACAAAAGTCAAGAAATTAGATCTAAAAACAACTTGCTATGGGGAGAGTCATCTACAGGGGACTCCATCGTACATTTAGTCATGGACATAATGCACAGGATAAAGGAAAAACTGACAGGCAGTGTGGCAGCAGAGTAAGTATTCAGACAGTTAAGTTTTAATAAAATCAAACAGGGTAATTCTCTAGGTCTCACCTCATAAGCTTTACTTGTATATTCTTCCAAAGCTATCTTGCATGGTGTTTGTTGGCAGTATTTCTCCCAGTAGTCATAACCACAGGTGTTAAGCACCGCTGCATGATATTTGACTCTCAATCAACATAAAACCTATAAAGCAGAATGTTTTGTGTTTAATAAGTCTATGTTTGAGTCTATGGTTTCTGCAACACATGCCACTCTAGGCCATCAGAAGTATGAAAATTCTTTACTCCTTGTTCTCTATACTTTAAAATCTTACGATTGTCTGAGACATAAAGTGCTAGCAGTTTATGCAAAATAGGATGCATACATCCCACACTGTGAGGCGAGGGAACGTCTTTGTGACTCCAAGATAAACTGATGACAGGTCTGTGGGTTGCAAATGTAACGTACTGTTTCATCCATCCAAGACTTTTTCCACATGTTTATAAGCATCTTAAGGAAAGAGGAGCTCAAAGAAGCCATTTCTCATCTAGTAAAGATATCCTGGAAATGTCATCTACCCAAACCCAGGTCATCTAGAGGAACCCTGTGAGAAGAACATAGGTGGAGAAAGGCAGGAGAGAGAGAGCAAGACTGGAACTCTTACAACTTGTTTTTTCTCACAAGATCCTGTCCTCCAGTAGTTTAGGAAATGAAAAGTGTTAGATGCCTTATCATGCCTACCCCTCTTAAATGCAATTTGCACAACATGTTGTACTGTCTCTAGCTGAGTCTTCAATTTCACTTTCACCTATTCAGATCTATCTTTCTCCTTTGATCAGTTCCAATTTTTTCTCCTGCCAACTCAAAGTCTGTCACCCTTCAAATCTCTTTATTCCTTGTCAAGTTGCAAAGATTTTTTTTATGTGAAGCTGAATCTCTGGCCCTAGTATTCCACTCCAAAACTCAGAAAATTAATTTTGCCTCTCTCCTGATATTATTTTCCAACAGTCTCTCTCACTCATGACATACACACAGATGTTTAGCTGCTATAGCCTTGGTATTCAAAGCATCTTTCTTTCGTCTCTTAACAACCTGGTCTCAATAGCAGGGTCAGAGCCAGGAGAAACATCCTCAACATATCTTCCACAGCTCCAGTTGCAGTTGCAGTTGTTGGGGATCTGTTGAGGACAGAAGGATTAGTTTTGGCTAAAGGAATAGTGTTAGGGCTTGGACAAGCCCACTAGACTTCCTGTGACAAGGCTTCTCCTAACTCTAAAGCCTTCATTCTACAGAAGTTAATTTCCTTGTCAAGGTCACAGCAGTGTTATAACAAGACAAATTTCTGGTTTTTAACATGGATAGGACTTAAAGTATCTTCTTTTGCAATTCCTCCTTTCATCCTTTTTTCAGGCTATGGCCAGTGCTAAGGCTGAGGCCAAAGAAACTTCCCTCCGGGAACAGGTCCAGTTCCCTGTTCTCCAGTACCCTGGACTGGGCTTCCTAGCGCCTCCTTGTTCCCAAGCAAGGTTTAAACTTGGAGTTTATCTCAGAGCATTGGACCAAGCTGTCGATCAAAGCAGGCTTCCAAAAGTGTGGTCCACCAGGAAAGAACACAAAGGAAACTTCACCAATGCTTGAGTCACATGAATTACGCCATGGGTACGAGGATGGAACAATCTTCTTTCACAATACATTGGCCCCAATATGCTGTAGGCTATAAATACTTTTCAGAGTCTTGATTCTCTGCAAATGCAGAGATTACTGAGAAAGAGGTAATGAGGCAAGCCAAGAGCTTTCCCATATGGTCTCCCAATGAAGTCCTGCTGCACTTTGGCCTTTAGGTGCCAGAAAGCAAATTAACTGCAAGTTTCTCTCTAAGTCTGAATTTCTTACTTTCTGTCATATGAAGGCAAACTTCAAGGGTATATTTTTGAAATACTAGGAAAACAGGAAATTGTACAGCATAAATTGCAGAGAAGAGATGAAAAGAAATGAAAATTATTATAACTATGAGACACTTCCAAAGCCCGTGGATTACCAACAGAATAACCCATACTGGCCATATTGGCTCTGACAATGGAAATAGACATTTTCAAACAATGAAGCACGCTAAAGCACAAATAGATTTTAGCTAGGACAACTTTGATTTTACAATCACAATAGCTCGTGAGTTTTATGAGACAAAAGAAAAATCCTTTTAAAACACTCTTTTCACATCTGAAAGAGCAAGCAGATCAGTTTTGAGTAATTTTGGGACTAATAAATCATACAGACAGCTCCATGCAAAATACTTGTCCTGCTGAATAATCAGAGACTCAAAGAATCAAAGCTGCTGTTTAACACAGATTCATATTCACGACAAATACCAGGGACACAGGTCTGAGAAGTGAAAGAGAGACTGTCCATTAGGGACCTTATCCAACAGAAAAGTCTAACATAAAAGTAGAGCACACCTGCCATATATGATAATAAAAAGAACAGCCTATTCCTTCTTTCAGTTAACACACTTTCTTTACTTTTGTAAAACAAATTAACTAATAAAATGCTACTAAAAACTGAATTGTCTGGTCTCTGCACTAACCAGAATGAATGTGTCTTCCAGAGGAAAGGAACAGTTTGGGTCATCAGTAACAACAATATTTAAAGGGTCAACATTTGCTTACTTTTCACCAGATCAGAATCGTTACCTAATTTGTTCCCACTGCCATGCTTACCAGCATGGAAACAGAACACTGAATTTCTGTAAGAACTAGAATAGCCTCTTTTTGCCACTCATGTTCCCGCTATCTTCTCGCCGAATGGTCACAGGTTTGCTGTTTCAAACCTTGGGTTGTTCTTTGGTCATAGTGCAAAGATTAACATTTGCATAATCTCCAAAGGAATTTTAGCATGGTTATGACTTGTGCAAGTATACTTTTGGGCTGCTATCCTTCCACTTATAAAGGAGCGGGAAAAAAAGTTTTAATCTTCATTTCCTGTCTCACTGACCTAGTTTTGAAACCATACTTTTGCATTTGGACAACAATCCCTGCAGTTAGATTAAAGAGTTCCATTAGTTTCTATGGACAGGAGATAAGGCTGTTAAAGCTGGTCTTTTGGTCTTTGCTGAGCCAGAGTTATTCTCTGGTTCTCAATGTTACCCGTAAGTTCAATTTTAAATGTTTTCTGGATACTTTCCAGCATGAGCCCATGACTGGGGAATTACGGATCACTATCCTGTAACAACTTGACACGGCTGCCTCTTGCCTGGCAGTCCTGTGATAGAAGAAGTCCTGAAAATGAACCCAGATAGTCCCACCCTTGCCTACACTGCATGGGGCAGCAGCTGCTGGGTGAGTTATCTGTCATGCCTTTGACATAACATCCCAGCCCGTGCCATGGCAGTGGCATGCCAGAGCAGGAAGCAGGTGGAACATTTCTGCAGAAAGCACTGGTGCCTTGGCAAGTGCACTGCAGACAGCAAGTCTGATCATCCCAAGCATGTGGCCACAATTCCAGGCCCCCTGACCATCACTTAAAGAGGCTGTGCTATTCCTGCAGGTGCTCCTGGGCAACAGCTTGGAAAGCAAGTGTTCTGCCATTTGGGGCCCTGGGCAGGGAGCCACCGCTGAAGATACGTTTGGCACGCAGGCCTGCTCTTGGGGAAGAGATTAAAGCATTCTGCTATGAGTGGCGAGGAAGATGAGACACATGGAGTCTTGTCCACTGGAGATACTCAAGAACTGTCTGGACATAATTTTGTGCAATGTGTTCTAGGGAGACCTTCCTTGAGCAGGGAGGTTGGACAAGATGACCCAGTGTGGTCCTTTCCAACATGACCCATTCTGTGAGTCTGTGATTCTGTGATAGGCCAGTAGCAGCAGACTGCAGGCTAGTCTTGAGAATCTGATTTCCAAGATAAGGGCTACAAAAGACTGCTACAACCCCAGAAACTGAATTATCACAAATGTGAGTCTGACAGGACATTACACTTGAGAGGCAGATAAGGGAGAGTAAAATGATTCAGTTCACACACTCAAAAGTCTGTGTTTCACCATCCCTGCAGGAATCCACATGAACGGAGTTTCTGTCCTTTCAACTGTGTGCAAGAGGCCACCAGTGGGGACTAGAGGGGTAATGTTTGTGACACAGCCATGATAGACACATTTGAAAAATGGATTTTAGGTGGGGCGGGGGGGTGGAAATTATAAAGTATAGTAAATAATAAATAGTTTGACCATAAATTAAAAAAGAAAATGCAATGGATTTCTTCATGAATACCTTTACAGTAACAGTAAAGGAGTAGTATCCTTAGATGTGCTTGAGTTACACTACGCATTAGTCTCTCTGCCCTGATGTACTGCATCTAACTATAGAAACTACAGAAACTTTCTAAATATAGAAACTTTCTTCCATAATGGCATTACTTAGTCCACAATGGGAACTGACTTCTTAAATTTTATCCAGAAATAAGATCA
The DNA here is from genome assembly GCA_013399195.1 of Dicrurus megarhynchus. Taxonomy (NCBI): domain Eukaryota; kingdom Metazoa; phylum Chordata; class Aves; order Passeriformes; family Dicruridae; genus Dicrurus; species Dicrurus megarhynchus. Next base: position 699,198 of record VXAD01008395.1, read on the forward strand.
TAACTGCATTCTAAATAGCAAACAATCACAGTGGAATGAGCTAAAATTTCTACATAGGAATGAGATTGCAAATATTTTTAAAATAGAGGAATTAAGCAGAAGAGAAGAATGAATTAATGATTTGCACTTAGAATCAGAGAATCTGTGGTTCTAAGCCAAAATTCCCTTGAAAATTTAAGCTCCATACTGTTTAATTATACTGCATGATACCCCAAAAGAAACAAATCTTAATTATTAACACCATAATAGATATATTATGTATTCTAGATATATTTACAGCATACATACTAAATTACCCTGCAGAAAAGATTTGGCAACCTGGGGTTTTGGCAACAGGGAGAAATTTAGTTAGTTCTCAATTATTTTAAGCTTTTGAGTATTAATAAATAAGCTTCTCACATTCCTGGAATCACTGAGTACATTAGCTTGCTGTCTATAAGCAAAAAACTCTGCCATTGACCCCTTAAAATTTCCATCACTACTTAAGTTAAATACTAACTGCAAATACAGGTATACAGTTCCTGTAAGACTTCCTTGATTACCTAGCTTAACTGTTTTCATCAAAACTTCAGTGTGCTCAACAACATAGATAGGCGAGAATTCAGTGAAACAGCATCCAGAAGAATGACACATAGACCAGCTGTGAGACACAGAGCTATCTCATTGAATCCACTCCCCTGGTTAATAAGCTAGAAAGATCTCTTTCCTGGAAAGACTGATAACCTTTGGAAAAAAATAACACTGAATACAGACATTGCAACCTTTAAATACCATTCTCAAGCTAAAGAGATGCTACCAACTTCATGTCACAGGAACTTCATTTGTGGTACCATTTCAGAGTCACTCTGTCATGTGTTTAAAAACTGTAAGACTTTGTAACATTTTGTAGTACAAGCACTGAATCAGTACAAGCTGCGGTAGATGAAGAAAAAAACAACAGGCAACAGCAAGCAATGTAAGTCTGTCTCTCAAGTATCTCATAGCAGCCTGGGCGCAGCCAACCAGGCACTTTGGAAACTGACTGCTGAGGTGGCAGGAGACCAGCACGGCCATCCTGCTCTACCAGGCTGCAGGAATTCCCACTGTTGGGAGCATCACTCTTGGGGGTGTACAGCAAGGGAAAGCAGTGCCTGAGGTATCAGCAGTCCTTTGGGATGCCTGTTAGTAAGAATACACCATAGAAACAGTGGGATTTAACAGGGGGCCTCCTGGTAACTCCAAATGTGCAAGTAAAGTGAACATAAAGAGTCTCCCTGCTCAGAATTACACATCTTTTTCACATGCAAGGGACAAACCACTATTTGGAAGAACTTGTGTCATTGCTAAAGGCAACTAGCAACAATTCAAATATGAAAGAAATGCAGAGAAATGACACTGACATAATAGGACAATACTGGCATCCAGTGGATTTTAAAAGATGCCATGCTTGGGTTTTTTTTGTGATATTTTTTGTTTATTTCTTTGATTGGTTTGGTGCTTTTCTTTTCTGTAAATAAGTGTTTCCTTTTGAAACAGATTTTTGGTGCATCTCCCACATTTTGTCAACTAAGACCACAGTAAATACTGTGATTTATTCCTAAAAAAGAATGGAGAAAGTTTTGTTTCAGCTCTTCCTAATTCAGTTTTGGCATTCAATAAGGTAATTTCTTGCAGCAAGAAATAAGAAGATGCAGGAGCATTTCAGTCCAGTAGAGTGTATGCTCTACCAAGAGCTAGGCAGCAGAGGCCTTCAAATCCTGCTGATTCTGTCCAGGTTCCAATATGGAATAGCAGGGTTTCTGCAGTAAACTCCTTCATGTTACAAGAAGCAGTCCAAAGCCTACCTCTCCTCAGATAAAGGAGCAGACAAAAAAGTAAGAAAATTAAATCTAATGAGGGAACTAAGAGGAATGTGGGGGAAAGAGAAAGGAACAGGCATAGCCTTGTTTATGAAGAACTTAAACAATAGCAAAGAGTTGCAATGTTAGGCAGGGAACACAGCTGGGCAAACTGCATGGCTTTTCAGAGAAACCCCAGGAATCAATAGAATAGTTTATGGATTGGGCACAAGAAGAAGCTGACAAGTTTCTTGGAGAAACTTGCTAGCAACATTAACTCCGAAGAAGAGCTTTGCTTTGGTTCACATCAAATGTGGGTTGAGCAGTCTTGGGCAGACACACACACACTCCACAGAAGACTGAACCTCCTCTGCTGTCTCTGCTGCCACTCTGACCTAGGACTGCGGGAATGCAACTCATTCAAGGAGATGCTTTGCTCTCACTGGTAACGTGGGCAGCTGAAGTGGCAGATCTGTGGGTTTCGTAATAGGGACTTCTCCAGCCAACCACAGCATCATCTTTTGGTTGCTACAGACCTAAGCCAGGTTTCACCAATCAACAGTGCGATTGTACAAGATTCCACAGACCATTACCAGCATAATGGGTTTCTGCTGTAAATTTCTTTTGGTTTATTTTTAACAATTTTGCCCCAAATTTTGGCTTTTTATGTATCTATCTCAAAGTAAACCTCCCACCAATGTATTGGTTTGGAATTCCAATCCCTTAATATATTTAATCTTATTCACAAATGTAAACACATACTTCACTCAACTGGAATGTTAACTGAAGCAGAAATGCAATTTAATTTGCTAAACTCAGAAAAAAGAAACACTGTACACTGACGTTCCTGTCTTAACAACAGTTATCGAGTTCTAAAATACCTGTGGTCTTACAGCAAACCAAAGTAAAAATAGAAGCAATTATCACTTTATTCTGCCTGGCAAAACAGTGTAAAACTGAATAGTTTTGTTGGGCTAGAGAATGATGGGAGAGTACAGTTTACAAGATGAGGCTTGTTAGAGCTTGAAACATCCCCCTTTATCTACTTTATGTTTTCTATGTTTCTATGTTTTAGAAGCATTTGCACACTGGCTCACATTTGAGTCAGCTCAGTCATACAGTGTTCCAATTTATTTCCATAAGAACGAATAAAATAACCCCAGGTACACTGCAGGAAAAAAAGCTTACACTCAGATCTCTGTTACAGTAGATAATAGGCAGATCATAACACTCACCTCATCAATGAGTGTTTTATCTCTTCCTTTTCTACACCTACAGGAGTCACTCCTTCTGCAGACAGAGATGAGTTTTTATTTACCTGGATTAATAAAATAATAAAGTAATTTTTTCCACATTTCACCAGTTTTCAGGATTATAAATTCCACTATAGTCAATACCATTCAAACATGAGACCAGATATCTTCATGTTTACAATACATTTTTCTGGCACAGCTTGTCTTGGAAAATCTGATAAGGAATGTTTTCATGTAAGTGTACCCTGGTGTCTTTGCTAGCCCAGGCCATTTGAAACCTTGTAGTTCTCGCCTTGTTCCGCTCACTATGTCCTAATAGACTGTCTATTTCAGATGCTAATTTAGTTTCTATCTCTCACTCCTTTTATAGAATCACAGAATCGATCAAGAAAAGATTTCTAAGGTCATTGAGTTCAGCTCTTAATCTAGCACTGCCATATTCACTAAATCCCCAAGTGCCACGTTTACATGTCTACTACATACTTCCAGGGATGGTGACTCAACCAATTCCCTGTTCCAAGCCTGTTCCAATGCTTGACTACCCCTTCAAGTGAAGAAACTTTCCCTAATATCCAATCTACACCTCCCCTGATACAGCCTGCGGCCATTTCCTGTTGCCATGTCACTTGTTTCCTGGGAGAAGTAGCTGAGCCTGACCTTGCTCCAACTTTCTGTCAGGGAGTTGTAGAGTGATAAGGTTCCCTTGAGCCTCCCTTTCTCCGGGATAAACATGCCCAGCTCCCTCAGCTGCTCCTCATCAGACTGTGCTCCAGACCCTTCACCAGCTCTGTTGCCCTTCTCTGGACTCGCTCAATGACTTTCTTGTAGTGAGGGGCCCAGAACAGGACAGAAAACTCAAAGTGTGGCCTCACCAGTGCTGAGTACAGGGAGACAGTCACTGTCCTGGTCCTGCTGGCCACACTATTGCTGATACAGGCCAGGATGCCACTGGCCTTTGTGGCCACCTGGGCACAGCTCGCTCATGTTCAGCCGCTGTCAATCAGCACTCCCAGGTGTTTTACCCCTGGGCTAATTTCCAGCCACATTCCTCCAGCCTACAGCTCTTCATGGGGTTGTTGTGACCCAAGTGCAGGATCTGGCCCCTGGCCTTGTTTAAATTCACACAACTGGCCTTAGTCAATCAATCCAGCCTGTCCAGATCCCCCTGCAAGAGCCTTCCTGCCCTCCAGCAGATCAACTTGGTGTCATCTGCAAACTGACAGACAGTGCACTCGATCCCTTCATCCTGACCATTGATAAAGATACTAAACAGAACTCAGCCTAAAACTGAACCCTGGAGAACACTACTAGTGACTGTTTTCCAACTGGATTTAGCTCCATTCCCCACATGGAGTTGTGGTGGGCTGGGCCACCCAGCCAGTTTTTTAACCAGTGCAGAGTGCACCTGTCCTAGCCATGACCAGCCAGTTTCTCCAAAAGAATGCTGTGGGAGACAGTGTCAAAGGCTTTACTAAACAAAAAACATCCATAGCCTTTCTCTCATCCACTAAACAGGTCACTGTATCATAGAAGGACATCAGGCTGGTTGAGCAGGACCTGCCTTTCCTAAACCCATGCTGGCTGGTCCTGATGCGCTGGTAGTCCTGCATGTGCCATGTGATGGCACTCAGATTGATCTGCTTCATGACCCAGCACCGAGGTCAGGCTGACAGGCCTGTAGTTTTCCAGATCCTCCTTCCAACCCTTCTTGGAGATGGGCATCACACTGGCCAATCTCTGCTTGTCTGGGACCTCCCTGGTTAGCCAGGACTGCTGGCAAATGATTGAAAGAGGCTTGGTGAACTCTTGTGCCAATTCCAATAGGAAAACCTAATTGTGTTTGTTTAAGCAGGTCCTTAATAAAATGCTTTTACTGCTATGTTGCTTTCCCTTTTGCAGGGAGACAGGGCTGACAGCAGCATAGGAAGAACAATAACATCTTCACTTGGGTAAAGAAAAAGCACTGCTAGAAACTTCCCAAAGTCAGGCTGGGTCCAATTCTGGATGACAACTGAGTATGACACCACAGCATGACCCTCACTAAATTCTACATTTTAGTCCTTCAGAGGCGAGAAGGAGTCTCAGCTCATGCTCAGCATGGGCTTTAATAAGGCTTCTAGTGTCCTGGAATCCTGGAGAGAAATCCTGAGGACCATTACCTCATTGCCTGATTGAGCAGGCATCCATGCAGTTTTCACACCTTCTTATATAGTTATGCACAGCTTCATTATCGTTCCTTACTTCCTCCAAATTAGCTTTGCAATGAATTCAAAATGACATTTACACTGATAGGCAAAGAAAAATCCCTGAGCTTAGAGAGAAAACAAACATGAATGGGGCTGGGAAAACTAGATTTTAACATGATGGGCTTAGTGGCTTAAGTGGATCTGATAACTATGAATGTAGGAGTATGTTTCTTAGATTCAAACATTTAAATACAGTTTTGTCTTATACCCCTGTATACTTACTACAAAAGCTCAGAAAGGGATCTTTTGTTAGAAAGATCTGGGTTAGAAGAAGGGTTCAAGAAAGCAGTGTTTTCAAGGGACCACATCTTAATTTGAGATTGGTTAAGCTGGTTAAGCATGTTGCTAATAAAGCTGAAATTGTGAGTTTGATCCTTTTATAGGCCATTCACTTAAGAGCTGGACTTGATGATCCTTGTGGGTCCCTTCCAACTCAGACTATTCCACGATTCCACTGTTGCCACAGGAAAAGGCCATATCCCACACAGGTATCTCAGTTCAAGACATCTCTTTTCTCCCTGCCTTCTTGGTATATAAAGGGTATAAAAAGGAATAGCAAGCAACGGACCTACTGCAGAAGGAAACAGGATGGACATATAAACTTGTAGGCACACATAGAAAACACATGGCCATGTATGACGACCCTCCGATGTCCATAAAAGTTCTACTTGCTGAAGCTCGTACTATTAACCCTTACCCACTGCTTAGTGTGACAGCTGTCAAGCTGCTCCCACATGAGAAACTCATTGTACTTACCAAGTTTAGTTGTGGGGATTTTTTAAAGTAGATTGGGATGTATGAATCAAACAACTGTTGAAATATAAATCTCCATGCACACATGCGTGTCTAATGCAAGTAGAGAGTGAAGACATTTTCTAGACATTATTAACAGACCAAGTGAACATGAAACCTTAGCTTTCTGGAAAAGATTTTTGAACAGATTAAAAGCAGCATCTTAATTAGAGGTACTTTTGCCCTGTGACTCCTAGGGCAACAGGCTGCATCCTGCCTAGCACAGCAGGAACTGAAATCTGACATTATCTGACAGGTATTTACCAGCCCATATAAAATGAACCGACACAGTTAACTTGATGTACTAAGACCTACAGTCAAGAAAATTGGAATACTTTTTAGCATTAAATACAGCACAGGTGACCAGCAAATGCTGCAATTCTGTTCTGGAGTGCAGTTGTGGGTCCATATCTACTTAAAAATGGTATTTTAGTGTTCTGCTGAACCATTTCTGAAATATGCTGTCCACTAACGATTTTCACATTTTTGAAAGTGAAAAATCACTTCAGCTAAAGGAAATTTAGCTGAAATTCACATGTTCATGAATGACATTCTCAGAAACTACTGTCACATACCCAATTCTAACAAATTATACAATGGACTTTTTTGTATGAAGTTTAGTCACACTTAGAAATGTTGCACTTTATTCCAATAGCATCTACTAAAATACAGAAATTATATATTTCTCAATAGTTTCTTTCTCTTTTCTCTAGTCAGGCAGACAGTGGACTCTCTATATTTCAGGCATATTAGCTGACTTCCAAGGAGAATCCTAGTAATGTATGTAGTTCTTTATATTTTACATACTTTTTATATCGCCAGGGTTTTAACATGACCAGGGTTAAGCAAAAGAGAATGAACATTATAAGACAGACAATGAAATTTTTGCTTCAACCTGGGATAGCAAATTTCTTAACTTTGTTTTCCTGGGATTAATATTATTTATCTTTAAAGTACAATACAAGGAGCACTACATGATCCTGTACCTAAACTACTCTTAGAGGTCACATCTCTGAAGTTATGTAACAACTGAGACTGTGCTGTAATAAAATTCAAGCAATGCTGAAGGACTATAAAGTCAGAAACCATTTGTTGTGTGAATGGCTAGTAGAAAAATGGCAGCTGCATTTCCATAGCTGCTTAGCTCTCTCCTCTGCTTTGATAATCATCTGCTTCTCCAAAAGATGTACAGGGGCTTTATACCACTTACCAGCAAATAAGGAAAAGACTGTTTTTTTGGTACTTCTCTGACCATAATTCCATATTTCTCAGTGCACAGATAATTAGCCTGTAACTTAGAAATTCCTAGGACTTTAAGCATAATATCTGTATATTATTGAAAACACAACATATGAACGTAAAGATTGTGCATTGAGAACAGACCACTAAACTCAGTTCTAGTTAAGTATTCTCCAGCTGCTGGAAAAACTCTGCAGTTCCATGTTGACCCCCTTCAAGTAGTTGCTTTGCACAGGTTTTACTTGTATCATACAACATCAGGAGATATCCAGCCACGATTTTACAGACTTCCAGGAGCTCTCCTGGCTGCCAAGACTTTTCAAAGGTGATTGTGAGCAGCCACTGCTAGGTGTCCACCAGCTCTCTCAGAACTCATTGATGTATCCCATCAGAAGCCATGGACTTATACATGTCAAGTTTACCTAGATGTTCTTGAACCCAATTCTCCTTGACCAAGGGAAAACCTTCCTTCCAATATTCCTGTACCCTGGTCTCCTGGGTCAGAGATTCATAAGGGCTGCTCTTATCAGTGAAGACAGATACAAAGATGGTATTCAGTAACTCTGCCTTCTCTGCTTCCTCTTGTTTAGTAACGTCTGCAATTTTCCTTTGTTTTCTTTTTGTTATTGTTGTATTTGAAAACCATTCATTAAATTAAAAACCATTCATTTTAATAACATTATTCTGACCTTCAGTCACAGAAAAATATATCTTCAACACTTAGGGATGGCATGGCTTTTTACATGTGAACCCCTGCTTAGCAATTTGTCCTCTTAACAGCAACACAGGAAAAAACACCAGCCCCAGTCTAAGCAAACCATGTTCCCAGAACAGTCTGGCTCACCAATAGGACAACAATGGAACACCAAAGCATGGCACATCCAAGGAGGTTAAGGAATTGTCTTTGAGATACTTGCTTTACTGAGCAATTCTTCTTCTTCTTTGTGACATTTCTCTGGAAGAAGCCCAGGAAAAAAGAGAGCAAAAGGACTTTCCAATGGGTGTTTTAGTAAAGAAATACATGTTTATAAAGGAACTGGATAGAAGACACTGATGTTATTGTCACGTCATGTTACTCCACTCAGCAACACCATCTGGAATAAGTTACTGTATATTCGGTACTGGACCTATATTTGTCTCCGATGAAGTGCATGTTCCTTACTTAGTATTTTTTCCTATTTAGTTTAGTGTACTGAAAGTGCTGCAGTTTAACTCTACAAAAATTCCATGAAAGAAGGAGAATTTCTAAACCTATGGCCTCTGTTTTCTGGTTTGTGTGGTTTAGAGATTTTTGTTCATTTGTTTGTTTTTTTGGTCTCAGGAACTTTTACTCCTTAATAACCAGGTTGCATTTGGGTCATGTTAGCTCTCTCAGGTTGTGTTTCAACAGAGTAAGCAAACAAGGACAACAAAGGTGAGTTTTACACTTTTTCAATCAGACATGGCCTGCACAGGAGCTACCTAATTTGAGTACAGATTCTCATGGTGTGAATTATGTTGCAAAGCACCAAAGAAACTGAGGAAATCACGCCAGAGGTCCAGGGTTTTTGCAGTTAGCCTTGATCCCCTCCTCAGACTGTGAGCAGCTTTGGCCAGTGGGAATGGTCTGGTGGTTTCCACAGGGAGTACGGAACTGGCTACCTCAGGCATGTTAGTGAGCACATCTACCAGCCAAACCTGGCATGAACTAAGCTTTTTGATTCCTTTTTCTTCTCTGCAGCTAACCCAGCCCTTTACAAACTGATGCAATTAGCACCTCTCTGCTTTACAAAGTAGGTAGGGAAGAGGCCTCAGCAGCTGTCAGGACATGCTGATGAAAGTGGAATGGGAGGGCTAGATGGGGAACAGCTGCAGGCAAGGCAGCCTGACAGCTGGAACTTCCCAGAAGAGCAAGTGCTGCCCTGGTGAGGAGGCCATCAGGAGGACGACGGCGGGGTGTCTGTTCTGGAGAGCCCGCAGCCCAACCCCGCCCGCCGCCATCTTCCCGCTCTCCCTCAGGCCGCCATCTTGCCCCAGGGCACGGCAGCCGGTGCGCGGGCGAGGGGCGCCACCTGGCGGTGCGCGGCGCAGCATGCAGGGGGCCGCGGAGGGAGCGCCGTGGCTGCGCTGAGGAGAGCTCCGGGCAGCGGGAGCCCGCGGAGCCCGCAGCCCGGCTCCTCCGGCCCAGCGCAGCCCTTTTCCACCAGCTTTTCTCGCTTTTAACCTGGAGAAATGCAGCGGCTTCGGACAGGAAAGGAGACGTGCTGATCGTACTTGGGCCTTTCCGCTGGGTCTCCCCTCGCAGGGTTATAGCTCCAGGCGTGCAAGTTGTTGGCGGTGCTGACACTTCTGTACTAAAACTGATTTAATCAGTAATATATTTATTTCAAGTAGCTGCATATTAATTTTCACTGAACTAAATTCGGTATCTGAAGGAAGAAGAAAGAACCGTCACCCACCGTTGTAGATGATTTTAAATTAAGTCTTTTCTGACGAACAATGGGATTGAGTTTGTACTTAGCAGACGGGCATTGCAAATTTCTGTAAGCACCGTTTACTCCTGGGAAGAGAGCAGTAACTCCCAAGTTCTGGCTCCCATATCAGACATAGCTTCAGTTGATTGGATTGGACTATTTTAGCTGTCATTCTGTCAGGGGGGAAAAAAAAAAAAAGGCTGCTGAGGAAACCAAGAAACCAGTCCTGGAAATCAGGTGATTGTTGCATGACTGGTAAATTCTTGACAGGCATTTCTAGATTTTTCAAATGTGGTCCTTAGTCATTCCCTGGAAAGTCTGATGTACCAAGTAGCAAGTTCAGCATTTTGCATATTTCTGAATATTTTTCTTTGTTGTTATTTACCCTCTGAAAAGTAAGGAAATCGGTCTGGTTTGTCTGACTTTTTGTTTGGACGAATAATTTGCCTTCTTAATTCTTTATTGTCAAATTTTTGGTGCTGACATATCTCCTAATTTTGTTGGCTTGCGATGTGTTCTTCAAGCTGGCATTGTCACTGAAAGAAAAAAGGCTTTGTGACATGCATGTTGTTCCTAGTCATTTAATCCAATGTGCTACTGCATCTCTAAGCAGCCCAGTACTCGTAAGAATCTATGGGCTCATAAGAATTATGTGAATAGTTAACATTTGCATCACAGGTACTTAAAGGTACTCCTACTGCCAATCTCGTAGGCATCCCATTGATTAAAGAATCAATGAATTATCAGAATTTCCTTTTTTAATACACTACAGAGCTGGTGTGCATTTTTTTGTTAGATTTCTCTCATAAAAGTTCACAAGAGCTGCATTAACTGGAAAGAACTGCATTTGTATTTGTGTTTCTGTGGGGTGGTATTTTTCTTCTGTTTTAAACCTGTGATATTCAGTGTCACCAAAATGATGCTGCTTATGCTTACTCTTGCTTGTGTTTCTCAGTCCCTGCAGAAGATGGGGTCTATTTCTTAATTGGCTGGTCTGGTTATGTGTAAAAAAACCCCCAATGGATATGATTGTGGATCCACTTTTACACATGTCCGATAGAACTACATAAAATTTATTTTATGGGTCCTTGTTTACATTTTTAAGTGAAATAATTTTTATCTCAGTGTCTGCAGTGGCTTTATTGACTGTTACTACTACAACCCTCCCTGGAGAAATTTCAGTTCCTTCCATTCTTCCCAAAGAGTAAATACAAGTAACAAGGGACTAGAATAAGGTATTCCAATTCTAAGCATATTGGTGAGAGCTGGAAGTGCTGTTGATTCAGTATACCAAGAAAGTCAGTGGTCTTCTGTTATTGAGACCAAAAGAGAAAACTTCCAGGTAATTTTCAAGTGCTCAAGCTATGCAGAATTCCAGTCTGTTTCAGCACAAGCGTCTTGCTGCCCAAGGACTGAATTAATGTTCTCACCAGGTCTCCTTGTGATCTGGTAAAAGAAGAAAAAGAATTTGTTCTTAATTCGGCACCGCTCGCGATGTATCATTTCTTCTTAAAAAGCAAGACTGAGAACTGATATGAAATTACTTAGTAATGCAACATCTGGAGCAAGAAGGACTCTGGGAAAATGTCTAGGGCTGCAGGTTGAGTCCTTGGAGGAAAAAAAAGGTGTGTTTCATCGGCGCTAAAAACTGGCTTCTAAGAAGGTATAAAAATAAATAAGAACAAACACTTAGTGTCTGTGCTGTTAATACCTCAGTTGGAAGCAGGAACACCTGATTTAAAACCAATCTGGAGATCCCAGAAGTTGAAAGTCGTGTTAAGAATCTCTGGCATTTGAACTAATTTTATAGAAAAGGAACAAAGGTGTTATACTGCACACTGAATTACGGTTAGTGCCAACTTGCAGCAGCTGTCTCTAAACACACATGCAGGCACCTATAAGGAGTCCTATTTATTCTTTTTATTATTCTTGCTCTATAGCATGACTAATTCTTAATGTGTTGTAGCACCTAGTTTCTAGAGAGTAAAATCAAGAGTCAAGTACATAGTATTTTTTTACAATTCATGAGGATTTCTAACCTGAACATTTTCTTGCAAGACTTATGTAGAATACTAAAGTTCTCATATGAATTTTAAAAACTTCAATGTGCAAATACATTATATAATATATCTCACCTTAGAACTGAGCAGCTAATACAGCTCAGCAACAATCAAACCTTTGTAACGTGTTTTTTTCTAATCTCTAGTTCATGATTTAGTCATTACCCTGCAGCCTGTCTTCAAAAATAGGAAAGCTGAAGAGAAAAGTTCAGCAAATTACAGTAACACAGAGCAGGTCTAGGGTGGAACTGGAACTGTTTCTGTGGTGGGCCGGCCTGTAATACTATATTAGTACTATGCCATCTGCATTGTCAAGTTGCAGAAAGTCTTGGATGTAGCCCACCAGACCATTCAAAATCTGTACGAATAAGTATACCAGTTTCCTTTAGGTTTTCACTGGCATCCTTGGAGCATTTTAGTTTCAGTCACCTGAGTCAGTGGTAACAGCCTGTGTATATGTTATTTCCCACTTCTCTGTTTCTTTTCCCCAATGAGTTTTGGTCTGTCCACATTTAAAGACTTCCCTTAGTTATAAACTGTGGCAGACTCCTCAGCTGAGACTAGAATATGAAATTTTTAAACTTGAGTTTTCAAAATGGTAGCCCTAGGGATTGAAATACCAGGATCATTTAGTTACAAAAAAAAGTCAAGCCTGTATATGCAGATAAAATGTAGCTTCCTTTGCAAGAGCATTGATGTCTACTTGTGGTAAATCAGGATCAGGCATTTAAAAGTCCTATTTTAAGCGATCATCATAAGTAAGTTTATGTTAAATGTCTGCATGGGTGCAGTAAACTGCTTCCTTGGCATTGTTTCAGGAGGGATTTCAGGAGGGATTCTGTAGAACTGTACTACTATCACCGAACTGTGCTTATAGAGAGGTGTAACATGCCATTACACAGTTTCAGTAGTGGCCGAATTACTACCCTTTCCAAGTACTGTTGTTTTCTGTAATTAAATGTGATGAGTCTGGGCTGTTCTGTTTTTTTTTTCCTCTGGGACAAAGGGTTTCATCTGTTTGTTTTCACTCTGATGCCCTAGGAACTTCAAAGCAAATGATATAGGGTTACCACCTTCGTGCCTCATCCAGTTACTGAAATTGCCCTCATTTTTTGATGTACCCCAGCACTTCCTCGATCCCCTGTAAATTCACTTTCCATTAAAGAGAAAGTCAGACACATATATCCCTTCCACTAGTCCCCATCTCCTAGAACTTATTTTCCTAATTTCTGCAGAAAATAGCGCTTAGAGTAGGTGCTGCTGACAATCTATTACGCAGGTTAAGTCTCTGTCTTTCTTGCTCTTTTTCCCAGTTTAAGAAGAGGTGAGTGAAATTTGTAAGACCTGAGCTGAAAATTGAGGCGTTTTGAAAATATATTACTTTTTTCAAAGAACAGGCTTTTAAGTTAGAGTTAGAAAAGTACTGGCAAGTGAATTTACAAGTATGTTTAATCACATTTTGAAAGACAGTGAAAAAATGCTGAGAAGAAAATGTAGTTAATCTTGGCAATTGAGATAGGCTATATTTCCCCCATAATTTAGCAGAGTAATAAAGTCCAACTACTAATAGAAACAGAATTTAGAAAGTCATTCAGTATTTTTAGTGGTATAGTGATGTATCTGGGATAAATCTGACAAAACTGATTAGCGCATGGAGTAGGAAACGATTCTGAAGGTAGATGCTTGAAATATTGTTTGTGCTGAATGCTTGATGTAGTCTAGGATAGGAGAAATTTGGGTAACAGTTCTGCAGCCAGCACTAGCTCAAGGCATGTGAGCCCAATAGAAAGATACACAAACTGAGATGTTTCATCATTCTGATTTGCTGAGTCCTATAAATCTATAATAATACAAACTTGTTCCTTATAATTTGTTCTTGATATCAATTTTCTTTCATTCAGTACTGTGATGAAACCAGAATGAAAAAAAAATTGTTTCTAAAGGATTCACCTTCTTGGTGACATTTCTTTTGTATGGTTCTAACCATCAGTATTGTTACCTTTAACAAGTGGGACATGATTTGCCACTGAGTCAGAACTGAGGTTCTACAACAACAGTAAGTGATTGTGACACATACGGAATTATGTTTGTGATTCCTGCCATGCTGGGATTGAAGAAGTTAAATAAATGTATTCTTGAATGAAGTAAAAGTATTAATAGAAGAGCAACATCTTGGCCAATGAAAACACTACAAAACAGAGTATGTTAAGAATAGTAAAACCTATACTGGCTAAATCAAAGTTTTTGGACTCTCAAAAAGTTATTACAGAAAAGTGATAAAATTATGTCTGTAAAAATGTTGCATTACCAGAGTTTCCCACTGTGATTAGTAATGCATGATCATTGTTATCTTTGTTTACAGTTTTGATTTTTCTCTACATGTCAGGTAGAAACTTGCATTGTTCTTTTGCTGTTGTGGCTAAATACCCCTGATGTGAATCTGCATCTCTGTTTTCCATTCTAGAAACTAATACCTTAGTAAAAGTACAGGGCACAGGCAGAGTCATAGATTTGTAAACACAGATGAAAAATCAAGATTAAATATGTGACTGGAATTTCTTTTACCCATAAGAAAACACAATTTGCATGGCATTGCTTAAAACACTAATAATACAGCTTGCTTGAATTCTGGCAGTTCATGTGACAGTTGAGACTTCTGTTGTATCAATACATGTCTTTTTGGCTATTTATTGAAGATCTCAGACAAGACAATTCTTTCAGCACACCCTAAAGAAGATGGAGACTGCATTCCGTACAGAAGGCAGCAGTAACTAATACTCATGGCCATTCTCTTGTAAGACAGAGATGATGTGGTTAATGGCATCACAGTGTAAGTCCAGACATGCTTGGCTCCTGTCATTTTTCAATTCATACGTCTGATGCAGAGTAAATATATGTGTGTGTGTGTGTGTGTGTGTGTGTGTGTATCTCACTATTATGAGTAGCACTCCCCCATTCATTCCTAGCAATGAAGATTGATTTTTCCTTCAAGGTCCTTTTGTCCCTCTCAGCTAAAGCAGACCAAACTGTTGATTGACACCTTTTATTGGAGGGCCAATGAACTCTGCCCCTCTACCTACTTCCTTGCTTGCCTATCGAGTGCCATCCTGCATAAATTCTCATTGCCACTTCCGGTACTTAAGAAATCACATGGCCATTTTGCATTTTCTGTTGTACCAGCAGCATTCAGCAAATCTATCATCTCTCAGCTGGTTTCATTTCACAATCAGGGTTTCCAATCAGAAAAGAGACAGCAGAGCAGTTGGAGTATGTCTGCATCCCATCAAGGTCATTTTCAGCCCAAAAATCCAGTGAAACACTTCTGTTCAAGAAAGAGGTAGAAGGACTTTCTCACTGTGAGATGCCATGTAAACCTTTCTTCTGACGACCCTGCTCTGCTGCTACTCCTTACTTTGCTTGCTGTCCTGGATACTCTTTACTCCTTTAGCAACAAACATTTCTGCTACTTAACTTCTTCTAGAATGCATATAACCTGTGGAACTGCTGGTCATCCAAGTCTAGACAACTCTAAAATAAATGTTCTTTCCCTCTTTCTTCTTCCCAGGCTATAATATTTATACCTCAAAACTTTACTGGGCAGACTTACCAAAGCTGGCTAACCCAGGTTTCTGAACACAGTTACAAAACATACATTACAATAGTCCATCTATTGTGTGAGTGTATTGTATGATTTTCTTATATATCGTGACTGCTTCTTTAAACAAAGGTGCTTCCCAGACAGACAGGATTAGAGTGAGAAATGTTGCTTCTTGTGAAGGTTAAAGTCTGGCCCAGTGACTGCATGTTGTGTACATGGAGTAATGGAGTAAAATGGTGCTGCTGCTGCTAAGTCATGATAATTTTGTGGTTGGAACTGAAGGTAATCTCAGACTTCATTGAGAATAAGAGAATACTCTGTGGGACTAGAAAGATCAGATTTTGATCCTAGTCATTATGATCCAAGTCATAATACACAGAGATATATCTATTTCACTAAAGTTTACTATCTCAGATTTGGCAGGGGGAGTGCATTGAAGCAGCACAACAACAGTGAGCTGGTTTAAGAATGAAACTTAGCATTGGGTATTTATTAAACCACTGATACCTCAGAGGAAACAAAAATAAACACTTATTTATTTAAGAGAATGATTTTCTTCTATTTACCCAAAGACGCACAAGTAATTTTCTCTTCAGCTTTATGCTAGCCACAGCTTCCCAGTGGAATTCCAATTTAAATCTCTTACATAATCAGAGCACTTTCAGGGGAGAATTTGACCCTGAGGGAGGCAGGAGAACTGGAGAGACTTGCTAATAGTCATGTGATAAAAACAGTCTTTTCATTAGCCCTTCGTGAAGCACGGAGATTGCCTTGAAACATGCCCTAGCTAGTATCAGAAATAGCCAAGCCAGAGATGAAGAGCATCCTTGTGCTCAGATGAAAAGGGCAAAGAAGACCCTAAGATAATCTATGACAGTCCTCCTAATGAGTTTCTCACAAGTCACCATTTAAAATGGCATCCTTTTCTCTCACCAGCACAGAAGTACAGGAATACCCTGGACATTCATGTTCTCTTGCACCCTTTCTCCCCTTAAATGCAGAGTACATTAGCATCAGTTGCATTTCAGGTCCATAGAAATCAGTCCTTACAGCTCAGGTGTTTATATGCAAAAAGAAAAATGAGCAAGTCTCATTATCCCTGGGAAGCAACACTTCAGGAGTTGAGAGAAGAGCAGTTTCTTTCCTGGTTTTCCCTGTACAACATACCTAGTTCACCTATCCTGTCTGCAGGTAGCCTGAATCTTTAATCCCCTGTTTGACAATGGTAGGAGATTTATCCTACTTCACACTTGGAGGGCTAAGAATTTTGTGTATTGTTCTTCCAAATGTGTTACTTGCATCTCTAAACTTTTCCATGAAGTATGGAGAAGTTTATGCAGCTTCCATGGGATATAAAACTAATAAGGTAGGCTTTTCCTTCCCACAAAAGTACCAAGAACAAAATTTATGTAAGTTAAAGGTCATCTCCTCTTAATGGAATAAGCACTTGGGGCATGAGGAGAAGATACGCCTCATCATTTTAATGACTAGTGAAAGAGTGATATTACGATCCAATACAACACTTGGTTATGGTCAAGCATTAACAGAAACCTATCAGTGGTAAAAAATTAAAGTGCCAGTATATATGTTATAAAAATATCTAAAATCAGAGCCAGTCTGAAGCAGGGGTGTGATATGAAACTGGATATGAAACTAAATCAGTTATAATACTGTTCATTTTAAAATACTGCTGAAACCAGAGATAATTCAAAGACAGTGATAATATCTGTGTTTCAAGTTAATGATGCATAGAATTCTGTCCTGTCTTGATAATTTTCTACTGGAACAGAAAGAAATGAAAAATATTTTCTTGTTTGTAAAGAGTAAGTCCTTTACAAAAATCCATATTTACAATTAGAAATAGTTTAGCAAAATATACTGTAGAGGGATATCTCTGTGAGCTTTTGAGCAAAGCATTTACATTTTTCTTTCTGGCCAGAATTTTATTTTATTGCATACTTACTCATGAACATTATTTTTATTTATTTATTTTTAATGCTGTTAATTTTTTTTCCCCTCCAGCATTACAGCTGAGGTATCCTTGTCATTGGGCAAGAACAGAGTGCTCCACAAGTGAGGGAGATCCAGGCAGCAAGGCAGGCAGAGTAGTATCAGCCCAAAGAGTGCCAGGTCTACAGTGACAGAGGAGGGCAATCATGACAGGTCTGTAGATAGTCTCTAGCCAAAAGTGGAGGTTAACAGATGAAAACATGGTGGTGAGACAAATCCAAGGTCAAGCCAGGAAGTCAAATCCATGTGGTCAGAGTCAGGATTCAGATCAAGAGGGTTCCTGGCCAGGTGTGGGCATAGGTACAATATAGCTCTGGCAGAAAACAAGTGTGAGAGCCCAGTCTAAAAGCACATCCTGGAGAAAGGTGAGGAGTCCAGCAAGGGCTTCTCAGGCAACACTCTTGCAGGTGGCTTTAAGGCTGGGGAGCTGCACTGTCAGTGTTGGCCCTGAGACCAGGCAGGTA
Source organism: Dicrurus megarhynchus (assembly GCA_013399195.1). NCBI lineage: Eukaryota > Metazoa > Chordata > Aves > Passeriformes > Dicruridae > Dicrurus > Dicrurus megarhynchus. The sequence goes on from VXAD01008395.1 coordinate 717,130, forward strand.
GCTTCCAGGAGAGAGGGGCATGCTCAGGGAGCATAGCTGCTTATAACCCATGTCAAGATTGGGTTTCCTTTTTATTACTTGCTTTACACATAATACATAAAAATGAGGTATTTTTTCAAGAACTAAGTATCAGAAAGCCATGTGCAGATTCAGTGGGCATCAGGCCTCTGGTTGCTATTTACATCTTTGAAAATCTCCTCCTTTTGAAATTTTAAAAGCCAGGGAATTGTTTTATAAGAACTAAATTATAAAGGAAGTGAGGGATCTGGAAGAAATGTGTGAGATGAGAAGATACTCAGCTCATCTCCTAACTAATATTTGATAGAGCAGAGCACTGAAATACTTTATGGTAGAATCATCTGACACACTGTGCTTCTTGCCAGCTAGACTGCACTAGAAATCAGTAAGGATTCCACTTTGGAGCGTACTCTGAAGAGAGAGAGATATCAAAAACAGGAGAACAAGCAATTAGCAGTAGACCTAGACAATATAAATTTGAAATAATGGAAAATAAAAATCCTCTTTATAAATATGACTTAATATGCCCACGTTTCTCCTTGCAGTAGGTTCACAAGTTTTCCATTCTGGAACTAGCACATCATTGGGAAAAGCAAAGACGTGCCAGAGATTTCAGTCAAAGTGAGGCTGAGCCCTAAATCAGATGGTGGTTGCATGTGTCTACAAAGGATACCTTATTTTGTTCCAAACAGGTACATCAAATCAGGCATTTGGGTTTCAAATCAAACCAGTTTTCTTTTCTGTCTCTTCCTTTCTGTCACCATTTGAGCCACTACTTCTTGTGTCAAAGCTACAGTGCAAATGGTGGATTGATCTGTGGGTGGAATAAAAGAAGTTGCTGGCTGCCCGGTGTTTTCTGACTGAAGGAAGATATGTCTGACTCCAGCAGTGAAAGTAATGTACCCAAAGAACCAGAGAATCCTGAACAGCAAAGAAATCTTTTCAGGTTCAGTAGCATGCAAAAATCCTCTTCTTCTCCAACTAGACTACTTCTGAAAAATAGTCAGTCACAAAACATTCTACAAAATGGCATTATACCAAACTGGACATTTACCAAGTTCACTCCACTTGAGGCACAGATTAAAAAAAGCTCATTGAGACAAAGCTTCCATCAGCAGAAAGACTGTGATGTTAAAGAAAGACTGATTTTTACTTCTCTCTATAACTGTGACGTTTATTTTAATTACCGAATGAGAGTGGTTGCATGGTAGTGATCCCAGGCTGCATTTGCAATCAGTTGTTTGCATACAAAAAACAGCAACATTCCTACCATTGAAATATCTGTTCTGCTTTTTTTTGTTTTTTTTTTTTATATCTCCCTTTATTCCTGTCTTGTGTTACAGAACCCAGGATGATCCTTTTTCCCCTGTGAAGAAATGTGAGAACACATTTGTGTAAGGCCTCTTGATACATAGTAACTGGCAGAAACCAGAATGGTGGAGACTTCGAGCATGTAAAAAAGGATACAGAACAATATGACTGTTCTTTGTGTAGCTGGGATAAGTACTGAATTGAACTTACAGCAAGATAGAAGCTGGTGGGGCTATAGAGAAAACCTTCTAACAAAGAAGGGTGTAGTGAAGCCTTGGATTACACCACAAAGGAAGGGATAGAGGCTCCATTTTCAAAGGTCATTAAAAACTGGTTAGGCAAACATCTCTCTATCCTGGCATATGCAGAATTGATCATGGCTTGAGGAAAGGAAATAGTCTGGATCTCTTTATCTTTTTTGGGTTCGTCCAAAGAGATGATCAAAAAGACTAAATGTTCCTTCAGTTAAAAGGCACTCTGTCTCAGTGATCTCTCAGTGTCTCTTAGGAATTCCTGATCGCATGACATCCTGGAAACATGGAAGCACTTGTGGCTTATGAGGGTGTCTTTCTAGGGGCGAGAAGGCCTGTGTGCAATGTCAATAGATGTGCAGTGCTAATTGTACAAAAAAATATGAGGTTTGGAAAATCATTGAAGAGTTTTGGAATCAGGAATGAGTAATACAGTGAGAAATGAGGAGGACAGGAAAAACTCATTAAGGGAAAATGCATATTTCAATTGAATGCTATTACTACCACTGGAATGACCAGTGTGTCTTAGGACCATAATGCAGGGTAAGAACAGAATTGTCCTTCAGCTGCTGTCTGTCATTATTACCCAGGTCCTCCAGTAGATCTTAAGAGCAGCCAGGGTTTCTGTTCTTAAGCACTGCAGACATCTGTAACATTTCTGCCTGTGTGGGAGGACTGAAAGATTGGGAAGCATTTGGGAACATCGGTGATGTTCTGCTCAGCTGAAAAACTCAAATTATTCTGCGATGAACTGGGACCCACTCTTGTTAAGCTTCCCAGGCAGCCATCCTGACAAATTGAAATTCATTCTCCCATTGTCAGACTTGCTGAATGCCCTTTGAGCAACTACAGCATTGACATGCTATGTTACAGTACCAGAAACACAAAGATTTGTTCAGGAAAATCTCTTATGCAGAAATCTATATTAAGTTATGTACATAGCATTGGATTTTCTAAAGTTTAACCTGGATCACTTTGAAAATATAATCCTTGTTGGCTTTTCTGAGAACTGAGAGTTCATTTTTTCTTATGTGGTCTCTTTAGAGGCTTTCAGTTGTATGTTACATCAAATAACTAACATCACCAATATTTTCAGTTAGTGAGATAGTCACTGTTACCTGTTAGTTTTCTGCCCATGAGTATTTCCCTTGCAGAATTCTGGATATCATCATTCTATCTTCTCTTTAGAAGAAAAAACCTACATATTGTTTTACATGATGAAAATTCTAGAATGTTGCTTTTGTACAATAGCTTGTGTACTGGTCAATCCTCTAAACACAGAATAGTCTTATTCTTAAGGAAAAATGTTTCTTCTTCAAGTCTGTGATATATCCTAGCTGACAGTCTTCATACAACCTGCAGGAAGTATACAAAATACTTTTCATTTCAAATTTTGACATATAAATTAAATATTTAGGCTTGATTAGTGCCACAGATCAAACCCAAAGTGCAGCAACAGAACAAGCCTTCCTGTGATGCCTCATGAACTAGAGTGAACCTGAGGAATGCATCCATAAAAGCATACATTTTTCAGTATTCCTGGTAACCTGAGAGTGCAGGGAAGACTACCTGCCACCTTCACCAATTAATACCACTTGCTTTTTTGAGGTTTCTATGAGTTTCTGAGGTATGTATAACATTGTGGGTGGTCATCAGAATAAGCAGTTTCTTTGCTGTAGTTTTCAATGTCTGTAGTTGCCTTTTTTATCTGTTATGCTTTCATACTGCCTCCCTGCTCTGTTCCTTTGCGTAAATATATAACTGCTCCTTCTGCTGTGAGTAAACTGTCATCAAAGAGTGATCATCTAACATTAACCTTTCAGATCCCTGAAAAACAGTATGTCACCATTTCCTTTTTTAATTGACGATTACCAATTTTTTAGCTTGAGACCTCTTTCTTTGAAATTCTCTCAAACTTCCAGTGTTTGGAGGAGTGTATTAGGGAAATGAAGAGATACTGCAAAGTTAAGTGATGGTGTGCGTGCAAGACTCAGGATCTTGCTTATTGCCCTCCAGCATTTCTTCAGACCCACTCTTTATTACCAGTTCAGCACTCCCAGCAGATTGAGGGCACTCAGTACCTCTGAAGTTACTAATCTACTACAAAACTTTTTACAATGTTTAGTCTTTTAGTTAAATTATCAGTAATTCTGAAGAAAATCAGCTGTTATTTTTTTTAAACCTGCTAATCCAGGCTCAGATGAGGTGTGAGTCTCACTGAACCATATGAGCTCACATGTGTGTTACTTGAATAAGTGTTTGCAACGAGAATGATGAGAAAAAAACAAAGGGTGGGAGGAAAAACACTGAATCTTTTTAAGCTAATGCATAATAATAACAATAATAGTAATCATCATCATCATCATAGCAGTTGTAACCAGATCAGACTTCTGACCCAGTTATCCAGTTCATTTCGTAAGCAGCAGAAAGCCTGGAGGACCAGCACCATGAGCAGAGAACAAGAAGCTCATGCTGAAAGGCCTCTTTTGGCACATGTAGTTGTTTGTGTCAATGTGGATTTACAGGACAAAAGTCAAAGCTCTTTGTCTATAGGGCTGCATTACATAGGTCAGCAAAACCCTTTCTGTAGGCTAAAAATGCATAAACAAATGATTAGGGTGACCCAGTGAAGGTGTGATCACTTGTGCTATGATACTGTCGCCACGTGCCAGAGCCCTGGGAGTTTCTTGTGGCTGGCAAGTGTATCACTCTGCTCTTGGTAAGGGGTAGAAGGCCACCATCTGCTGCCTCTGAACTCCCAGGTGAGAACCTGAAATCAGGCAGGTTCTCTGCTACACTGCTGCTCTGTACTCCATTTGTGACAGGCTGTGCATCAAGAGGGGGCTTTCCTTGCAGCAGACTGCACCCGGTGGGTGCATCAAGAGGAGGCTTTCCTTAAACCAGGCTGGGCATACTGGGTGCACGCAGAGGAAGCTGTCCTTGAACCAGGCCGGACACGATGGGAACCTGCCTGTCGTGCTGCAAGGAAACCACTAGAGAGCAGCGTCACAGTGCTCTGGCCATGCCCAGCAAACGCCGCGGATAGGAGAAGCTGTGCTGGTCCCAGCAAGAGAGGCGCTTGGACTCTCTGTCGTTTAAAATAATTTTGGAGCTATCACTATAAGATGAGAATAGTATGGATAATCTTACATCCCTGCAGATGATAGGAGCCTGGAGCGGTGTAGCATTGAGCAGGGTCCCAACCCGTGCACAGGATGAACATACTCTGCCTAGTGGAGTTTTATATGCTAAGAATTTAAGCTTTAGCCTCTGATATCACAAATTACAGCATAGTCATGATGAATCTGATAAATTGTGTCTTTGGAATGCCATCATTTTTAAATGTCAAATAAGCTCTAGTAGAGATTTCTTAGGTTTTTGTGTGGGGTTTTTTGGTGGTTTGTTTTGGTCTTTTGGGTTTGGGGTTTTTTGGGATTGTTGCTTTTTGGGGACTATCTGGTTTTGTTGTTTGTTTATTTGTTTGGGGTTTTAAGAGGGTGTACTTTGGTTGGGGTTTTTTTTTTGTGTGGTTTTTTTGGTGGGTTATTGTTTGTTTGTTTGTTTGTGGGGTTTTTTGGTTTTTTGGGGGTTTTTTTATTACTCAATGTCCTAATTTTGCTTTCGAGACAAGAACCATCTGGAAAATTTGAGTGTCAGAATAAATAAATATTTTCAAGGATATCTGAAGCATTCGTCACACTAATTTTTGTTCTGACTTATTGCTGGAATTTGCTGTCCTAAAATACTTGAAAACACATAGGTGGCAACTTTTGTTCAGCAATATCGTACCCATTTTTATTTGCTACAAATGTTACAAATTTATATTTAAGTTATATGATTATTGAAAACTAATAAGAATGCATGTTTTTAACAATATCTAAAGTTGTATTGCTCATACATTTTTGAAATATCTTTATCTTCCCTTTGTTTCTTTCATAGCAGAAGTTATAGTTGTGTTAATTAATGAAATGGAAATAATGTAGCTTAAGGGACCGTCTGAGTACAGCCAACATAACAGAAATACATCTGTAAACATAAAGTGATTTGATAATTTAATTTCAATCAGTAGAAATGACCTGTGTTTTTTTCAGATTAAGAGATCCTTTGAAGAGAAGAAGCCAAAGAAATCGGTGTTACTGCACTAAGCAAGTCAAGCAACAGTACATTGAATTCACTTAATCTATGCTAGACTGAGTCTGGCTGTGATAATAAACTCATCCTTGGTATGATGGGATGTAAAGATATTAATGCAAATTTTGTAACTGCGTATAACTTACAACCAGTAAAAGGAACACATGTAAAACAATTATTATTAATAAGTTTGAGATGAGTACTTCACTTTATTCAAATGTATTTGTGATTTCTTTTATATACAGAGAGTTGTGGATAGAATTGAAGAATGTATTGCTCACTGACCTGTCAATCCTTTCCTTTTACCAAGGTGTATATATTTATATTGCACTGCTTTCCTTTTTAAAATTTCTGGTGCTTCTCTGCTTAATTGCAGAGATGGTAATGTGCATCTCAAGTAGTTGGGATAGGTTGTTAAATCAGATAATTGCCAGCCATTCCTGTCTGTCCATCTTTAATCCAAGATTCCCATGTACATGTGGCCATTCTCCAGGAATTCTGAATGAGGTGATAGGCAAGTAGCTGTAAAGGTAATGTATGATATTTACAGTCCTTGAATCGTGGTATAAATGTCATCTAAATATTTGTCAGTTCTATTAAAGAAAGTAGGATCAGTCTGGTAATTTTTTGGCTTCTGTAGTGTCTAACAAGTTGTAATACTTAGTTTCGCTGCCAGAAAATTCCTTAATAAGCAAAGATATCCTAAAACACAGTGCCAATAAAACCTCTCCAATATATTAATATAAGTGGGCTCTTTTAAGCAGATAATTGTACCAAAAAAAAAAAAAAAAGGTGGCATGCTGAAATTCTCTAAAAGACTTCTAAAAGACATAGTGAAACCTATCATTTCGGTGAAATCATCATAGTGAAGCACAGGGAAACAAAACACAAATGAGGTTTAGGATCTCACAACAAACATAAAATCTCAACCTAAAACATATTAGCTTATACAAATAGCTCTTTAATGAGTGAATCCAAACAGATTTTTTAATTCATCTACAGCCCTTTCAAGATTAATTTGGCACACATTGCATTTTTTTCATGCCACTTTGATGCAAGAAATAGTGAAGTTCAAGCATTTTGAGTGAGATTCTTAGTATCAGATTGGGCTGAGAGGCAGAATTCAAGAGAAAACATAGAGAAATATTCAGGAGAGCTGAATCACAGCTGAAGATTTGTATTGGCAGGGCTTCAGCAAACATAGACATTCATGGACACATCTATGTCTTTAGTGTACCAGCATGGCTGCACAGAAATCCATTTCACCTTTGTATGTAGCAGGACACTTGGATAGAAGTTGTCCTACACCTTCAGGGACTGAGAAGTTGAAGTTACAGGGTCTCATAAAATTCAGTTTGGAAGGAAGCTCAGGGAGCTGGTCAGCCTCTAGCCTTACCGTTTATCTTATGTAGGTAGCCTTTGCTTGCCTTGGTCTTTATACACCTCTCCTCCTCTGGGCTCAGCTATGTCTCTGTGTTTATTTCCACAGCATCAGTTCATCTGCCTAATGGTCAGATGCTGATCACATTTGACAAGGCACTGCAAGAAAATCCCCCCAATTGGTTTTCTAATTTTGAGCAGTAAGGGGCACAAATTTCAGTGGTCTGAATGAGGGTGGGGCTGGCCGTACAATAAGTGGGGACTTTTCAAAGGATTTCAGCAGAGGTGCAGAGGGGTATTTCCACTCTGCACATGAAGTGGGCTAGGGAAGAAGAGGGAAGGAGGAGGCAGAACAGCTGCAGCAGCTGGAGTTGCCAGGATCAACTTGCCTAGCAACCCCCTTCTTAGGCAAGGGCATCTAATTCAGGAGCAACAGCAACATCAGAAGCAGCCGTGACACTTGGTGAGCTGGGTGCATGTTAGGGAGCATGAGAGCTGTCAAAACACCAGCTGTAGAGCTCCGAAGCCTCCTCAGTTTATTGGTAGGTCTACCTAGATCTGCTTACCAGAACTTATTCCTCTGATCTGTGCGTACAGAAAGAACTGTATATGGCTTATTACAGTGAAGTAGCTATTTGTACCAAGCAGTTTGATTTTAATTTTAGTGATGTAGAAACCAAAAGTAACAGAAGATGTATTAGAAAAATCAGTTTTATCATTCTATCTTATTCCATTCATGCTGTGATAAGCAATTGTATAATACAGTAGATGATTATGCTTTAATAATATATAGAAAAACAACAGCAGATTTTATGAGTAGAAACTATTATCTTTTACTAGAAGTAGAATAAGCCCAGAGTACAGTCTCATAGAGTATTCTGATCTGTTCATATACACTCTAGAGTGTATTTTTTAATACATGACTGATATAATCTGTTATAATTATAAATACATATATAATGTATGTTTTGTTACTGTTGTAATTCAATCTGTATGCTACTATGATGCTGTATTCTACCGATAATAGGCTTATGCAATCCTTATTTTATGTGTCATTGTGTATATTAACATTTATATGGTTGAAATTTGTATTGTATTGTTAAAGGTGTAACAGAAAATTACTCATTCAAGGATTTTAGGTATAAAAGATTAAAAGAAACTGAACGGTTTGGAGTGGGAAGAGTGCCATTCTAAAAGCAAACAAAAAAACCTCTTTAAATAAACTGTGTCTCTGCATATGGTTCTAGAAGCACCTGCTCTTTGTAAAGAACCATTCTGGAAGAGAAAGGTTAGTTAAGTCCCCTAACCGTTTCATGACAGTTTCTGGACAGGTCAAAATAACATACTGGTTGTGTTTGTATACCCCCAAGGAGTTATCAATTTTTTTTTTTTTTTTTTTTTTTTTTTTCTGGCAGGTGATACTAGTGGAGGGGTGGCATGATTTAGATAACAAGGACTATGACTGTTGGCCCCTGGAAAAGCCAGATGAGTATAACATGCTGGACTGTGGAGGTGAGTGANCTGAAGACAGCAAAACATGCCAGGCTATGTTTCTGCATTTTTTTTGATTTCTGTAGGAGAATTATAAACTTAGGAGATGGAACCCATCCTTTCCGTGTTGTCATACAGTCTTTTTTATTTCTTTTTTTTTTTTTTTCTGGCAGGTGATACTAGTGGAGGGGTGGCATGATTTAGATAACAAGGACTATGACTGTTGGCCCCTGGAAAAGCCAGATGAGTATAACATGCTGGACTGTGGAGGTGAGTGAGTCATAAAGAAAGGTGAGATCTTGTTGACTTTTTCATTTTGTTTCTTGTTTGTTTCGTGAGTTCTTTTTCTCAGAGTTCGGATTAAAACACAGGAGATGCAGACTTGTTCTTCTAATTGATGTTTATTATTTTCTTATCTATGGCACAGCTGTACGGAATGTGCCTCTTAAGTTAACAAGGTGGAAATGGCCCCGAGTTCTAACTTCCAAGGCCATTTAAAGCCCAATATATCCAATTATGGACTGCCAAGTAATTTATTTTTACTTATAATCCAGTAACTAAACATTCATGTTCTGCACTGCGGGTTTTTTGAACCAATACCAGAACACCCAGATTTGTGAAGAAGAAGGAGGAAAGAAGAAGAACTAACCCACACCCAAAGTTCTCCATATTGTTACTATATCCCATAAACCCAATTTTCTACATGTCTACATATTCCACCCAGTGACATAACAAATCTCTTTTTAATTACACACTAACAACCTCAGTGCTATTACATAAAAAGGGAAGCCTTTCCCAAGGCCTCAGGTCAAATACAGTGTGCTTTTGAGGATCATTACCTGTCAGCACTGAAAGACTGAAATTCTCTGAACCCAGGATTCCAGCAATATCTTACTTGGGGAATGGCTGAAACCCCAAAAGTGAAGTATTCATAATAATAGTTTACTCATGATGGATGTTATCCACGGTAGAAAGCATCTAAATCTGTGACAACCTCTCTTCCTAGAGAAATAAGTGAAAGAAAACGACTAAAAGATACTTCAGAGTAATTATTTGTCCAATATACCTTTGTTCCAATAGAAAAAGTAATAGCAACAGCTCTATCCCTTTGCCCAGAGAGAAACTGAAAACATTTTCTTTCTCATTAGAAAACCAAATGCAATTTAATAAAAACAAAGCATGGAGGCAGTGCTGCATTATAGCAAATCTACTTGCTGAAACTTTGTAGTGTCAGTTCAAAAGTGTTTAATCAGTAAGCCAGTACGCAAAGTCACTGATTCTACATGTCATGCTTTTCCACCTTGCTCAAAACTGTTTCATGAGTACCTAAAGAAACCCCCAGACCTTTAATCACTTACTTTTGCCAGTTTCATAAATTAATTTACATGATGAGATAACAAAAAAAAAAGAATGATTTGTTTGTGTTGGTAATTTATTGAGATGAAAAAGTAATTAAGGAGCAACTGAAATGTGGAAAATTCAATTTAAGTATAAGAAAATTTCTTATACTCTAGGGGTTATAAAACAGTCAAACAGGTTTCTCAGAAAGATTGTGGCTTCTCCATTCTTGGATATTTTCAGAACCTGACTAGACAAAGGCTAGAGGAACGTCCTTGAGATGGCCCTGCCTTGAGCAGCACAGGCTTGGACCAAATGATTTCTGTAGGTGCCTACCAAGGTCAACTCTTCAGTGATCTTGTGACTCTGTCACGAATAAATAACTGATGTAAAGGAACACTTTGTTTATGTTGCAAAAGGCAGGACCAGAGACAAACATTCAATAGGGTGTTTAGAAAAAAACCAAAAACACCTCAGAAGGCAATTCTAATAAAACACTCCAGGAAATATACTGCTGTGTCACACTCCAAGCTGAATGTTACAGTTAAGCGTTCTCCAATTAGTTGTTTCAAAACAATGAAGATCAAAGACTATCTAGATAATTTAAACTAAGACTTTTATCCCTGTATGAATTTACTCTTGGTTTAACAATGAAACAGCTATTTATCAGTAGATGCCTTGTTTAAATCTATTTTTACTAAGTACAAGAGAAACTAACATGAGTAGGTTGCTTAATTAATGTATACCCATTACAGTCAGCTTTAGAATGAACTTCAAGCTCTATCCTGCCTTTCTTTGTAGGTTTTCTTTGCCATTTTCTGGGCTTTGCTAGAAGCAAAGCAAAACACATGTACTGTAGCCTCATTGCTGTGGAATTAACAAAAGATCTTCAAAGCTTTTATATGTGGGAGTATCTGTCGTTGAAAGAAGAGTTTGGTTTACGTTTTTTAGACCTTTAAAAGGAAGTAGAAAGTAATTTAAATAAAATTTGTGCTGACCTTTTGTCTTCATTCTCACATATTCTTTGAAGCTCAACTCTCTTACCTTTTAGTAGAAATCACACTAGCATTTTTTTTTTAAATCTTTGTATTATAGTTTTTCGCTTAGTGTTAGCAATTAAAATGAGTTTTTACTTTTGAAGGGAGATGGGAAATAAAGAGGTTATTTTACAATTTACCTATTAAATCTGATAGGAAATTAGGGGGAAAATAATGGTTTCAGTACAGGGCAAGTGAAGAACATACTTGTTAAAACAAGTATGAGTAACAGAAGAGGTCATAACCAAACAACAAGAACAAAAAAATGAGATCTCTTGTAAGGCAGGTTTACCAGTCCTCTGTGGAAGGAATTTAATACTTCCTGACAAACTGAGTTTACACAGTTACATTATGTAGTTAATTTGATGTGGTGCAAATTAAAACCTTCATCCAACAATAGAGAAAAAGGTAGATGAATGAAATGGGAAGATTTTGATAGTGTTGTTTAAGTTTATGGGTTTAAAACTTTTCCCAGCTCTTGTCTCACTTCATTCTCAGGGCTAGAGGAGGTAATATGGAGTCCCAGGGACAAGAGACATGATGGGGATAAACCATCTTTCCCAGTTAAAATTGTGAAAATGGAAAATGGCCGATGTCTGATTAGCACTCCTTCCACTGCCCTCTGTTCTAGATGCCATATGGTTCTATCACATGAGAATGGGTTCTTAAATATGTAGTATATATAATTTATGTCTCATGAGTTTAAGGGTTTTGGCTGAATTTTGTGTGTGGTAGAATTGTCTGTTGCTCTTCCGTAATAAGGTATGTCTCAGTGAAAGCAGCCAAGAATTGAGAGCAATGTTGCTTGATCAAAAGAGGAAAGCAAATATACCAGGACAAGCAGCAATGCCATGTACTGGGAACAAAGTTAGTTTGCATAAGATAAACCGATTTTTTGTTACGTTTCTCCAACTGCTTGATCTTTTCTGAGTGTCAGAATTCTTCAATTAATGTGCTTTTATGTTTACCTATACAGCCACTAAAATGCATGACTCTTTTTGGCTCATAAAAAGTAATGGAGGAATACTCAGAGGGTTACTCAGAGGGTAGTGAAGCACTGGAACAGGTTGCCCAGAGAAACTGAGGCTGTCCCATCCCTGAAAATGTTCAAAGCCGGGTTTGATGGGACTTCGAGCAACCTGGTCTATTGAAAGGTGTCCCAACGCATGGCAGGGGAGGAGGAACATCTTTAAGGTGCCTTCCAATGCAAACCACTCTATGATCCTATGAATAGATGAAGATCACTACAGAGAAAGTTCTACATTTGTATGTATCTGTTGAGTAAAACAGTATAGCAAATATTCTGACCCATGATTGCGTTGTTTCTAGGACTGGAGATGACATGGGTGCAAAGGCCTCCAGAAAAGGCTGTGAGTGGGGAATCCTTCAACGTGACCTACGCAGTCTTTGCTTCAGACAGTTTTTATCAATATGCTGTGCAAAATGGAATCCTTTCCCACAGGTATTACTTCTCAGAAAAATGCTGTCATGATCATGAGTATATGAGGATTTTGTGTGTAATATTCAGTAATATAATTGGAACACACACTTCTGGGGCTCTTCATTAATTCCTTCCATCTTTTGAGGTCTCTTGTAGCTGTGTTTGCCCTGCTATTTTTCCCTTTGCTCTCAGACCAGCCATCATGGCATCCTTGCCTGCTAGGTCAGAGACAGGGCACATAACTACTGTCACAGTGCAACTCTGAACATCACTTCTTGCCTTCTCTACACATGGAATTTAAAGCTGAAGTTTAAGCATGAGTCACAGACTCTCTGTATTGTATACTCATTTCAATCATAAGTATGATTGAAGTGCACAACATGGATATGAAAAAGAGCTAGTCCATCCCTGAATCCATTTAATTCAGTGGTAAACCTTGCTTGATTTCTGTGGGATTAAAACCACTCCAAAAGTTTATATGTCAACTCACACACTGTCTTGGTGGCTGTGGACATCACAGAGGTTAAATAGAGAGTATGTAGGGGTGCAACTACAAATCTATAGATCTGGATCTATAAATGCAGGGGTAATATACTCTGATTTCACACTTTTGTGTGTATGTAGCACTTCCCCATCCCTGTACAGGAACACCTGGGACAGAGGGTGCAGCCCCACTTTCTGTGCTGTTGTGTAAGAGATGTTTATGGAACATTTTTCTCTGCCTAAGTGTTCACATTTGAAAGTTCAATTTATAAAAGCTGTTATCCAGAGTTATTTTATTTTGTATTGAAAGATGATCCACAACCTATTTGCAACAGGAAAAAGTAGATATATTTTATTTTTTATCGTCTATGTACTATGTTTAAAAACTTACTTAACATTAGTTTATCACATTTTCTGAAATGTATGGCTAGTAATAGTTCTGAAAACTTAACCATGAGGCAGGTTTTTTCACTGCTTGGCATGAATCTGATTTTTCTAGCCTACCCACGGAGACCCACCCCCTCAAATCAGTAAGGAATTTGTAAAAGTCTGCTTTTTATGTACGTTTACATACCTTGAAAATAGAGAGATGGAAAATATTTTTAAAGAGAGGTAAATCTATGCTGCAGTTTTTCAAAGGGATCAAATTTGCACCTCATTTTAACTAGGAGATTATCTGGTTGACACTAAAGGTTACAGTGGCTGACCTAAATACACCTGAGGCTGGCAAGTTAGTGTATGGGCATCAGCGTAATTGGGTGAAGTCATGATGAAGTTACTGAACAAAAAATACAGAATACTGGATAAATTTTAAAAAGGAGCCCTAAAGAGAAGTACATTATGAAATTAGGCACCAACTTAATTAAGTATTTTTCTTACCTTCAAGTATGAACTCAAAGGATAATAAATTTTAATATTTCATTTGTTTAGATGTTTTGGAGATTGACATATTTGCACATCTAATGTTTCAAATACGTCTATGCCCTTTTAAATCTGGCCATGAGTACAATCTATGTTAACCTAAGCCTTTGTGTTTTTGTTTATTTGTCATAATAAACACAGTCTTCTAATAATAAACAAAGCCTTCTGTCTTAGATCTGCTCATTACTGGCTAATTCTTCTTTCATTAAGAACAAGCCAAAAAATAAATCCTGTGTTCTGGAATTGTTTTATAAAGATCCAACACAAGTGCATTACATTTCAGCTGAACTGCAATTAATTCTGGCTGTATCTGAGTAAATCATGTTTGCAGAAAACAATTTTATCTTACAGCCAAATTTACTAGGGTGATAACCACTGAAAATGTACTGAGGAAACAGTGTTGCATCACACATTTCCAGGTGAATATATTCATCTTTGAGGAATAAGTTTTCAGAAGTCGTTTTGCAGAACAGTCTGTTCATAAAATCTACTCTAAATCTGTGGTTTGGGGAATTGTGTCTGATATTATCATCCATTATACTTATTTTCCTTGGCAATTTAGATTGTGGAGCAAAGACTGGATCTAAATGGTCTGTATGAATCACATGCATAGATGAAGGTATTTAATTGAAAACATTGAGACTAGAAGTAGCCAGGGACACATATGTTTGAGAGTAGAAGTAGAATAATGGTTTTTTTGTCTGTGTCAGATGAAGTAGTGCCAAGTAATCCCACCTAGTCATGAAGTCACGCTGGAAAGAGAAGTGGAGGTTGGTCCCTGCTTGCAGCACAATATCTGCTAGAAGTTCCTAGTACATGGCAGTAGGCAGAGGTCCAGTTGACAACAATCTCCAGTGCTCCGGGAGCATTTCAACCAGAAGAAAAACAAAAGAGAAGGAAATGGTTCATCCGTGTTTATTTCACTGCATATGTTTTTGCTGCTAATTTCTCTGTGCAGGATAAAGAACAAGGAATGGATGTAAAATTTTTCTCTCTCTCCTGCTTGGTTAGCAATGCTACTGCTGCAAAGGAATTCTGTGAGGAGCATGAATGTCCTGCCAGATGGAAAGATGCAAATGGGGACAACTGCTGTGTCTACCATGCCAACATTCATTCCTGTCCTTTGGCCTTCATGGTTAGTGTGATGGTGCAGCGTCATCTGCTCTGTTCTTGCTAGTGGATGAGACATCATTGTAATAACAATTTTAGGTAAATGTAATCACATAAATACTTCATGAACTTAATAAATACTTCATGAACTTAAACCTGTAGTAACAGGTTTAAGTTCATGAAGTATTTATGTGATTACAATTAGACCAGATTTATATAGTTCACTATATATTCAAAAATTATAGTTCACTAAAGCCATTGTGGCAATGTCTGTCAGTTTTAGAATTTTTTTTTGCACTGGATGTTGAGGCTGCAAAGCAAGTGTCTGGATCTTTGGACAAGGCAGTATTCAGAATCTCTCATTAGTGGGACCTGACTTGGATCATTGTGCAGCCAACAGAGAAAGAAAGACAGGTCACTGCATTCTAAAACAAGGAGGGCAAATTGTCAGTTGGACGTATTCTGGTCTCTCTGTGTTATAGACACTGTGAATAATTTGCTTGGATTCCTGGAGTTGAGGGTGATGAGTATCACCAGCTGTGACTTGTAGAACTGAAAAGCCTATATACCCATGTCCTTAGATGGAATGGTTTTTCTCCGTTGTATCAGAGCAAAAAAAGGAATCCAAACAGCGTATAACAAAATTTGTTCATGCAGTGTAAGCAAGATCCATTCTTAGCCTGTCTGCTTGACTTGTCCCTCTTTGAATGAATACTCAAAGTTCTGATTCTAAAAATACGGTTTGGAACACCTTTATTTTTTTTAATCTATGAGGTAAGCCTTACCCTGCATGAAGACTTCCATGCAGTTGCCCAGTTTTTCTAGTTAATCTCTCTTCTGGCAATGTGACACATTCTTCATGATCAAAGGTGGTGTAATAGGAAGCCTAGTCTACACATCTTGCAGTTGTTTCATGTACCCTTCTGTGTGAAGGTCTCATGATTCCACAACAGCTCTAGTTTGCTTCTTAGCAGTCTATTCTTAAGGATCTGTTTTGTTAATGATTCCCTGAGAGCCTTAGCTGGCACCAGGACTTCGGTTTAAAAGAGGAATCGCTGCTGGAATCATCACATCAAAATTTTTGTCTAGAACCATCAACGTCACACCGTGGTGGTGACCTCTCTATTATTTCTATTTTCATGATTAGTTCTGCTTGGAATTAAGGTGTGGAAATGGCAAAAGCATGTTCACCAACATGCATCATTTGATTTCTTCATAATAGTGTAAATGTTCGAGTTTCTGCTTAAAGGAACTCTAAGCCATTTGACTGTCATACAGTTGAATATCACTGCATAAGATTAAACATACACTTCAAAGTAAGATTTTTCCAATGTTTGAGAGGAGTTTGGGTTTTCATTGTTTTATTTTTTTCAGTGTCATGAGTTCTAAAACATTTTATTTTGGTTAATATGCACCATTTCTTTTGGCTTGGTTTATTTCTTACAGTCCTTTGAAAGAAGTGTCTGAAGAATTATCTGGAGTTAGGAGACAGGCTTAATCCTTTCAAGTAAACAAAAAACTACAAGATCTTTGGACAGCCAAAATTAATCCTCTGTGTTTGCACTTGTAGGAGGTTTACATCTTAATAGCTTTATTGAGAAATGCTTTGCAAACAGGCCCTGAAGATGTGCCTCCCTTCTTTATTAAAGAAAAAAGAAAATAAGCTGCTGTATCAAAAGTGACACATAAATAAAACCCCTTGAGAAAAATATTAAAAATGGAATATGATTCTGGTTCTGGTTCTAACACAGCAAATCCACAAAAAGGGAACCAGCTTCAGAAGATCACTCATTCTATGAGTACACAACTGAGGCTCATGTTTTAAGAAATAACAGTATATGTAAGATCTTAACTGAGTATAGGATCAATTGCTTCTCTGTTATTTTAACTTGTGTTCTGTCATGGAACAGTGTTGCTTGTGTTTTTGCATTTTGATAGCTTTGGTTATAAAACAGCACTTTATTTGCTGTTGGAGAACATAAGTAATTTTGGGAAAGTAAAAGAGGAGGAGCTAGGACTTCCACTGTGTCGTGGTTTACTGACATATTGAATATTTTTACTAAAGGCTAAAGGAGGAATATGTGGTCCATGGATCCCAGACGATGGTCAGATATTTACTCACACTTTGTCTACTGCTGGCAAAATGAGCCAAAGAAACTGGACTGCCAAGGTAAAGTATATTTATTGCATATAGGATTTTACCTGATTTGCTCTTTTTGGAGCTTTCTAGCTAGTAATTTAATGCAGTTCATGTACATGTTCTCCATTTCATTTATATGTAAGTGTTACTGTATAAGTTATGCATATAGCTAAGTACTATAGATTCCCAACTAACTTGACTGGGAAGTAACAGCTTTACTCCTTAGTTAATAGGAGTGGGGATGGGAAGAAAATGAATAGCATAATCTGTCCATTTTAGGTCCACACTAACAATACATTTCACTACTGACTGGACTGTGATGCCGGCTCATATGATCATTAGGGAGCTTCTACCTGAAAGAAATAACAGGAAAGCATACATGGCAGAATGCACAGGGCTGATAGCCCTGCCTGGTGAGACAGGCACACAGAAGGGAGACACACCAGGAAGGGAATCAGACCATCTTTCTCACAAGACCTGTCTCTCCTGATTCTGAAAAAAATGCACAAATTCTTCTGAAGGACACCACAGTCAGTCAGTTCTCATTATAAAAGCCTGTATGCAAGTGAAGTTTTGATGGTTGCTGGTTTCTTCACTTGTTTCGCAGGTTGTTTTAGTTCATGTGGGTGTGACTTCTCTCATTGCACACATCAGAGTTGGGAGAATGCAAGCTGCTCTGGAAGCAAAAACCACAGTCCTTCCTGCAGTAGGTATGATATAAAATGAAAATGTGAGATAATTGCTTATTGACTGCAAACCTCGATGCTTTTATCATTCATGCATGGTTACCAAGAGGAAAAGCAACTCCTACCCCAACCTACCTTTAAAAATACACAAATGTCTTCCTGAAATTCTTCTTCACATAACACTGAAATCTGAAGAAGCTTCTAACATGTATCAATCTAGAACAGTAGAAAGCCACTCTTGTCAAATGAGTAAATACCATGACTGATGGCTTCAGGTACTACACGGCTTGTCTGCAGTTCATGGGAATGTGCGAATATTCCTCCTGCTAGTGTTCTGAGGATCTGGACACTCTTCCTCTGAAAGGGAGCAGACTAGTCTTAAACATATTGGAAAGCTAGAAACCCATGTTGGTTCCCTTGTTCACATTAAAAATTGCTCCCGAGGGCATCAGTCTTTCATTCACTTTAGTATACCAGGGTGGAGGGAAGCAGAAATAACTCTAGCAATTCTGTTAGTGATGTAAAATTTAAAAAGTGGACTTCTTTAGTAACTTAAACACACAAGCTGAAGAAGGTTATTGGCTAAAACAAGAGTGTCATCACAATACTCTTGTTAGCTACTCTTCTGGATGTGTGAGTGTATATTTCCCAATGTTATGGAAAAAAAAGGAAAAAAACCACAAAGCAACTCCAGTGTGAATTGAAGTATTTACCTGTAGAATTTTCTTCTCATTTCAAAACAACTGCAGCTGAGTTTTCCAGGAAACTTACAATATATCAGAGAAGAAATTTTTTAAAATGTATCTCTACCCCTGAGGCAGAAAGTGACTTCTGTTATTATCTTGGTATTATACTGGAATTAATGAGGCTGAAACAGAATTATTACTGAGCAGTGGAATTTTTTTTGAGGCATTTTTATTAAAAAAAATTACATAATGACAGACTAATACCTTCAGCTCACCTCTCAAGGCTGAAGTATAGCATGATATTAGTTTAGTCACAGAGGTAAAATTGAAATACCATTCAAGACATGGGAGAAAGAGTTTTGTTATTTAAAACTTTTTTGTTTTAAATTACATCTGATACTGCTGATAATTTGTATAAGACCTTGAAGTGAAGTAAAATAAATACTTGAAGTGTGGGCCATAAGATTTCTTTCTGTAGTCCCCATTGTCTTCTGCTGCTGCTGAGGAAGGATCACTGACTTCTGGGTATCACAAGGGCTGGATTAAATACGAAGAATACAAAAGAAAATGCCGGACTTGAAGAGCTTAGAGTTTCAGACAAACAACATACAGATAATGAGAAACACAGTAGTGATGAAGTGATTTATACACAAAACATATCAAAGGCTCAGATGTAATTAACATTTAACCTGATCAAAGAGAACCTGTATTACTTCAGAAATTCATATTGTTCTTTAAGTTCCTGGGATGGTATCTCTGAATTCTTCAAAATTTATTCTTTCTGTGGCTCTGAGGTTCGCCAGCTCAAGAACCATGTGTTTAAATCTGAATACAATCTTGTGGATGGATGAAACTGCCTTAAAATTTTCTGATGTGTGTTTCCTTTTCTAATCAGTCTGTGGAGATGGCTTTTGTGAGGAAGAAGAAGGCTGCTCTATCTGTCCAGCAGACTGTGGGGAATGCCCTCTTTCTATTGATGTTAGGATAGCAATTGCCTTACCAATATGTTTAGTCTGCACTGGCTTCATTTTGACAGTCATGGTAAGTACCCATTCTCTCCTCTTCTATTTCCTTTCTCTTACTTCCATGATTTTATTAGATAGAGTGGAGGTCTCTCTTAGTAGAGGGAGAGATTTTCTTCTGCATCCAGCACCTGTGTGCTACGGAAAAAAGCAGAAAGAGGGGAAACAACTTTTCAAGCTTCCTTATGAGGGAAGTCACATTGTACTAGGAATTTTCATCCTGTAAGAGAGAAGACTGAGGTGGAATGTAACAGAGGGATGGGTAGATGATGGTAAAGGAAAAAAAGATTTTCCACAACATGTGAAGTAGGGGATGCCAGAAAAGTAAGACTACTTTTCACTCACAATAAAACTCTCTTATGAAATTGACTGCTTCAAAACCCTATGGAGGTCAGAATTATAAAAGAATTCAAAAACAAATTAGGTAAATTCATTAAGGGACTACCTCCACAAGAGGCTAATCTCAGAGTCCAAATACAACTTTAAAAGCAAAACATTCAACTTCAGATAGTCTCAAAAGAATCATGGGGAGAGGATAGTTTTTTTCTGATTTTGTTGGTTGTTTTTTTTAATAGGTTCGTTTTCTTACTGTAACGACCAGTTTGGTTCAGTTCAAAGTGATTAATTCTGCATAATAATTATCAATTATTATAGCAGACTCACGAAGGAAAAAGAGAAAGGGAATGAGGAGAGAGGAGTGTATCAATATTGGAGAAGTAGTTTTGGGTGTCTTTGAATGAAAATGTCTGTATAAAGAGAAGAGAGAATGCTATTATGGCTTATATAACTGCTTCTGGGAAAGAGGATCTACATTCCTTATGTATCTGCATCTTAAAAAAATGCATTTATGAGTTTTATAACAGAGGTTATCAGGTGAATATGGCAGTTGTAGAGTCATTGTATTGACTATGTTCGTAAAAGGTAATTTATTTAGAGCTCGACCTATATATCCTGTAAAACTATAGGCTCCGCTTTCCTTAGGGATTCCTTTTCTTTCCATCTTGTACTGCAGTTGCAGTGAGCATCTGTGGTAGGCAGCTGCACTGAAAAGGAATGAGTAGGAGAAAGCTGATGGCCCACAAATTGAGGTACTAAGGGAGGCCTGAATCACATTATATTTTTTTGTCTTTCTGTGCCTCACTGTGTGGCTTTGTGAGTTAGGAACAGAAGCACTGTTGAAAGCTATTTGAGTATTCATAATCCACAAGGAAGTTGTGACAATGAGTTTATAGCAAATGTTCTGTAAAACCATATGATCTAGTAGAAATATGCAATTGGACAGATGAGTTCAGACAGTTTTAGATAACTGGGTTTTTAGAAAGAGCAATGGAGTTTCTTGGCCTTGCATGTGTTTATTTAATGGTCTTGTAGCAAAATTAACCTATTATTTCTGCTGTTTTTCTGTAGGTTTGGAGTACTTCGGGTTTTTTTATTCTTCCATTTCTGTATGCATATTCCTGCTAACTTCTTCAACAGCAGCATCATGGGGTTTTTAAGTTTTATTGGTTTTATTGTAACAAGATAGGAAAGATTATTTTATCCAATTCAGGAATTGATATAATGTAAAAAGAACCGTCTAGGAAACTAATGCCTTCTTTAATGCCTCGAGTAGCGGAAAGCATTCCTTTGATGTCGGTGTCAAAGGAAGCAAGCCTAGTATTCACTTCTTGCTAATATGTCTTTGTACAGTCATACCTTTACAAGATAAAATGTTGGTTTCTTTCCTCGGAAGCCTTTTGAAATAAAAAGGATGACTTAATTTTGATTCATTGAGCTCTATATTTGTCACAATTTCAACCAGTATATCAACACAATCACCACAACCTGTTCTTTGTTCATTATCTGGGCTTTTGTTACCTGTTTCAATTAATGCATCATTCCTAATACTAAATTCCGCACTATGGAAAATGATATAATGATGGTAAAATGCTGTTTTGATTTGACATTTTGGCATTGACTGCAGTCATAACAACTGCATAATTTAATCTGGTGCTCATTTGAAAGCATGTATTTACACTCCGGAAATGTTAGCTTTATATGTCAGCTCTACAGAAAATCAGCTATTAGCTCAATGCCTTCTTTACAAAGTAGCCACAGAATCCCCACCTGATATCCTTTATGAGAGAGTATTTGACGTAATATGGCCTAACTTGTAGTTCATGGGCTAATTCTATTCCAAGATGTAAGATAACTGCTCCTTATCTCGAGATTGAGATGAAGTATGTTCTTGTTCTTACTTACATAGCATAGGGCACTTCCATGAGATGAGATGATGTAAACCCCTCATCTGATGTCCAGGCTGAAATGTAAATGCATAAATGTTGACAATAATGGGGAGTTTGTAGCCAATGCAAAATATGACATGTAATTAGTTGTGGAATATAGCCTGTACAGTTTTTTATATATTTATTAGATGCTCTTTTGTTCTAAGCCTGTTATTAATACTTTTGGTTCTAATGTTACTTGTAAGACATATGCTGGATGCTTACTCTTCAGAATTAGTTTGGACACTTTTAAATTTTCATATTTTATAAAAATAATCTCTGATTTAATTCCTTCAAAGACAGGAGAACTACATTGGGAATGAATTTGTTTTATTTTTGTAGTGGTTTCAATATCAGAAACAAAAGATGCTTTGGGATGAAAGCTGGATTATAGACTTCGACTGCATCAAACAAGGTTAGTAACTTGTAATTTTGATACTGTGATTGGTTTCCTTATTAATTTTTTAGAAGTAATCTCAATTATATTGTTCATATTTTAAGGGTCTTGCAAAAAGTGAAGCAGTTTGTGAAAGACATATACAATGTTTCATCCCTGTAACCTTTGTGAGCTGATCACTCATATTTTTGTTTATCAAAGCTTTAGATGACAAAATTATTTTAAACAGTTTCCTTCCTTTTATTTATGTTGATTTGTCAGTTGTAAAAGACAAGCCTACCCCAAAATAAACAGATAAGCTCTGGAGTTGGACAAAATAAATTACAGTTGCTTCAGTGGATATATCTTTCTGTATAATTGGCCTGGAATTGCACAAATATATTGAAGGATATAGCACTATCTTAATTTCTCTCAGTGTATGCTGTCTGTGGCAGATTTTCTACAAAAAGTAATTCATTCTGGCTAGAGGTTTGGAGGGGTTTTTTTCTGTTTTATCTTCTGGCTATAAACTATGATTTAATTTGTTCTAATTAAACAAGTTAAGAATAAATTCAGGTGTTATTATATGCTTTACTATGCGGCACTTAAAATACATATAGATTATTTACTTTGCTGTTCCTTGATTTAGCATTCAGAAGGAAAACAATACCTAGATCCTCAGAAAGGGTAAATCTGTAGGAATCTGCTGAAGTTGGTAGGTCTGTGCTGGTTGTACACTCTCTCATTTTCTGTCTGTGAGAGAAATTGCTCAGCAGATGTCTGCTTTATCTGTGTTCAGTTGTGTTGCCAGTGTCAAGATGTTCTTGTGATAATATATAGTAGAGATACTTCCAGCCTTAGACTCGAACATTAATTTCTATATACCTTTGATAAGATATCCTTGTTGTTGTGAATAGAGATTTTGGCTTAGAACTTAATTTGATTACAGGAACCACAGTGAATTTCAATCCAGATTGGTGAAAACAGAAATGGAGAAAAGTGCTCTTCAATACAGCAAAACGTAACATGAGCAAAATTTTCAGCTGATAGTAAATTAGAAAATGCCATAAGCATCACATGTGAGGGGAAGCAATAGAAAGAGACTGAGGGAAATTAGAAGCATGATCAAAAAATAACACATTAAAATTAAGTTGGAAACTCCAAGATGAAAGATGTAACTTTCTTGGAAAAAAGCCTGCAAAGCAGCAATACTGTTTAAGACCTAAGAGTGATGACTAACAACTTAATGAGGTCTGATAACATTATAGGGTCACCGACAGTATGTCTTCTCTGGATAGAGTTGTTCAGAGCTACCCACAGTGGCCTGAAATGCACAGTTATTTAGATGAAAACACATCTGCAGTGCTGCACCCAGGGTATATAGCACTCTGTGAAAAATTAGCCTTATTTTTTTCCAGATAACTTCTTTTTTTGGTGTATTGCACCATATATAGAGATAGAGATATAGATACATATTCACTCTTATTCTCAAAGCTATCTCAGGGATGTGTTATGTATTTCTGGCTAGAATGCTGTAGAAAGCTTCAAATGTCAATGCAATTTTGAACTGCATATGAATAATACTATGGTGTGGGAACATGGCAGTCCTGATTCAAGGTGAGATGCTGAACTTCCTCAGCAACTTCCTCAGCAAGATATTTCTACCAGGAAGAGTTGAGAGGTCTCAGCAATTCTGAGACTAATTGGCTAAATCTGGATTTTAATTGATATGTAATTCATTAAATTTGTTTTGAACTCCATTTTTTTTACTGTGAGCTGGTCAACAGACATTAAAAAACGTACATTGAGATCACTAGGAGTTTTTTCCTCTTACTGTATTGTTGCTCTTCTCTGACTTCTCTCTGGTGTCAGAATCACTTCCCACATTCCTGTACTTTACAGTCTCTAGGAGCTCCAAATAGACTTGTTAAAGTATGGCACAGGGTTTGCTCTCCTTCCCTGGGTTCTGTCCTCAGCTTCTGTGTAGCAGCAAGGGCTAATCATCTCAAGAGCAGAGAAATGAAAATTGCATCAAATCCTGTGGATTAGTGAGAAGTATCTCTGGCAATGAATCATCTTTGAAACTTTTTTACTCTTTATGCAGCAGTCACATTCCAAGCAATGGCTTTCTCTCTTACGTATTAACAACAGCAGATAAGATGCAAAGATTCTGAGAATTCTTATATTTTTTTGCCTCTGGAATCTCCACCTGTGGAATAATAGGAACCTTCATGTGCCTTTTCTCACCCCACATCCCATTTAGATTGCATTATACGGACAGCAACAGGAAGCATGATGAGTGCTCCCCCAGAACCCAGTGACTCCAATGTCAGTTGTGTTACTGCTCTGAGCTCCTGCACAGCCGCTGCCAACATGTCCAGGAAGAAATACTTCACCCAGACTGGGAGATAGTGAGTCAATATATTACTCATTTACTGCAGTATCTACTATATTATAGTTTCACCTTGATTTCTGATTCTTGCCATTTTACATTGATAAGCAGTGAAAAAGCTTGAATTTATCTTGTTAGGCCAGATCTGGTAAGTTAAGATCACCATCTGACTTCTGCACCACGTATTGGCTGTGGAATATTTTACATGCCAGGCCTCTGGTTTGGTTGTGATTTCTCTTCTTCTCTTAGGGACTTGCTAAAATGTGGGTGCATAAGATGTCCTGCATCTGTTAATGAATGGCCCTTGCTGTTTCAAATGTATCTGAAACTAAGGGTTTTATGCAACCCTTTTTTGTAAAATGCAGGCAGAGAAAGCTAGGTTCTTTGCACTAAAGAATGACAGCCTCTACAGTAGCACATAGAAATCTTTTCCTTAAACCAGCTGACACAACTCAAGATTCAGAGCATTTTACCTCTGAATCAATTTATAAAGGTGCACATCATGTAACTATAAGGACAAATGGTATAGTCATATCCTGCTATCCAGAAAGCAGTTTTTCCCATAGAAGAGATAAAATTAAGGGGTAGGAGCAGAACGCATGCAAAGCTGGAAGCAGTACTTACCATTTGAATACACGGGGAAGGGTTTGTGCTTTGCAGGATAAAGTAGCTTACTTAGGATCATTGGCTGGGAGAGCAAGTGGCTTTTCAGCATAGATTGTGGAAAATCACAGCCATTTCATTGATGAAGTACTGTGTCCAGCACTGATAGTTTTTGCTTCATCTTTGTGAATGGTGACATTTTCTTCATCATCATCACCATCATCATCATCATCATCACCTTCCTCAGATGACTTACAGTCAAAAACATTCATAAAGGGTGAAGAATGTAGGAATGGGACATTCAGCCTCATTGGTGAAACACCTACAACTGCTACACTAGAGACCTCATACTCTGTATTTATATGGTGGGCACCACTAATATTCCTGCAGGTATCTCCACTGTATTCCCTTACTCTAACAAGGAAAATTGCTTTGCTCTCAATCAAATTCAGCTGCTTCTTTGCTGAGAATGCTCAACCCTGTGAGAACAAAAGCATGTTAGATGTCAGTGCAGGATCTACAGAACAGTAGCCAGAATTAATGGATAGCAGGGATGTGGCTGTATGTGTTTCTCTAGCTCTGGCATTCCCTTTGCTGCTACTCCATCATCAAACTGCCCCAACTGACTCTAGCACTCACATTCCAAATGTTGTCCACAGATTAAGACTGCTTGAATGTAATCACTAATGCTTCCTTTATGAAAAGAAACAGGGTCCTGTCCCTTGTCTTAGATTCAGATTTACAGCCACATATGGACATGTTTAAATTCTCTGCCTCATCTCTAGATATGAAGCTGTTCCCCATTTTTGTAGTATTGCTGGCTTGTGAAGTTGCCCTAAAACTCTGTAAACAGCATTTCATTTTGTTTCAGTGATGGTAGAACAGTGGCCATAAAGAAAATAATGAAGAAGGCATTCATACTGTCTAAAACCATA
The DNA here is from genome assembly GCA_013399195.1 of Dicrurus megarhynchus. Classification (NCBI taxonomy): domain Eukaryota; kingdom Metazoa; phylum Chordata; class Aves; order Passeriformes; family Dicruridae; genus Dicrurus; species Dicrurus megarhynchus. The sequence continues at coordinate 743,146 of VXAD01008395.1, forward strand.
CGTAAAGAAGTAAAGCAAGTGAGGTAAGCAGTGAAATCTAAGAAGTGTATGTTCTTCCATTTTTACACTGATTTTTTAGGGCTTAAAATCTTTCCAAATGTGACTGTAAATTCATATTCCTCTTTCTTAAGAAAGCAAAGGTCAAAATTTCCTTATGTCTGTTTTACTTTTTTCTTTACATTGTGAGACAAGGTGCTTGGTTTTCCAGTTACACTAAAAGACCAGGAGGGACATCTGTGAAAATTACTGTTGTGCTGTGATTTTTGTTGATTTTCACAGGGAACTTGACCATCCCAATCTCTGCAAATTCATTGGAGGTTGTATAGAAGTTCCAAATGTTGCCATTGTCACAGAGTACTGCCCCAAAGGCAGCCTGAGTGATGTGCTCCTCAATGAAGATATTCCTTTGAACTGGGGTTTCAGGTAAAAAACCCCAACTTTTTAAAAGCTAAATGACATAGACTGTGCTGTATGCTGTTTAGGACAAAGTGTTAATTTTAGATAAAGTTCTTGTGTAGACAGGCCTGTACTGTGATATAAGAAAGCATGCAAGAAAGCAAGCCAGCAAGCAAGGAACAGAAAGAAAGAAAGAAAGAAAGAAAGAAAGAAAGAAAGAGAAAGACAAATTTGAATGTCTAGTCCAAGTTGTCTTCTGCATTTTTTGAGAAATCATATGTTTAGTGTTAGCAATGCTAAGCCAATGACTTTTCAACTCCTTCTCTAGTTATACTACAAAACTATTTAAAACCCTTTTTTCCCATATAACTTTATTTTGTTCCCAAATATCTTAGGCATCCCTATTTAACTAAAACCCACTGCATCTTTGTTTGTGAAGACACCTTGGTGAAATGGTTAGCATACCTACAAATGCTTTATTATACTTACCAATACAGGAAATGAGATCACATTGTCAATGAAACTTTCACAAAGGCAGTGACATTGTTCTTTGAGATTGATCTTCTTGTTATGCCTATTCTGCTTCTGCTGTATGCTTGCCTTCAGCAAAGAAAAAAAGGTTTCCAGGAAGGAAACCTTCCAAATAAAGGGAGGAAGGTAATAAAATTGTTTCACTTGTAAACATGTGAAAGCACTTCCAAGGATACAAAAGTACTGACATTTTCTAGAATAAACTCAACTGTCTTGGCCTGTGAGCTCAGGGAGATACGAGTTTTCAAACAGTCACCTGAAGTGTTTTGGAAAAATGGGCATGGGAACACAAATTGAAAGCTATTGTTTCTGTAAACTTCAGTAGGCTTTGGAGCCGTTCTTGAGTGAAAGTGGAAATACTAGCTCACTGATTTTTGACTTTCAGGTTTTCTTTTGCTGCTGATATTGCTCAAGGAATGGCCTATCTCCACCACCACAAAGTGTATCACGGACGGTTGAAGTCTAATAACTGTGTGATAGACGACCGGTGGGTTTGTAAAATTGCAGGTAAAGAGAAGACTAGAAAAAAATTTCAAAACTGTCCAGCTAACCCCCTAGTTATAGATTTCACACTCAACACTCCTCCCAGCGCTTTCATGTTGACATTTCATGTAGAATTGCTGACTGTACCAGACTTCACTAGCAGTGCCTTGTGCTGAAGCAAGTTTCACATTACACTATCAAGTCAAGTCATTTAGCATGTGTCACTGGTGCACACTTCAGATCCCACAAATTATGCAGTCTATCAACATCTGAGCAGAAACTCTGCCTCATTCTCTGTTTTGGTACAGAGAGAAGCCTGAGGCATGGACAATGGTGTAAAGAAATACAGCAATGCTGACTGATTGGTAAACACAAGGTAGTTTATTGGAGAAAAGCAGACTCAACTCAGAGCTTTAAAGTCTTGTTCACAGCATTAAATTGTATTCTCCCAGAGATGGAGCTACAGGTCAGTTCTACTCTTGGTACAGGAAGACAGCCCGTGGGAACAGGAAAACCACTGGAGAGTCTCGTTTAGTTTGCAGCTGCCAAAGGGAATTAAGGCAATGATCATCGCTTCTGCTTTTTGCCCAGAGTAGTCATCATACTCTCTAACCCATAGCCATCCTAAAAGCAGCAGCAACAGATTTGTTTTTCAGTAGTGCATCCTATGACTAAGGCTCCTACACAGGGCCAGGCCTGCTTCTCCAACTCCTTCAGTATCCTTTTGCCTTCACAACTGCCTACTCTGCTTGAAGCCTGTTCTGGAGAAAAACATAAAAATTAGACTTAGTTGGATTATATTAACTGCATCACCTTAGCACAGCTCCTCTCAATTAAATAGGATCCCTGTGAAATCATTCAGCAACTTCTGTTTTGATTACGTTCTGTGTCAAACTGTAGTGTTTTCAAATTTTCATGGTTTATCTGGATGCAATAATGTCAAACAAACCTCATAAATAACAAATGTGGGAGGTATTTTAAAAATGACCTCCACATAAAGATTCAGTCCCTAGGAACATCTTAATTAGAGGTCACTCCAGATAAAACCAGATGTCTGCATCCAGCCTTCGCATACACTCAGAACTGAGTGCTGTTTACGTAAGAAAGATAACAGAAGTCAGTTGTTTTTTTCTCCTTCTTCCTGATTCTGAGTCATATGCTAAGAATTCCTTCTATATTAGGCTAGAAGTATAGACAGAAAGATGTTTCACATCTATGCTGCCTTTGTTCTGATGCTAGTGGTGTTTAAGTAATGCCCACCATCTGATTTTCAGTTGTTAGTCTGTCTAACTAGTAATTACTTGAGCAGCCTGCCACCAGAGATAAGGATCAAAGGACAAAGTAGAACAGAAACCTGTGTTTACATGCTAGCTCCTGCACTGAGGTGAGACTACTTGCTGAATATAATTTGATAAAATCAAAATAATTCTGATTGCAATGGGTCACGTAGTTCAGTTTCCCTGCTGTCATGCAGTCTTGCCCAAATATTTGGTTTTCCAGATGCTATATTTGCAATAGTTTAGGGGGGCCAGACTACCCAGACCCCACTATTTCTAAATTTAAGATGTGTATTTAGAATAGGGAAAATTAATTTCTTTAGACTAGCTGTGTTAACTATCTACTATTGCATATGTTTCAGGGAAGTACCCACTGAATAGTTTGCTTCCTGTTTTCTTCCATTTTAGATTATGGCTTGCAGTCATACAGAAAAGAAGATTCTCCTGATGGATCAAGTTCATCCCAGCAGCATTTGATACAGATTTACACAGCTCCTGAAATACATTCTCTTTCAGATTTTGAACCCAGTTCTATGTCAGATGTCTACAGGTGACTAAGTTTTCCTGATCTCACTTTTAGTAATCTCGAGTATTCTTTAACGACAATTAGGTTTGGTATATTTCTGTTGTCACTCCAGGTATATGTTTGATTATGTTTTTAAAAGCATTGGTCCTGGAATACAGAACAGCATAGATATCACAGGATCTTCTCATTCAAGGTAGATAACCAAATACTGAATTCACTGACATTATTTAAAAGTAGAATTGGCCCAATAATCTATAAGGAGTCACTTGACCGGTAAAATAAAAAAGCATAAAGGTCTGCTATTATCTAATTATCCTTTTTTTCTGTTGCTGTTTCTTATGAAAAGTAGATTATTTTCAATAATGGCAATACTTCAGAAGTTAATAGCATCAATGTTCCAGGATGTCATAAAGCACATATGCAACCTGTAATTCTATAATTAAATGTCAGTACATTATTTTGGGGCATATACACAGTGACAATATTTGGCTTACAGAGGAAGAATAAAGGGAAGGGGAAAAAAAATGGATGCACTAGTGAATAGCTCCAGTCCTTTCCTTTTGAAAGCCTTTATAGAAGATTGCTTTCCAGTGGCTTTCCCTGCTAGTGGTGGATTTCTTCTATCCAACCACTTTTCAGATAAGCAGCATTACAATTTTAAACTAATGTCTGCATATACAATGTGCTTGAACATCATTAATTTTTATCCATTCTATCAGATTACTTGAGCAAGAATTTGAAATGTCAGTAGTATTTGTGCCTGTAGGCTTAAATATTTTCTTAGAATTTGCTTCAAAATAGCTCAGATAAGGCAGTTTGGGATTCTGTTGGTATTTCTGTCTACTGTCATTTGTCCTGTGTCAGTCTGTACTTTTTCAACATGAAGTAGTCTTAGAAAGAGCTGTGCTCCAAATAAACAATAATTTTATGATTGTCTTATACAGTGCAGTTTACCATTGCCCTGCAGCCAAAATGCATCCCAGAATATGTATCCTTGGCTTGTCTGTTCTCTCTCTGCTCCTGTTCTGGATAGATATTGCTATTTGACTTCACAAGCAACTTGGCCTTCTGAAGGCATTTCTTGCCAAGGGTTCCCCTTTAAATAGTCCTAAGATCTGATTTGCTCATATCATACATGTTTACAATGAACTTTTGACAGATTCAGTGAATGTTTGCTGGATTTATCTTGCTGTCCATCTACATGCCTGCAAAAAAAAGAGCAACATGCAGTCAGGGAAGATAGCAAAGTTCCCTGTACCATTGAAAGGGTTGTCTTCTTATCTGGGCTGCTCTTTAGAATTTGCATTTTAACAAATTTTGTGTTTGATGATATGAGCAGGAGATAAGCCTTCCTGATACATGTATTTGGCCCCACTGGCCAGGCAGACTTGATCCAGTCTTGAAATCCTCAGTTTTTATCTGTGCAGAAATTCCATTAATATTCCTGAAGGTAAGGCCCAAATAAAAAATGAGTAGAAACTGCAGGAGTGGGATTTGTAATTTAGTGGGCTCTTACAGATGAATCACTTGCTTTTAAACTTCTCTAGGGAAAGTGTTGGTCAGGTGAGAAAGCTAAAATGGAAATGAGAATAGGAGGAAGCATGAACATAGCTCCTGTTTTGAGCTGAAGAGGCTTTTTCCAGTCCCAGTTTCTCCTAGATCGGTTCTTCTTGATTTGTAATCGTCATATGAATTTCACTATCCACAGTGGATAGTGAATTTTATTGGGCAGTGCTGCTGAAGATGAATTAAATCAATACTGGTTTTTCAGAGTTACCATCATCTAATTATTATCCTTGAAAATGTGTTTCAGCTTTGCTGCCTCTCGAGGATTGATTTTTCTTTCTCCTACCAAATCACCACAAAATTAATATAAAAATCTCATCAGATTAATTTCTAAATCATTCATCATGTTTTATATGCATTATTTTATTTTCTAATGGTGGTCCACAAGTGGGCTGAAAGATAGATGAACATATCTTGTTACCAATAGAATGTCTTACAGAATAGTGCAACCATTAGCAACACAACAGATTGAAAACCAATATTCTCAAAAAATAAGTGTTACCAAGCTGAGAGGCATGCAGGGGTAAATTATTACACAGTTTCACTATATAAAGAGGCAAGAGCATCTTTATCCAGCCTGTTGGCTGGAGGAGGAATTTGCTTCTAAGAGATCATGTTCTGAAAGATCTCCAGTGGGTTCAGTAAAAAGACTAAACTCTGTTTTTACTGTCTTTTTCCATTCTTCATCCTTGGTGAATGTATTTCACCTTAGTTCAACTGAGGAAGATAATGACAATGAAAATATATTTCAGAAGGAACACGCAGAAATGCTTACTATAAAATATGTTCTCTGGACACACTGTCATTATAGACTTTTATGGGCATTTTCTAGAACAGTGATCTTTTCAGTGGCTGAGAAGAAGCCACTCCTCCAACAGGTGATTCTGATGAACCTGCTCCTGCCTCTTGATTGGAGCAAAAATCAGACCTCTATGTTTAACTGGTGGGAATCATGTACATAAACCTGCACATATCACCTCTAGATTCCATTAATTCTTACAGAGAAAAATGCTTTGCATCAACCTCAAACATCTCTGGGACTGATAACCATGAGAGAGGGATGCTATGAAACTTTCAATAACAGATCTTTGAAAACACAAAGTACTAACAAGTAGCAGCACCATTGCTGTCCTTCCTTTCGGAATACTGGGATTTCAGACATAGAATGGGGAAGAATAAGAAATCATGAAAAAAATAAATCACTGACTAAATTAACTGTTATTGCATTAAGATTTTGCTTCCTTTTTATTCTGCAGTTATGCCATCATTTTACTAGAAATTGCCACAAGAAGTGACCCTATGGCAGTAAGTAAAGATGAACTATCTTTGGAATTTGCATGACAACTTTGATTCTGTTTCTGCTGAAGACACAAACCAAACTTTGAGTTACTGCACCTTTGAGTTACTTTTTGAGCGTGCATTTTCCTCATGGTTTTATGGATGCCAGTTCAGTTCCCATGGAACATGCAATCAGGGTTTCCTCATAAATCCACCAGTTTTCCCTTTCAGAGCTTTGAAGAAGAGAATATGATGAAAAAATGTAGCCCTAAAACTGCCTTTTGATTAGTTTTGTGAGGTTTAATGGCTAGGTGGATGCAGGGAGAATGTATGTATTAGCATCTTCCTCTTGCTCCTGCTTCTTCCTTTTCCTGCCATTTATAGGCCCTTTTAGTGGAATCTTGCAGTAATAAGAATTACCTAGAAAAGCGAATTAACTGCTCTCCATAAAGAAAATATTCATTTTGCATTTGTCTTTTGATCAGTGCTAAATGGCAAACACAAAAGGAAAGCACCTTGAAATTGAAAACAGATGGTCTGGATACGTAACCATGTTCTCTCTGAAATAATTTTGCTTAAGAAGAATTGTAACAATGAAGACTTGAAACTGCTATTTTTCCAGTTCTGATACTTTGTGATAATAGACTAATGTAGTCCTTTTGGTTTCTTAAAGTTTTCCCAATACCTTGCCAGGTATTCATTTGTTTAAAATGTTGTTTATGTCATATAAACAATGAGATTAAAGCCTGTCAGCCATGAAAAAGCCAAGGTGACCCAGTTTTGACTGTGTTATATGGTTTTTTATCCCTTTTCTTTCCCCTTGTGCTCTTATGTAAAAAAAGTTGACTTAGAAGTGATAGGGAAGATGTTATAAAAGTGACGATGATAATAGTAATATATTTTCACTGACTGGCATGAGAACCATAACACTTGTTTCTGCATTGTTTAATCCCCTTTTCTCTAGAAAGATGTCATGCATTCATCTGAATATTCTTGGTGCCCACCTTTGGCAGAATTAATTTCAGGAAAGGCTGAGAATTCTTGCCCGTGTCCCACAGATTATATAGAGGTGAGTAAAATACAATATTGCGTACAAAAGTCCTTTATTGAAGTGAATTTACAACATATCATAGGAGTTTTATGGCAATATTACCTTTGATAAATATAAATAACCCAGAAATCAAGAAGTACAAGTACCTCAAACAAGGCAAAATGAAATTATTTAATATCCTTAATAAAAAACCTGTCATTGTGACAATGAAAGATTCAGTTGTCCCCTCAAGTTGCCAGTGTAATACATTATGTTTTTAATATTCAATCATTGATTTTTGTGCAATTTCATTTTATTATAGAGTGTTGAATTTCATACATATTTTATGTTAGTAATATCTAGCTTACTGACAGAGGGCTTTCAAATAATGAAGTCCGTCTCAGGCAAATTATGAGTTTGGTTTGATTCTTATGCAACAAGTCTTTGTCTTAGTAGCCTCAATAAAGTACACCCCCTCCCAGTTTAATTAAATCAGATCAAGATTGGGTCATCCTTATTTCAGTTTAAGTGCAGTATAATTCGCCTTTGCTGGTTTGTAGCAACATAAATGTAAAAAACTTCTCATTAGTAGCACTGGATTTTAATCAGAAGTTAACATTCCTAAGGGGTACTTCAGCTCTTAATCTTTTGTGAATTTTGTGAACAGACAAGTCCTCTGAAAACACTATGTGACTCCAACAGTGTAACACTGTCTTACAGCACAAGACAAGAGCTTAAGCAGTGTTCAGCAGAAGGAACATGTATATCTCACTCATGATTTCCCACAGCAGCATTTTCGTGAACTAATATCCTTCATTCAGCAAAAACCTGCAGAACTCCAGAGACTTCAGTATAGCTGCAGAGAGAGCTTCACACAGCCAGTTGGCACCAAGAAAACAGTAGTATGAACTTGAAATACTGCTTGTGCTTGGAATAATAAAAGGCTGTGTGCTTTTCTGACTCTTTCCCTTCTACAGTTAATCGAAAGGTGCAGAAAAAATAATCCATCCCAAAGGCCTACATTTGAACAAGTCAAGAAAATGTTGTACAAGATGAATCCTGTTAGCCCTGTTGACATGATGATGACTCTGGTAAATTTAGCTCTTTAATCTAATTCAATCTGCTCACTTTCAATAACTTTCACCTCTATCCTGCAGGGTTTTTTTTGATCTTATGCCCCTTGTTTGGTGAGAAAATCCACAGTTATTTGTTCTGCTCTGTTGGGGCTGATTGTAGCTGCAGCTCTGCTTGGAACCCAGCTTTCCTTCTCATTCAATTTTTTAAATTTTTCAACTTCTTTGGGGCTGAACATTTGCTTTTTTTGTCAGTCAAATGTTGTTTGCAAACTATATTCCCCCTTTCCTGTGGCTCAGTGGTCTTACAGTACCAGGGATATAGAATCCCTGCTTGCTACAAATAGCATGTTTACAAATCATTTTGAGCAGAGTATCTCAAGCCCATCATCAGAGAAAGAAGATTCCTGCCTCCTACTGCCTCACATAGAAAAGGGATGCAAAAAGTAAAGCATAGACTAGCATAGCAAGATAGTTTATGAAAGAGCATTGTGAGCTTTTGATAAAAGATTGAGACTTAGATACCTTTTTTTTGGTAAGATTTTGATCCATGTCTGTAGCTTGCTCTCTGCATTGGATTTGGCCCCTAAAGTTTGCATGAAATTTGAAAAGCCTGAAATTGCCTTCTACCATTTTACATGTAAGCAACAACCTCAAATCTAGATTTATAAATTTACCTAAGGAGAAGTCTGATCTTTAGATTTTGTAAAAATCTAGGTGTCTTAGACCTGTGCCCTTTTTTATCTCTGAATGTTTTCAAAGCAGAATCATTCAAATTCTTAAATCCTATCCAGCTAGGAATCTGTTTCAGTGAAAAGATGATTTTAGAAAATTCTCTGTTATTTAGATGGAGAAATATAACAAACATCTGGAGTTACTGGTTTCTGAGAGAACCCAGGATTTAATGCATGAAAAACAGAAGACTGATCGTCTGTTGTATAGTAAGTTATAAAGAGAAAAATACTGGATATTCTTCTCAATAATAATTTTATTTCAGCTGTCTAAATACAAACAAGAACCCTTTGATAAGTGATTATTTGATAGGTAACATTTAGGTAGCAAAGAATGAATATACTTGTTTCTTGCAAAGCTGGAAGGATATTTAGCTACTTTCTATATCTTCCCCCTAGAAATCAGAACACTCTGAGAGCTATGACCCCAAAATCCATAGTGCTCTGACTTTGAATCCGTGTGGCATGCCTTTTGCATAGTTATAAATGTTATGGACTTTTAGTTGGTTACTTTTAAAGGCAGTGTATGTTCCAGAATTCTGTAAGAAAAAAGGCAAAAAGGGATGGGAATAGCATATAAGAGAGGAAAAAAAAGGGATGTGAAAGTGCAAGATAGGGGGAACAAACGTGATTAAAAAAAAAACAGAGAGGAGATAATAAACAAACCTAACACAGGTAGAAAGCAAAAAGCAAAGCTAGCAAAGAGCTGACAAAGAAAGAATTAGTAAAATCCCAGATCACACTATTAGAATCTAACCTTACTCTGTCTTGGAATGTGTAGATACTGGTTTGTTTGAACTAAAAGTTACAGGCCATGTGAAAAATCTGGATGTGTTGTCAGTGAGATTTATTGCGAATTCTCACATTAAAGCAGAGCAGATTTTTATGCCAAAGCGTGTTTTCACCTTCATAGTATTTTGCATTTATGAACATTTTTTTGGTGCCTTTAAACAAACATATTACGTGTTCTTTTATCCATGTAAAAGGATTAACAATGCTCTACTTTCTGCAACAGGTATGTTGCCAAAACAAGTAGCAGATGATCTCAGGCAGGGAAAACATGCACAAGCTCAAAGTTACTCAAGTGCCACCATCTTCTTCAGGTAAATAAAAATGAAAGATAGGACTAGAACTGTCTCCTACAGAAGAAACTTCTAGGCTTCTAGTGGAGGTGAAACTCCTAACTTAGTACAGAATTTCTGTCTAACTGCCACCTATTGTAACAGGTGGCTCTGCAAAAGAGTGTCTTTCAAAATTCTCACACCTCCCTATTTTTCATTATAATTACTTAAATAAAAAATGGCCTTACTCTGGAGCTCTAACAAACAGCATGTGTTTACATGTGTTACACATGCATGAATGTATGTTTCATAAGATAGGTCTAAGTAAAAAATCCACTATTTAGCCTGTGTAAAGAAAATTTGTCTATCCTTAGAGTCCACATAGATTTACAGTTTTAATTTTTTATGTGTGCAGGAAGAAACATATAAATGGCATGCCTTCACTTGTCATAAATGAACAGATATCTAGTTACCTTTTTTTCATTTATACATGACCCAGAATTGAAGACTGCTTAGTCTGTTACAGATTAAAGTCTACCTGTAAAAATGCTTTAGTGAATTGGTAAGCAAAAAGACACAGGTCAGTCTGTCCTTTTAAACGGAAGAAGTCTTTTGTCAATTAAAATAAATGAAGACAAAACTATCCAACAAGAATCTTAGCAAAAGAATTATTGAAAGTAGAGAAGGTTGATGTAATTGCATTGAGAAATTTTTACTGTTTGTTTAAGATTACTAATCAGCAATGATTATGACAATGGATGAGTATGCTCTTTCTGTTGTGTTTTAACAGTGACATTGTTGGCTTCACTGAGCTGTCCAGCAGCAGCACACCATACCAAGTGGTAGATCTCCTGAACAAGCTTTATACCACTTTTGATGAGATCATAGATAACTATGATGTCTATAAGGTGGAGACAATAGGAGATGCCTGTAAGTTCCTTAAGCTGTGGGCAGTGATGGGGCCTGGGGCATCAGGATAGTGACGCTCTGATGACAAGGAAGAACAGCTGAAGGAGATTTGGAAAGCTTCTTACCATTGGGAAGACCACATAAAACATTTTGGAGATGAGTCCTTCCAGAGCCCTAGCAAACTTTAGGAACATTTTCCTGCATACCTTTAACCATTTGTATGATTGATGAGTGTTGTAAAGGGGACAAATTAATTGAGTAAAATACCACTGCTGTTTATTTGGTTCCTATGACTAGTAAGGTCTGACTTTTAGTCTCGGCTGCAGATTAATCCCAGTTGGCCACTTCTGTATCACAGGAACACAACTAAAAAATTTACTTTTTACATGGGACCATAGATGCCATACCCTAAGCTCTATTATCTGTCTTTTTTGCAAAGATCATAACAATCTTCTTTCTCCTAATACACTGTAAGGGCTTGACTGCCTCTTCTCTTTGAGTTTACAGGAAAATAGCTTTATATTTGCTACCCTAGGAATCTGCTGGGGATTGATTAGCATTAAAATTGAGTTCCATAAAACCTAAGGTAATCTAACAGGGCTTTTGGATGAGACAGACAGACGAGATGTGGAAGAAAAACCCCACTATTTTTTCTCTGTGGAACTGTTGAACACATTCTTGAGCATAAAATTCCTGAACAAATGCACCCCATAGATCCCTAAAAGATGTTTCTTGCCCTACACAGTAATAGTCAAAGAATCACAGAATATCCTGAGTTGGAAGGGATCAACAAGGATCATTGAGTCCAACTCACGGCCCTGCACAGGACCATCCCCCAGAGTCACACCATGTTCCTGAGAGCATTGTCCAAACACCTCTTGAGCTGTGTAAGGTTGGTGCTGTGACCACTTCCCTGGGGAGCCTNGTCTTGTTCCCCAGTCAGTCTGTACATCCTGGGTTGCCCCATCCCAGGAGCAGAATCTTACCCTTTCCTTTCTTAAACATCATGAACTTCGTGATTGCCCAACCTTCTAATTTATCAAGGTCTCTTAGCAGGGCCTCTCTACTTGTGAGGCACTTTAGTAGCATCGGCAGACTTGCTTACTATCCCTTCCAGTCCTGTGTCCAAGCCATTTATGAAGATGCTGAAGAGCACAGAGCTGAGGATGGAGCCCTATGGAACCCCCCTAGTGACAGGTCACCAGTCTGGTGTCACCCTATTCATCCTTTGTGCCTGACCTGTGAACCAGTTGTTCACCCACACGTGATGCATTTATCCAGCCATGTGCTGGACAGTTTATCCAGAAGGATCCTGGGAGAGACAGCATTGAAAGCTTTACTGAAATCCAAAAAGATTACATCAGCTGGCTTCCCTTGATTAGCTGGGTGGGTTATCATGTCATAAAAGGAAATCAGATTTGACAGTCAGGACTTTCTGCTCATGAAGCCATGCTGGCTGTGACCATTGACTATATTGTCCTTCAGGTATTCTTCATTACCTCTCAGAAAAATCTTCTCCATAATTCTACTGGGCACTGAAGTGAGACTGACAGGCCTGTAGTGTGCAGGGTTGTCCCTCTTGCCGTTCTTGAAAATTTGGACAATATTTGCCAGCTTCCCATAGACTGGGACCTCTCCAGATTTCCATGACCATTCAAAAAGCATTTTCAGAGGTCTTGCAATGACTTCACCAGTTCTTTGAGTACTATGGGATGAATCCCCTCAGGTGCCATAGATTACAGGGATTGAACTAGAGCAGCAGATCCCACATAAATTCAGGGTTTATCATCCTCTCAGTCATGGTTCTCCAGCTCAGCACTCTGGGACCCCCAGAACCCATCATCAGTGTTTAAAGCATAGTGCAGGAAGCCTAGGACAATGCCTAGTTGGAGTCATTGCCTTTTTTTATAATATCTGCCCAATGGCAAAAGGTACTGAACAGCCACATTTGCACTGCCTGTCCCACTTTAAGCATTCTCAGTGGAGGGGAGGGTGGAGAAAGAAAGGATTGGAGGGAATAAATCTTATGTAGAAGTAAGAAGGAAATACATTTTTCATACGTAAGGTGATTCCACATGTGAGCTGTTGCCCTAGCCTTCATTTATTTCTGGCTTTCTTTGCTCAGCAGGCACAACTGTGCCTTGGGATATGATGGAATAGGGCTTCTTTCTTTTTTTTTATCCTTTGATATTTTTTTATTGTAGGCAGCATGCTTTAGTAAATCTGTGTGTAATGCCAAAGGCTAACACAGTTGCACTGTTGTGTTAAGATATGGTGGTGTCGGGAGTACCCAAGGAGAATGGGATCCTTCATGCCGGTGAGATCGCAAGCATGGCTTTAGACCTTCTGGATGTCTGCAAGACTTTTAAGATCCCACACAAGCCCAATACCCTCCTAAAGATAAGAGCAGGAATACATTCAGGTATGTTGAGAAAGCTGCAAATGAGCCTTCCTCTGGCTTAACAAATGCATCTGTAGTGGTCATTTCCTCTCCATTAAAAATAAAGTTAATTTTTTGATATGGGATGGAACACATCATAGAGGTCATCCCAACAGAGTAAATAATTGGATACATGGGATATTGGTACCTCAGTTTGGAGTACAACATTGGAAACATCCCACAGCTCCAGCGCATTTGCTGATGTGTGTTAGAACTGCTGTGCTGTATCTGTTACTTGTCCTTATCAGCTGTTCTGTTCTCTCCTCTCAAAACAGTGAGTTGTTTCTTGACACTCTGCTCTAGCTTTCACTCTCAGATGCCCAGCTCCCTGATTTAATCTGATGTATGACTGCAACTCCTTGATAGACAGCCAGAGTTGGACATGTCCTGTGCAGTCCAGCATCTGCCAATTAATCAGCGTACATTGTCTTACCAAGAAATCATATTTTTTATGTTTTAAATCACTTGTAAGACAGATGTGTAACCCATGTAAAGACAATACTGACACTCACTCTTTATCTGGTTAACAAACTAGATATAAGATAGTGTAGGAAGCAGCCATAAGGCTGTATGACTGATGATGTGACTTATAAACACAAAATATCCTGTTTTCTATTTCTTAACAGGGGCAGTTGTAGCTGGAGTTGTTGGAACCAAAATGCCACGGTACTGTTTATTTGGAGATACTGTGAACACAGCTTCCAGGATGGAATCTACCAGTGAAGGTAATAAGAAAAACACTGCAGGTGAGGTTTTATCATCCCTGAATTAGTTCTTAGAAAATGTTAGGCAGAGTTTTGAGTCCTGACCTATTCAAATGATTGCAAATCCTTTAAGGATATAAGGAGATTCTTGATTTCTGAGTCCAGTCTGCCTAGGAACAAATTATGAGAGTGATATTCTCTACAATCGTTTTTGTAATCAGATCCCCTTATTTCTCAAGTCTCTGAAAGGGATTTTTGTGGCTTTGAAGTTCTCTACAGTAAAAACGGTGAGAATAAAATAAAATGAGAGGCAAGTGGTTATGTTCACTGTTTCTATTTGTTCCTGATACACAGCTGGATTTTTGGTAGAAATATTTTTATTACTCCTCTTTTATTGCTGATAACTTTCTCTAATGGAGAACACAAGAAATAGTGGAACACCACAAGAGCTCTGTCTGTGTTTAACCCGTATAGAAAATTATGTATGTGTCCTAGCAAAGAGTTTAAACAGAAATTTTGTGGAGGTATTCTCACTGCTTCTTCCCAGCAGATAACAGAACTCCAAGTTTACTTAGAAAGCTTCTTCTTTATCCAATATGAACATTTGAACCTCAGATTCTGAAATATTTTAGCTGACCTACAAGAACTGAGAGAATAAAAAGAGTGGTTCAACATCAAAGAACACTGATGTCTTGTTTCCTTTCATTCATAAAATGAAGCTGTAGTAGTTTTATGGCTCACATTGCAATGCATTGTAAATGGATTTGAACTAGGCACATACAAGATCCTTCAAGTTTAATTTCATGATAACTGCTGCTTTCAACATCTATCATGATCCACTAAAAACAAGGGAGAAAGGCAGGGGAATGGTCATAAAAAATGGATTTGGAAGTTTTGAAAGGATTTGAGAATCATCAGCATCCATTCCTTCTCACCATTTTTATTTTTCCAAAGCAAATGCTAACCTGGGCGGAACACATATAACTTCATTTTCTTTCTGTCAGTTTCCAAGATAACTCCTTTCATGCTCCTTGTGTCAACTTATCTGAACTCCTTTAAAACTAATACCTTCAAAATCTGCTTCCATCATTCATAGGTTATCTTTTGTTCTGTATGCCAGTCTTTCACAGATCATGCATCAACACTATAGCCTTGAGAATAAAGACAGAGCATTTTATCTTTCAAGCCTTTATTTTCTCTCCCTCTTTTTCTGGCCACATACATCTGAGGACCTCAAATTACATTACCATGTTTTAACCCTGAGATTATTGCTTTAAAATAGATTAATTACTAGCAATGTGCATTAGAAATGCTATCACCTGGAATCTCAGTGCTAGTGTCTTGTTGTCAAGCAGGATGACAAGTTGAAATATAATGTATTTACTGCAAAGAATATTTCTGAGATATGTATCTATATATGTTGACACATATATCGCCTGATCTAAAGGCAGTGTTCTGAGACTCTAAAAAACATTTAAACAAGTAAAAGTGGACATTATAACCTGTCATTTTCTGATATAAGAAAAATCAATTACACAATCTTAGCCAGTCCTACTATCATCTGGGATGTTTTTTAAACAAAAAAGCATAATGATTGACTCTGTGTCACAGAATGCTAGAGGTGAAAAAACCTGTTTTTTAATTTTTTTAAATTTTGGCAAAATTTTGCTTTCCAGCAAAAGTAGAATTTCTTCTCTCTGTCCTCCTTGGTCCTTCCTCCATCATTTGCAAAAGGCAAGACAGGTGAGGTTTACATGGTTTACATGAAGATAAAATCTCAACTAAGGAAAAATCACATTGTTTAAAAAAATGTGGAATTATGTTAATATCATCTCTTCCAACTGTCTTAATTTACAGGTTTGGAGTCAGAGCAAGGGTGGCTGTTTCTTTAATGTTTAGACTTTGCTGAAAACTATATGTGCAAAGAAAGCACTGGCTCTTTATTTATCAGGAGGTAGAACTGTGTATGGTTTTCTTCACCAGAGGAAAAGGATGCTCATCAGTAGCACAGATAGACAACTGTGAAGAGTTACACAAATATTACTAGATGCAGAATGTGAAGTGTAGTGTTTGTTGAAAGCCCTGTATTTGTCCTGAGATGCTCTCACAAGCAGGCCAGGATACTGGAGCATGTGTGCAAACATTTCAAATAACAAATAAAAAGGAATGAAAGCAAATACCTGAAAAAAAACCCAAGAGGGAGTTCATTAATGAGTCTTGAAATTTTTGACACACTTTGGGAGATGGATCTGTCTTAGATATATAAATTGTTTGCTAATATGGTATTTTTCTTTATTTCCAGCTCTTAAAATACAGTGCAGTTCAAGTGCATACCAGCTGTTGGAGCAGATTGGAGAGTATGTGTTAGTATGCCGTGGGAATTTACAAGTCAAGGTGTGTATGCAACATTTATACTCAGCTTTTCAGAGAGGAGAGTGTGAAAGTACTCTGGAGTCCCTGAATTTGAACCCATGCAGTCCCCTGTATCTTCTAGTCCTCTACATCTCAAAGGGCTTTGGTTAGACTAATTCCTGTACCCTAAGAGAGCATGTTCAAGTTTTAAGACGGGACCAGTTCCATGGGCTTGTTCACGGGACAAACCTGGTACGTCAGAGATTAAGGATTTAGTCAAGCTTGGACATCCTGCATGGCACAGTCACTGTCACAACCGCTTGAAATCAAAAAAAGGTCTTTCAGAGACATCACAAATAATCATGTGAGTTCCACAAGAGAATTAACATACTTGTGGACCCAGTTTTGGATGGGACTTCAAAGAATTGTTTTAACTGATACTACTGCTATTATCTTTTAAGGAAAGGTTTTATGCCTAATTTTTTCCTCTATGTAAAGTGGCTGACAGGCACATGTTTCTCCTTCTGGAATTTGTTCTGAGTTGTAGTAAGAAAATTATTTCATAAATGATGGATAGTGTTATAACTCCATGACTAATATTCTTTCTTAGGGGAAAGGAGACATGGTTACATACTGGCTGGAAGGTAAGAAAGCCTCTGTCGCCCAGAAGGCAGTCACCAGCACTTCTGTGACTCCTCAAGATGCCAATAGAGCTTCATATAGTCCGATACCAGGTGTCCTTCCCGGTGATCCTCTCTGAAGTCCTGCTTCCTAGTCACTCATTAACTCCAGTATCCCTTCTGCTTTCAGTCTGTTAGGTCATACCACTGAGTTAGAAAATTAGAAAAGAGATAATACACCCCTTTGGCCTTGTGAATGTATTAGCTCAGGCTTTATTAACAGGTGTCTCTCCCAGCAATGGCACTGAAAATACAAAAAAGCAAAAACTCATCTTAAGGAATAATACATAGAACTGCCCCACCAGCTACCAGGCCAGAAGGTAGCTCCCAATGTTACTTCTTGATATGGTTTTGATGGGAAATCCTCCGCCAGCAGCCACCATGACTTCAAATTCAGCTAGCTGGACATTCCAGCCTGTGGGGTGCTCCCACAGGAAAGGAGACAGCATAGTGTTGCTGTTTAGTGGTATCATAAACCTTATGGGTGTGGTTGGTTTTGTGCTGTGAAAGGGAAAAATGAAGTGTGTATTGTGTGAGAAAGTAAGATCCATCAAAACAGGAGGATGAAGCAGAGAAATTATAGTGGATACAAACTGAAACAAGAATCTGTACTCCTACTTCCATTTCATCTCCATTGTCTGGAGCACAGAAAAAAGAATTAAGAAAGTCTGGTGTTTCCATGCAGCCAATTCCTAGTGACAGCTGCCATCTTGTTGCAGAGACATAAAAATCTTGGGAGAAAAATGCAAGACATTTTATACTGTTGCTAAACAGGATAAAGTTCACTACAGCTGCTCTTGTCTTTGGCTGTTCTGGGATTTCTCTGAAAAACAACTCTTTAACATTAGCTGATGTTATGGAGTTGCTTTGATTAAAGTGGCAGTGAACCTACTGTTGCTGGATAGCTGTCTGTCAGTGAAGTCAGGCAGCCCTCTGAGTCACTGTGTAATTTAGGACACAGTTTAGGAAAGGTCATTCCTGAGCCAGCATTTCCTGTAAAGAGAGAACTATCACTACAAGTGGAGTAATGTCTAGATGAGCATGATTCTGTGAGCATTGCTGGTGTTGGCTTTCTTTAAACACTTACCTTTCAGGGCTAATACATTTTGAAGAGTTTAGCCAGTTCCAGTTCGACTGATTAGCAAACAATCTAACAGCATAAGGGAAACTGAGAGACAAATGATATCAAGAATCACAGCAGTTCCACCATAATGTGAACTAGACTGGATAAAGCTAACTGGGAGGAGATGAAAAGGAAGGACTTTGAGTGACATAGCACCACTTACTCCTGCTTACTTTGCTCCCTTACCCTCCAGTCTGTCCCTGATCCTAGGCACAAGTACAAAAACATGCATGTAGCTGCAATTTTTCTGGTATAAATTTGTGTAGTTTAAACAAGCAAGTGACTACTTGTTCATGTTCCCATGTAGCTAGCATAGCTACAACTTTTAATTGCAAGGATGTGCTGTGTGATAGTGATAGGAGGGTCACACTACAGTCTTTCTTTGGCTTCTGTGAGAATTAAATGCAGCAGTAATGATAGATTTTTCAGGGATGCCTAACAGAGGTAGAAAGTTAAATCCTTCCAAGTTATGTGGGATTTTTTTGAAATACATAGAAATGATGTAGAACATTCTGAGTGGAATTATGTCTCAAGAAGTGTGTGAAATTCTCTATCTGCCATGTTGGATATAGAATGGTTCTGAATGGAACCAGAGTCTCAGCAAGGCAAACAGACATAGCTGACTTTGGCACATGAGACCCCAACATAGCATCCCGCCAAATTTTTTAAAATCAAAATTTTTAATTGGTTTCACATTTTTTATAAGCTTAAAAATTCCTTTCTCTGTTTTTAGTTTTCATATTAGAAGGTATAGTACGGTTACTGTTTTTGTTATCTTAGCAGAATAAACTTTTCAGTTATCAATAGTCCAGAGATATCCTCTAATACAACTATTTCCTTTATCCAAATGCTATCTAGAAATTGTGAAACTTTCTGCTCTATTATAGTGCTTCATGATGTATTAAATACTTTACATTATTCTTCTAATGAGTTTGCATTTGTTTACATTTTTATTAAAAAGGTGCATATCCTTATCAAATGTGGATGTGAAAGCATATGCTTTGTCTGTATATTTCAGCTTTAACTCCTCTGCTTTATTTTAATGTTGTCTATGGAATAAAAACTTCACAACATGCATCTTATGAGTTTAAAATCTTCTAAATAGAAATGAGTGATGAGGGACCAATAGCAAGCTTGCTGGATTGACAGCTTTCACCACTGACAAGTTCTTGGGTAGTATTCAAGTTCTGCTGAAGACAGCAGAGACTCTTGCTGACTTCAGGAGGCTTAGAGCCTGGTGGTTTTCTGTAAAAGGGGTACAGCTTGAAGAGTGCTTGGGTCAGCCTACCTCAGTTTTATTGTTACTTCCTGATCCTCTCCTTGAACAGAGCATCTCCAGAATGAGAACTAGATTATTTTCAGGACTGTTGAGTCTGTCATATCTTTCCTGCAACTTCAAGCAGTAGTCCTTATTAATGTCTGTTTGTCTGATGACTGTGATGATATGACTGAATTTGGAAGATAGAAGTACAGTAGTGAATGTTACAGATACAAACAGAAGTGTCCTCAGTCTACTGACAAGTATTTTAAGATTAATTTCAGACATTTTGACAGATGTAGTCAATGACTACAGCCATATTTCAGATAAAGGAAAGCATTTACCACCTGGTAAAGCTGAAGTATGATAACCAGCCTGGTGCTCATCTGTGAGATGCTTTAAATCCACAGAGATTCACATCCCAGATCTGGAGCTAGTCAGCTGACCTAGCAAGCATTCTTCTCTAAAATGGTACGCTATACTAGAAGTATGTGATGTGTTCTTCCTTTTCTTGATGCTTATACCCTTGCCAGAAAATGGGAAAGCAATTGCAGTAACAGAGCTGAAGAAGTGAAGGTGGTATGTACTTTATAGATCACTTCATTTCTTCACTCAGTGGCCATTCATTTTCTACAGTCATGCAAGATAATACAGAGGCTAGTAATACTCTATTCAGGATGTGGTGATTTTATGGAAAGATTGTGCATTCTGATTATTGTTTATTGCAGCTCTATCTACCTGGCAGTGAGAATGCAGGCAGGAACATTAAAAAAAATCACACAACACAAAAACTGACTTATGAAAGTCTTTTATTAGATTGATAAACTTTCACTATATTGTTTCAACTTGAATATTGAGGAACAGACTGAATAATCACAATATTTTAAAAAATCACAACAAGTAAAGCCAAAAATTCATTAATGTATTTCCAAGTGTAAAACTTCCTAGATTGTATTCAAACCATGGGCATTGGAAAAAGACTGTGTTTTGCCACCAAAAAGTTATTCTTTATCCCCGAGATTAGGTAGCAAACATATTTTACTTAGCTTGTTATTGGCATGGGGGGGGGTGTCTCCACTTCCAAGGTTCATTTTTTTTGTAAACAGAAAAGTTATCTGCTTCCTTGTACAGCTAATTAGTCAAGTGAAATAAATTAATTTATTTAAATAAAAGTGAAGTGAAATCAAGTGTCCTTTGCAAACAATGCAGGGGCATAAAATGAGTGCTAAGCCTGACTGTGCAGTCAAAGGATGCAGCATCTCTTAAAGATCTATGTCTGATTAGTATGAGATTTCCCCAGCTTGTAGAACATCTCTCCCACCCACTCAGACCCCTAAAAATTACTAATAGCCCTTCCATCTGAATTGACCTCAAAAGTAGAAATCTTTGGTTTTTTTAAGAGTGTCTTTCTGGGGCTGTCCTTTCAAACCTGTAAAAAGACAAGGCTATGCAAGATTGTTCTGATTATACTCCAACTGAGTACCATCTGCTTTTCAGCTAATAAGCACTTTGTCTTCCTAATTCCTCTCCCAATTCTTCCCTACTTCAGTATAAAACATTGCATTGTACATTTTTTTTTCATTCTAAATTGGAACTTAAAGATAAAATATTTTGCAATAAAATATTCTCTTCAAATAAAATATGGGAAAATTGCCTTTCCTCCCAATGTAAATTTTGGTTTAAATTTAAATGCACTTTCTGATGTAGAGAGATAAAACAACCAGAGTTTGAAATGTGACAGAGTGGGTGTGTGGGAATCCTAGTGACTGAAACCTTCCAAAGAACATCCATGAGTCTACGTGATATTATTTAATGTCCCACAGCATAGTAACCACAGTCCTCTGGTTCACACGGCAAAACAACCTACCCCACCTTCCTATTTGTACATCACCTTTCCACTGCACTGTGTCTTAAACACATGCAATCCTTTTTGGAACTAAATTCCAAAGACTGGATTCAACAGCTTTCATAAAGCACTAAGTTTGACCTTGAAGCGCCACGTGAAATGTTTAGTGCTTCACTTTCATGAAATCTGCCTTGGATTTCAACAGCAACAAAAGAAGTACTTCCTACCAGTGAGTGCCAAATATGAAGCTAATGTGGGAGCATCCTTATGTTCATGATTGTGCACAATTGCTGATTATTACTGCATTTCATACTAAAATACAGTGGTGGGAAAATAAGTGTTTTGATGAGATCTAAAATCTAAAATAAATTACTACACAGTAATTTATTTTCTGTAGTTCTTGTATCATGCCTTCAGGCAGGAAAACACTCTCTGTCCCTACCTGAGGAGCCATCTGGGTAAGCTACCAAATATGCAATACACACATGGAACAGAGCACTGAACATACTGCCTTTGTGACCAGAATTTAAGACAGATAACCTGACAAAGTAATGAAATACTGTGTGTGATGTCTTTTTGGTCTCTTTTGCTTTTATGAAGACCTCTTCTGTTCTACTCTCATTAGAACATGTGAGAGTACAGAGCCAGATTTTCAAAGTGGTTAACCCTTTTTTCATTCCCAAAGGAGTGAAAAGGACACTTTAGGTTGAAAAAGTATTAGAATTGAATCTTGCAGAATTGACTAAAGATTCCGGGCTTTTATGAATGGTTTGGGGAAATGCTGAATGCAAAGCACTGGAAAAATCCAAATTTCAATTGCCAGGATTTCATGGGGGCCATACTGAAACACAGACCTGGAATGTCTTAACTCTGTTGGAAGAACTATGTATTCTTAAAGAGCCACAACAGAGTTGTTCTTAGAAAAAGTTTTTTTCTCCTAAAGAACAGAAGGAATTTTAAATTGCAACAACAGGCCTGGGGCAGAAAAGTTGGGTAAGGTGTTGGAAAAACAACTCTGAGGAGATCTCAAATTAATATGTTGCTATGATTGTGCATTCTGTTTCCTGCCCTTGCAGACAAATGTATAGCATATATACACACACCCATCCAGGGTGCATTTTGTAAGCAAAAACATTAAGCATAAACACTTCTGTGTATCTGACACAAGGCTAATCCATGCAACTGTTCTGAACACAAAACACATACAGATTTAGAAACTAATGAAAACTGAATCTCCATATCTGGTAACAGTATAGAAGGTCTGAAAGTCTAGCACTGATAGGACTGCCAAATTAAAGGTAATGCTTACCAATGAAAGTTTGCCAGGGTGCATGAAAAGTGACTTCTCGATCCACTCTCTGTGTTTGCCAGACATAAAAGAGCCCCTACCACCAGAGAAGTAACAAACCCGCCAACAGCTCTCCCAGTAGGGATTGCATGTTCAGACTGGCTGCAGAGTGGAAACGGGCTCAGCATGAGCTTCTTTGCAGCTGATGCCCCATGCTGTGTGTCAAGAGACTACCTCTAGCCTACATATTAGGAAACTTGTCTACAAGTTTTAGTACAACTGATATTAGAAGCGTAGACAGAAACATTTCAGGACTCAAAAGTTTCCTTTGCCATGGCTTTACTGGCAACATACTGAGAGTCAAGGTCCTGTGTGCTGATTGTACTCTGCAAGTAAATAGGTCAGTCCCTACGCACACATGAAAATCAGGTTGGAAGTGCTTGGTGGCCTGACAGTCACCCACCTCTAACCCATCGCAAAATCCCAAGCTTGTGCTGCGAGAACTGACTACGTAATTGAATGTCTCAACACAACAGCTTAGATTGGATCGATGATGTAGTGTCAAATTCTACCACCCTGGCCAAAAGCAGGAGCTCACTCTGCCAAGTCTGGTATGTAGCAGCAGAAATGGTGAGAGGGGGTCACAGTAGCTGTTACTCCAGTAATTACAGCAAAACAAATAGTTACTGGAGGCAGGACTGCAGAGAGTTTGGATCAGAGGGGGAGGAACTGCCTCTGCAAGAGTATGACATTTCTGCAGAATGCAGATCAAGAATACAATACCTGTCCTGAGGGACACATACTCGGAGCACACTCACGTCTTGCTTGTTCAGTTCCAGGCTGAAAGGACCAGCTATTGTTTTGCACTCAGGAGGACAAAGTGCATACTGATTAAAACTTCAAATTGTCTGTTAAAGACTTTGCAGTGATCAGCTTGTACAACTGGAAAAATACTACTTGTGGCAACAGAAATTTAAACAAAGCTACACAAAATTGCCTTTTGTTGATCTGCATATCACATCTGCATATCACAAGATAAACTACACTGTACCACTATGATAAATACTATTCCAAAAATAAAGTTTATATTTCTTAGGAAACTTCTCTGAGTGTCCAAATTACTGTCTTCCTTTAAATGCTTTATACATCCTGCCATCCATACTTTAGGCGGCATTTATCCCCTAAGACTTTTATCCCCCAAACAGAGCTCCCCTACAACTTCATGCATTATTTTGAAGAGAGCATTGAGGAGAGAAGTGGGCCTTTGATCCAGAGGTTTTTTAAAGTAGCAAGAACAGAAAGAAGCTCTCATCTCTGGTCACAGCTTAGAATCACACCACAAGCTGTGGTATCCTGAAGCCAAATTCAGATTAGAAGCTGCCTCTGAAAAGCAAAGTGATTATTCCTGCTTGCTCTAAGATCAGCACTGGCACCACAAGTTCTGGTGTCCACATGAGCTCAATGAAAATAAAGTCCCAGATGTTCTCTGATCTGGGCATGTTATCTGCATAAAAAATTTGAAAATGCTGTCGTGATGTCTGTGATCACATACGCAGTAGATTTCTACTGGCAAAACTATAAAAAGGTCACTTTATTAAAAAAACCAAACCAAACCAAAAGCACAAACCCCCCCAACAACAAAAACAAACAAAAACTAAACCAATCTCTCCTAAACACTTAACCCCCCCTAAAAACCAAAAACTTTAAAGCCCTTTCATTTTCAAATTAACAAATTCATATTTTTAAAATGGCCAAGTTAATCCATTTCCATTTCATCCTCTGCTAAACTAGCAGGAAAGAACAGAAAAATAAAGAAAGAAGTTTCAGAGGCAGTACTAATTTATTTCTCTAATTTAGAATTCTCACACATTCAATAAATTTAGTGGATTATGGTATATTAGCCTAGAAATATTGCTTAAAGTTGTATTTTATTATGAAATCTTACCTCAGCTGAATGAATGGAGGGATGACATCGCCTGTAAATATCACATTTTAAACACACATTTTTTTATACCTCTTTCTGTATTATGGGAAGTTTTCAGTCCCAGTAAACTTTGCTTTAATACAAGCATTCTCTTGTTTTTATACTGAGAATGGAATAAAGCACATGACTCAGATCTGCACGTCTGTATATCAAGTTATAGATTTACTATTCCATTTGTCACTAGAGTTTGCTGTCTTGTCTTGAAAAAGCCCATGTAACTTTTGACAGAGGACATCTAATCCTAGACAAAATGGAAAAACTTGACTGCTTCCTGTATATATTTGAAGAACTGTACAAATCTAGGTTCCCAGCAGGCTGGTGCCCTGCTCGCTTATGCAAGGCAAGCGATTACTCACAACTCTGTCAAAGGCAGCAGGCAGGACCCAGTAGCCTGTTTTTGCGTGGTGGGTCTGATCTCCAGGGATGCTGAGCACCCCCAATATGGGACTCTCACCTGCTTTCCTCGGAAACAGAAAGCAAAAGACCCTACTCCTCATCATGTCCATCAGCAGTATTTTAGCTGTTGGCTTCAGAGGTCATGAAATCAAACTTCCTGGTGCCAGTAAAGACTTGCTCTGTACATTGCAGAATAAGGTCCTGCAGTGACTAAGCCTGAGAAGGAGGCAAGCTGCTGACAACTGAGTGCTTTTATGTGGAAGTTGAACATGTCAGGGAGAGGGTCTGTTTCTGCAGAATTCCTTTGCTCACTGGATAAAACCTGGGCTGCGCAGAGTGCAGGTGTTAATTTATTACCACAGTACTGTTGCTGCATGCCTGAGCAGCAGAGCTGCTTGTAACCACCTATTCAGAGTCTTTGCCTGACTTAAACTAGCTAATGTTTTTGAATTTATCCTAATAGTATCCAGATGTCCCACCAAAGCGTGGCCAAAGTATTAACATCTTACTTGGTCTGAAAGACACCAAGTTCTGCAATGTAAAAAATTGTTTCCTCCTTCTGGAGACATCTTCAGAGACTGGTTGTCTGTTACAATTTGACCTAAGTTTCTCAACAAACAAACAAACAAACACACACACACACACACAAACACAAATATATGTATAAAATTTACATTCACTTTCCAAACAATTCAATGGGCGTGGAAAGCCTCATTTGAGTACAAAGTACCTTTCAATTTTCTAGGCAACATCTCAGGTTGCTACAAATAAAAGGCTGTTTTTCTTATTTCCTACTCTGGTAACTCAGTACATTTCTCTGGTACAACTTATGGTTGACAAAAACCAGCTAAGTAGGAACAATTATTAAGACTTTCATCACATGAGAACTTTTTGGAGTTCTGGGAGTTTACTTATAGGAACTGGGGCTTTGTGAGATGCTAGCGAATTATTCTATGCTTTAGCAACCATAACCCTAAGACATTAACACTTAGAGTAGCTGCTTAGCATGCCCGTTATGTTACACCACATCTCTGTTATCTACACTGTAGAGGTCAGGTAAGATGTTTATGCACAGCATGGAACATGCAATTTAGTGCTGGACAGAATAGCCAGGATTTGTATTTCAGTATGTAAACTGCAGGCTCTGAATTTGAATGGTTTATCCTCATTACTCACTTCACATTTTCTTGCTATGTATCCATAAGCCGTGAAAAAAACATCTATCAGTCAAGTCCTCCGTTCCCTTCTCCCAGCAAAGCATGGCTTTGAGACCCCTGAGTGGACTGTCACCATGCATTCCCCATACAGAAACATCTGGCATTTTAGAAAAGGCACAAGAAAATGGCATTTTCAGAAGAGTCAGATCCCACTCTGAACATAACTCACAGAATTCTATTCCTGAAGTGATTTTTGAGGTACTGAAACTTATTTTAAAGACCTGAGTTCACTGACATCTGCTCCTAGTCTCTGCAAGAACCGTGTCATGTTCATGTTGCATTCTCCTTGTCAAGTATGCCTCTAAAACCCAAAAGTGTTAGAAACATTCCAGTGAACTCAAGATCAGTGGAAAATTAAGCTAACACCTCTATGTTCATGCTACTGATGATGGGTAAGTCTTTGAAAACTCTCCTGAGCCTATCTGGTTCCTAGGAGACTTTCAGAAGAGCCCATGGGGTTAGGACATCTATTCCTTGACACAAAGGAAAATAAAATCCTGCCAGGATGAAGGGAGAAAAATGACTTCTACACTCCCTAACATCAGCCAGCTATTGGAGTTTATGCTGACATCTCTCAATCCCTCCCAAAAGGAAGTGACAGCACTTCAAACACTTATGCGGCCATAGAGCACCACATTCTTTCCCACAGACAGCTCCAGAGTTTCATTCAGCTCTTGATCTCAGCCGACAGCCACTGCTGCCCTCAGTGTGCCGACAGGCTTGGGTACAATAGGCAGCAGGAAAACAGAAGGGAGGGAAAGGGAGCAAATAAAATTAAAATGTAATTTTTTTTCCAAAATGAAAAATTGAGTTCTTTAACCTTTAAACATGCTTGTTTACTTACAGAAAGCGTACTTCAGGCACAAAAGGTTTGAGTATCAGTCACATACCACGTTAAATTGAAATAGTATCGGGATTGTCCCATGCAGTCTGCTATATTATCCCCTATCAAGAAGCTGAAGTTGCAGTTTTTGTATACATACATATATATAAAGTATGCATCTTTCACACAATGGTCTCCTGGTCTGAGTTGGCTCCAGTGGGGTTTATGTAACAACAGTACCTGTCATAAGGGCTGCTATCCTTGTAAGAGCAGACAATGATACTGTCTTTTGGAGCCACAAAAATGTTGTCTTCGATGTCAGGGCAAGGAGTGCTGTCCCTGCTGGGAGAAGAGCTCTTCTTCTCCAAGGCACTGTACGTGGAGCCATCTCCCACGAACACATTCTCCGGCATCTCTGGGTAACAGCTCTCCAGGTATTTCAGCATCTCCTCCTGCTCTACCTTTTTGGTGAGGCTCTTGCACTCTGCCGTGGCAGCGGCGGTGGTGCTGGTGGTGCAGATGAACACGGTGTCCTCTCCCCTTAGCCCTCTCCTGTCCTTGCGGTAAGCTTTCCTGGCCAGCTCGTCACAACTTCCCTTGCCGGACTCCAGGTCCGAGGGGGTCCTTAGCAGCTCCATGACATCCCGGTCTTTGACTTCCTTACAGCACGGACGCATGTTCTCGGGACATTTGGTGCAGCCGTCGGTCTTTCTGGTGAGGGCAATGGCGGCGATGCCCGGCAGGCAGATGGCCGGCCCGATGGCCAGCAGCGGGATATCTCCCAGCGTCTCTCCCTTGATGCCAGACACGGTGAACATGAAGCCGAACACCAGAAAGACGCTGACCAGAGCCACCACCAGCCCCGTCCGGGGGTTGATGTCGTCGGGTCTCAGGGTCCGCGCCATCCAGCTGGTGCGCACGGGGACACTTCCCTCCACCGGAGCGCCCCTCGGGGCAGGGGACAGACGCTCCCCGGCAAGCTTCCGAAGTTTCCCGGGCAGCGAGGCGCGGAGAACCCCGACAGCCGGTACCTCTCGGCTTCCCTTCGGTGGAGCCGCAGACGGAGGGCGGGCCGGGGCCGGGAGCTGTCCTGCCTCCTGCCTCCTCCCTCGCTCCCTCCCTCCCTCGCTCGCTCCCTCGCTCCCGAGAGCCGGCCGGAGCGGCTCCCCCGCTTGCAGCCCCGCCGCGCCCTCCGGCGCTGGCGGCGGGCGCAGGGGGCTCGAACCCTGCCGGAGGCCGGGGGTAGAGAGACCGGGCGGCTTCCAGCAGCAGCGGCCGGGGAGACAGCTGCCGCGAGGGTTCACCTGCCCGGCCTCCGATTCCTCCTCCTCGTCCTCGCCCGGCCCCACCGGAGCCCCGCACAGCCGTGAGTACGCGCACCGCCCGGCGCGGGATGCTGCGGGGCCGGCGCGGGCGTTCAGCGGGGTTGCCCCTACCTGATGGCCGCCGCTGCTTGGCCGGCCGCTGCCGCCACCCCGGGCAGCCTCTCCCTCTGGGGCGAAGGGGAGCGGACCCCCGACGGGCGTCCTTCCTCGGGAAGCCGGGATGTGCATCCTCCGCGCGGACCCCCGCACTTAAAGCCTCTTCTTCGGTGAGGACGGGGCTTGCGAAGTAAATCCTCTTCCGGACAGACGGCAGTCCTGCCTCGAGTCTTCTCCCGAGTTAGGCACAAGTGAAGAGCAAGGCTTCAGGAGATGCTGTGTTGCAGCTGGATTTCATCCTGAAGGTGGCCCTTAGGGATAAAGCCTCTCCTGATGTTATCCCCTCCCCAAGAGTGAACATAAGTGTTGGAGTTCCCTTGGTATCCATGGCCTGCCGACTGTGATGGTGACGTTCCGTCCCTGTGATTTGATGCACTTCAGTGATGGTAATTTGAAGTAAGCACCACCAGCAGAATGAGCATAGAATAGGATCTCAAATAGGTGGGAATGTGGAAAGGCAGGCAGCAGCGTGTTCAGGCAGGTTGCCAGTGATACAAAGGACTGAATGCTTTCACCTGGGGCAGAGATACTGGGAGATAAAAAGCAGTGATACCAGAAAGCTTCCAAGAAAATTAAGGTAACAGAAAAGGACACTCTGAACTAACACTCGTGAAGCCATGGTTTCTCTAAGTTTTCCCATTAACGTGATTAATTTTCCTCATACTACAAACTTGGAAAGCTCAGAGAAGCTAATTTAGAAAGCACTCAAATGTTTCTAAAGTCATGAAAAGCAGGGGTTTTATTTACCCTCCCTGCAGTACAACTTCAACAGAGTACCTCTGTGTTGGAGATTTCCAACTTGCCTTGCAGAGAGCAAGTCCAAGGATATAATTTCATAAGTGGGAACAGCTCCTGCCTTACAGGACACTTTCTTCATAAATGGGGTGTCAAGCTATAGTATTTACTGTTTATTTTGAAGGATGAGTAAATGGGAGTAGAAGTAAACACTGGGGAGTGTTTTTAAATCTGTGGCAGTGGCTTGGGTTTGAGATTAAAAGTTTGTGATGGACCACGACTATTGTTTCAACTTGTCCTCCAGAAAACTGTCCAGTAAAATTCACACTGAACCTCTCACCTGTTGCAGAGTGGGCTGAAACAGGAATGTTTTGGACTCTGCTAGAAATACCTTTCTTGACTGAAAGACTTAAAAATCAAAACCTTCCAGCTAGCACAAGTTAACTTCTACTTTTGCCACTGTGCAGGATTTAGCAGTATGAGAAACGATGGTAGCGTCTCAGCCCCTATTTTCCAGAGTGAGAATTTGCTGTTTCTTTCCATCTGCTGTTATTCAGATACACAGCTTTTATGTTCTCACATTGGAATGAATAATGCCTTTTTTTATCCATCAGCTAGATTCTGGATAAAAGGAAGTGATTAACCTTCAGAAAGCCTGTCCCACATAACTAAAATATTGTAAAGTGTAAGTTATGAAGTTATGAGTATGTTGGTAACTAATGCCATGAAAGTCTCTGTTCCTGCTCCCTGACCTTCCTTCACCTCCCGTAGTGCATTTGAATAGTCTTTCAAAAAATTGGAAATTGTTCTTTTGTTGAAAAACAAATTATGATGCCTGGGAAAAGCAATTACCTGAAGCTGTATTCATCAACAGTCCTTCAGAGATAGAAAAAGGACACAGAAATGTAAATATTAGTGGCATTAGTGGAGGGGAAAATTGCTGTAAGAGCTGAAGTACATGTCAGAATATCTAACAGGAGTAAAAATGGCCCTTCAAATATAAGCAACAGGCTTACTGAGATGGAAGAGGGAACATATACTTCAGGACAGAAAGCTGTTAGTGGACAGAAAAACACAGAAAATGTCAGGACAAAGGTGGAACTAAATGTCTTCAATTTGTCCCTTTGTGAGTGATTTCAAGACAAGATTGTATGCTTCCAGTAGGAGGGGATAGAAAGGGAAAACAATCACCCAGTTCCAGGAAAGCATGCCACAATTGCTAAAACTGTCTTTCCAAGCTGGGAATCAAGAGATCAGCAAGTGCTACTTAACACAACTGAGCAACAATGCAAATGGTTGAATTTTCTATCCTGTTCATAACTGGAGAAAAAAAAAATTACTCCTTTGAGGTGAAGTATGTTTCTGTTCTGGTGCTGTACACAAAAAGTAGGTACTCGACAGCTTTTTTACCTCAGTCTTCAATGGCAACCTCTCTCCCCCCCCTCTTGAGTGGATGGACAGCAGGATGGAGACTGAAGGAAAAAAGTGCTCTCTACTGTAAGAGGTCAGGTTTGTGATCACCTGACGAACCCGAACATGTCCATGGGATCTGATGAGATGCTGTGCTGGTTTTGTCTGGGATAGAGTTCATTTTCTTCACTGTGTCTGGTATGGGGCTATGTTCTGAATTTGTGCTGAACACAGGGTTGGTAATATAGGGTGTTTTTGCTGAGCAGGGCTTACACAGAGCCAAGGCCTTTTCTGCTGTTTGTGCTGCTCCCCTGGTGAGGAATTTGGGGGTGCCTGGGAGGCTGGGAGGAGACACAGCTGGGACAGGTGACCCCAAGTGACCAAAGGGAGATTCCAGACCATGTGACATCCTGCTCAGTACATAAAGTGGGGGGAAGAAGGAGGAAGGGTGGGACATTTAGGGTGATGGTGTTTGTCTGCCCAGGTCACTGTCAGGGCTGATGGGGCCCTGCTCTCCTGGAGATGGCTGAACACCTGCCTGGCCATGGGAAGTGGTGAACAAATTCCTTGTTTTGCTTTGCCTACATGTCTGGCTTTTGGTGTCCCTATTAAACTGCCTTTATCTCAACCTCTGACTTTTCTACCTTTTACCCTTCTGATTCTCTCTCTAATTCCAGCGGTGGGGGGGTGAGTGAGCGGCTGCTGGGGCTTGACTGCTGGCTGGAGTTAAACCGTGACAGATGCATCCCAGAGTCCAAGAATATTGTGACATAGTTGCCAAGCCCCTCTCCGTGGTACTTGGAAAGTCCTGGCAGTCAGGTGGAGTCTCAGGTGACTGGAAGAGCAGAAATAGTGGACCCATCTTTTAAAAGGTATGAAAGAGAATTCTGGGAACTACCGATCTCTCAGCCTCCCCAGAATGACCTTTCCTATCAAAAGCTACCCAGTGCTCTCTAAATTGTCTAGAGAAGGATTTGATGGGTGGACTGTTCAGTGGATAAGGAATCGGTTGAACAGTCATGTCCAGAGGGTAGTGGCCAATGGCTCAATCTTCACATGTAGGTTGGTTATAGATGGTGTCCCTTAGGGATCTGCCTTGGGACAAGTACTGTTTAATGTCTTCCTCAGGGATGGAGAACCATTGGCAGGTTTGCAGCCAACCTGCTTTGAGTGGTTTTGAGTGTTGCTTTTGATGTGCCTCAGGGATGGGATGCCATCCAGAGAGACCTGGACAATCTCAAAAATTGGACCCACAGCAATCTCATGAGGTTTAACAAGACCAGGTGCAAGGTGCTGCACCTGGGTCAGGACACTCCCAGTATCAGCACAGGCTGGGGATGAACAGATGGAGAGCAGCCCTGTGAGAAGGCCTTGGGGGTGCTGGTGGGGGAGAGGATGGACATGACCCAGCCATGAGCACCCACAGCCCAGAGAGCCAAAAGTGTCCTGGGCTGCATCCAAAGCAGCGTGGGCAGCAGGGGAGGGAGGGGATTCTGCCCCTCTGCTCCTCTCTGGTGAGACCCCACCTGGAACACTGCACCCAGCTCTGGGGTCCCAGCACGGGAAGGACATGGACCTGCTGGAGTGAGTCCAGAGGAGGCCAACAAGATGATTAGAGAGATGGAGCAGCTCTCCTGCAAGGAAAAGCTGAGAGAATAGTTGAACCTCACGAGATTCCCATGGGCCCAGTTCTCCGTCTTGTCCATGTCCCTCTGGATGACATCCTCTCCTTCAGGAGTGTCAACCACACCACTCATCTTGGTGTCATCTGCAAATTTGCAGAGGGTGCATGTGATCCCTTCATCTGTGTCATTAATGAGATCCTAAATAACACTGGAGCCAATACAGACCCCTATGGGGTATCCCTTGTCACTGATGTCCATTGGGACTCTGAGATGTTGGCCACTACCCTCTGGATGTGACCGTCCAACCAATTCCTTATCCATCTAACAGTCTGCTCATCAAATCCATCTCTCTCCAATTTAAAGAGCAGGATGCTGTGAGGGACCATGTCAAAGGCTTTACAGGAGATAAAAGACATTCACAGCCCTTCCCTTGTCCACTGATGTAGTCACTCTATTCACGCTCTATTTCCAGTCACTGGGGATTTCTCCTGACTGCCATGGCTTTGCAAATATGGTGGAGAGTGATTTGGCAACTATATCAGCCACTTCTCTCAGGACTTTCTGGGATGCATCTCAGTGGATCTCCTAGACATATATGTTCTGGTTCCTCAGGTGATCGTCAACATGATCTCTTAAGGAAGGAAGCACTTTTCTCACCCAGCCCCCACCTTGCTGTCCATCCACTCAAGAGGTGTGGGAAGAGAGACCGACAATGAAAAAAAGTTGCTGAGTATATCAGCCTTCTCTCATCCATTGTTACCAGTTTTCTAGTCGTGTCATCAGAGGAGTATGTTTTCTTTGACCTTTCTTGATTACCATGGAGCAACCAATACAGCTATTTGGATAAGCAGCTTTAGATGTACTACATTCTTTTTGGTTTTTTATGTAGGTTTTAGGATAGAGATCAGAAAAGGATGGACTGAGATGGATGTGGTGAAAAGAGTACCACTTGGATGACAGGTAATTTTTCCTGGTGCTTCTTTCTTAAACCCTTCTCTGAACCTGCTGTTTTGCAGATATGATTGTCTGCTTCGATGGCTTTTTGCAAGAGCAAAGCCTTACTCTGACCAGACAGTACTGCAAAATCCATGTCAAAGTGTGTTTGCCATATTTTTTGGTATCTTAAAGTTGAAAGATCAGGCAGATGGAGTTTTGAATTAATACATTATAATTGACAGCTGGCTTACCTATAAGATCTCAGCTATGCCATGCAAGGACTCCACAAGCCCTTAATAACATCATAGGTAAAATTAGACTCTAATTTTCACCTTCCAAGCTCTGTGGCAATGCTAAAACTTGATACTGTTTCTGAGTATGGGATCATGTAAGTCCTATCTATAATTTGGATGTGGAACATGGGGCTTGTTTTGCTAGCAAGTTCTGTGTGGATTGGGATACTCAAGTTTCAAGCTTTTACACTAATGCACTTGTGCACATATTTGAGCCACCCCATTAGTTTGAGGAGACAGTCAGTCATTCTGCTGAGGTCACTGGCAGGCACTTCAAACCTGCTCAAGAGCTGCTTCACAGAAGTCCTTCCTGTCTGCAGCAAGAACTCCTTGCTGAAAGTGGATGCTGAATGCGCAACATCCATCTCCAGGCCTTTTTGTACATTGTGTTTTCGTGGCAACATATACAAAAGGAAATACTTGACAATTTCTTTGTAATGTGCAACTATGTGTTGTGATCCTCATATACCTCAGTTAAGAGATAGTTTTTTTTTCCCTCTATTTGAAAATGCTTATTGTTTACCTTCAATTGTTTAGCTTCACATACCATAATTACCTTATTTATATTTCTTAGCAGATCTGTGTAGCCACTTCTGATGCCTCTTCCATGCCTCTGGACTGCTCTCGAAGCCCCAGGCAGCTCTATGTGTCTTCATGTCCTCAAGCAGAAGAAGTTCACCTGAGGGAGGGTTTTTGTACTCTGTTCACTCAAGCCCTTAGGTCTTGCTCTTTGTAGACAATCATTTGTGCTTGACTGCTGCTTGCTGGCCAGTTGGCCGGATGTGGAAGGACTCTGCTGATGAGAGCATCTGATCAATAAACAAGGGGCAAAAGGGACATAACAGATGCCTGAAGGGCTTGTGTTTTGTCACTGAGCCATCACACCAGGAGTGGGATTCAGAAACCCTGGTAGTGAGTCATGCATCCGTCTTGAGGTGACCTCGGGGACTTAGCAGGATTGCTGTGGAAGAGGTACAGGCTGCTGTATGAGTCACGGCATCAGGCAATAAATTAGCCGATATAATTCACCGGGAACTTTGTCTATCTGCATCGCTCTGCCTGATGTGCTCTTTCCCTTTGGGAAGCTTCTGATTAAATATACTTTATTTCTTCTATCGAAAATTGCTCACAAAAGATGCAATAAACTCAGGGGAGTCACCCACAAGTACTGTGTGTTATGCACAGTGGTGAATAATGGGTGGCTTGCTTTGTCCCGGAGAACATAGCAAACACTTCTTAAAGGGGGTCTCTAATTGAGTTGCTTGTCTGTGGAGAAAGAGGAAGGGAAAATAGGTCATCTTGACCTACCTCTGCAGAAGAAGCTAATAATTTTTGATATGCTGAAACACTTTCAAAGCAGTTTCAAGCATAATCATGTAGAAATGACCATGTATTAGCGTACTTGCAGTGACTAATTCTTTCTGTGAAGCTTGCTGGCATCCTTCCTGTCTGTTTAGGAAAATTTAGTATAAAACCAAGGGAACTGATCAAAAGGCTGTGCATGTTCCTTGCAGGCTCTGGAACATTGAAACTTCCCAAGCCAATTAAACTTGAAGCAAATTTAAATGGGAATGGATATCATTGAAGTCTATAGCTCATTTAAACAATGCAAATATGTCTTTAAAAAAAACCCATCCTATGCTGTGGATATCAAAGAAGCAAAGAAATCTTTGTCATAACAGTCCTGATTGCCTGGCCCGTGATTACTTTATGCCACATCCACACCTTTGTGAAGATGTAGCAGCTAATCCTGGAAAACATTTCCAGGCATATGAACGACAAGAAAATAATGAGGAGCAGTCAGCGTGGATTCACAAAGGAGGAAGTCATGCTTGATCAACCTGATAGCCTACAGTGAAATGGCTGGCCTGGTAGATGAGGGGAGAGTGGGTTCTGTCTACTTGGACTTCAGTAAGGCCTTTGACACTGCCTCCTGTAAGATCCTCCTAGACAGGCAGCTGTTGTATGGCTTGGGTGAGCAGACAGTGAGCTGGACTGAAAACTGTTCAAACGGGCAGACTAGCAGTGTACCCCAGGGCTCAATACTAGGTCCTTCAACAATCTTCATAAGCGATCTGGATGATGAGGCCGAGCACACGATCAGGAATTTTTCAGAGAACACAGAACTAGGAGGAGCGGCTGATATCAGAGGGTCATGTTGCCATCCACGGGGACATCAACAGCCTTGAGAAATGGGCTGACAGGAACCTAATGAAATTCAGCAAGGGGAAATGCCAAATACTGAACATGTGGAGAAAAAAAATACATATGCTAGGTACTACCCAAGTGGAAAGCAGCTTGATAGAATAGGACCTGGGGAGCTGGTGGGCACCAAGTTGAACATAAGCCAGCAATGGGCCTTTGTGGCAAAGAAGGTGAATGATGTCCTGGGCTGCATTAGGCGAGTATTGCAGGCCAGCTGGGAGGTGATCCTGTTCCTTTACTCAGAGCTGGTGAGGATATCCCTAGAGTATTTTGTCCAGTTCTGTGTTCCTCAGTACAGTAGAGCCATGAACATATTGCAGAGAATGCATTCTTCAAGGGAAGGGTCATTAAGACAGCTCAGGGATTGGAGCACCTCTGCTATGAAGAAAGGCTGAGGCAGCTGGGCCTGTTCCGCCTGAAGAGGAGAAGGCTCAGAGGGCTCTCATCAAAGTCTGTGAGTGCGTGCAGGGAGGTCACAAAGAGTACAGAGCAGAGCTCCTTCCAGTGGTGCCCAGTGACAGGACCAGAGGCAGTGGGCACAAACTGAAACATGGGAGGTTCCCTCTGAACTTCAGGATACATTTTTTTGTTTGTGAGGATGCCCAAACATTAGGGCAGGTTGCCCAGAGAGGTGGTGCAGTCTCCATCCTTGGAAATACTCAAAAGTCATCTGG
The DNA here is from genome assembly GCA_013399195.1 of Dicrurus megarhynchus. Classification (NCBI taxonomy): domain Eukaryota; kingdom Metazoa; phylum Chordata; class Aves; order Passeriformes; family Dicruridae; genus Dicrurus; species Dicrurus megarhynchus. The sequence goes on from VXAD01008395.1 coordinate 779,477, forward strand.
ACACGGTCCTGGGCAACCTGCTGTAGATGACCCTGCTTGATTAGAGGTTTCTTCCAACATGCACCATTCTGTGATTCTTTTATGGCAGAGAAAATGATGGATGAGTGTGAACATGTGTGCATGCACAGGCTGAGCAGTCTCTCATCACCGTGTGCAGGGACACTGGAGAGAGATAGGCAAAGCATTTTTTACTGGAGACGGGAACGGAAGCAGCTCTCTTTGAAAGGGGTGAAATCTGCATGGTACACCAGGAATTCTCTCTGGGGAAAGTGTGCAGTGGGGCACAAAGTGTGCACATAAGTCACAGGGCAGCTGTGTTCTTGAATAACATGAAATCTCCTTTTTTTCAGGAGGCAGCCTGTCCAATATCTCTCAAGTGGTGATGGCTTCCCTCCACCGTCTGCTCCAGCAGATCATCAGCCATCAGATGGCTGGAGGCACCAGGAGTGGCTTGCTGCAGTCCCATGGTAGCTCCTCACTCTCGGGCATTTCCCTGGCAGCCCCCCTTTCTTGCTGCTTCACCCTCTGCCACCCCGCAAGCTGAGTATCTGAGAGTAGGTTTCTCAACCAGTACCCTCCAGCGGCTGTAGGGCCACAGACACTCCTCGGGGGACACCTCACCTCAGCCCAGCTAGTTGCTGCTGGTGGCCGCTGTGAAGAGCCTTCAGGGCCTCTCTAAAGATCCAGGGGAAAGTGGTGAGCTATGAGACAGGTATTTGTCAGCTCTGCTGTCCCAGTGATTGATACCTAGCAATAAGAGCAGCTGGGGATCAGACCAAGGCATGTACACAGTGTGAAATTTTTTTTTTTTTTTTGGCTTTTGGGTGCACCAGAGACTGAGGTCAGGGAGTTGCCAGAAGCTTGTCCAGGCTTCCTTCCAACACTGAAGACTGCCTTCAGAGGAAACACTGTTTGAGTTTGTACCCACAGGTACCCTCCATGAGGAGCTGTGGGGAAGAATATGCAGACATGGTTGTTAGGAAGATCTTGCTGTTTTCCTCCATGGATAGTGATATGAATGGGTAGGAAGCAGCAGTGGTGGTAAGGCCTCTGTGATGGAGTGGGGGAAAGTCAGATGTTCTGTTGTCCAAAGAAAAATGCATGTGCATCACCATGGCCCTTGCATGCCACCAGTGTCTAAAAACTAAGAACTGACTTGTACAGACATCAGTCACAGGAGTGGCTAGATGTGTACTTGATTAACCTTAGTGCCCTACCGACTAACTGGGCAGCTTGTGGGGACAGCTTCACAGATGGTAATAGTTCCTTTCTATGGACTTGTTCCCTTTTCCCACAAGCAGCACCCGTAAGTATCCATTATCTAACTAAGCCATCGCAGATGGTGAGATGACAGCAGCCATGAGTCAGTCATGGTACTGTACTGTGTCAGGGAGCAGGACTTAAAGGAAGGGTTCTGTGTTCACTGTGCTGGAGCTCAGCTCTGTGAATGCTTTAGGTACAGACCAGATCCTGGTGTCTCCTTCGTGAGGAGGTGTGTAACCACAAAGGGCGAAGGACAGTGGTGGGGGAGGACTTTGCCAGCATTACACACCTGTCAGTGTAGTAAGGTGTTGTTGTGTTTCAAAGGCATTTGATGTAGGGGTGTAACAAAGTTTTCATTGCTGTACACTTGGAGTGCTTGCAACACTCAGAGTTGGTAAAAAACTTGCATGCTGATATCAGGGGATATCAAATGGCTTCTGATTGCAAGCATGGGTGTAAATACACTGCCTTTCACTCCCTTTCTGTAGAACAGACCTGTGCCTCTGAAGAAACGGGGAAAGATGCCGTGAAAATAGCTACATTTGCTGCAGAGGAGGAGCAGAGCACGTGAAGGTCTCCAGCCATCCCACAGGAGTGAGGGGTTGGTGCAAACCAAGCTTTGAGCACAGGCTCGGACCTGTTCCTCTGCCCACCCTCATTTCCCCTGCACTCTATCTGGAGCAGAGACAGTGCAGGCCACTTGGGGCATCTTCATTTGAGCAGGGATGTTCCTTACCACATCCCAGAGATACTGGGTTTAGAGGGTCCCAGCAAATATTTACCCAGTGTGTTTACTATTGCTGGCCCTTCACAGCCCATCACTCCCTGGTTGAGGCTCCATTTCTACATCCAGCATCAGGCATCAGGTGCTCTGTGTCCTCTGTCAAGGGATCTCCAGCCTACAAAGAAGGCCAGATGGCAGGTTCCTTTCTTGCTCTCCAGGTTGCTGTGAAATACTGTCCAAAGCATGTGCAAAACTGTTTAAATCACCTCCACCAAAGAATACATTTTTCATTGGCAGTGTGGTAGGGAAGACATGGTAGTAGAAATTTTGTAACTCTTTGCTTTTTGCTCCTTCCTGCAAAGTGCAAGTGGTTCCTCAGACTCTTGACGGGCATTTTGGGTCACCAGGGTGTGTGGGCACTGTCTCCTTAGCTGGCCTGCTCCTGGAAGCCCTGTTACAGCAGGACAGCTGTCAGAGGTCTAGCCCAAGACCTGCAGGTGAAGACACTGCTAAAGGAGAGGCCAGCGTGCTTCCTGCTTCCCTGACCTGCACCACAAGCAGATGGGCACAACCTGTGCAGTGTCACCCTGACACAGGATAAAGACCCTGGGGTAAGCACATCCTTGGGGCTTCCGGTTCATTCCAAATGCCCTCCTCCCCAGACTCATTTTCATTTTCCATCCAGGAAGCAATAGAATATGGGCATCAGAGACTCCTCCTCTAGACAGACAGCTTATCCCAGACACAATCACCTAGCTTGGACACCCCCTCAACCCACCTCCGTATGGAAAGTGAGCACAGGCCAATCCAGAGCCCTCCTCTGCTGCTGTCATGGTCTCTGAAAAGGAGCAACCAGCCATTGGTGTGTTTTGAATTGTACCTTGTGCTTTGACAGGAAGCTGCAATGTGGCAGAATGAGTAATTAATTAGCCTCATGCTGCCACAAGCATTTCCAGTCCCAGCTGACAACAGACTAATTAAGAACCTCCCTGTGGCATCTATTTTAGATAACCATTTACTTTGATACAATTTAACAAGGGCTTTTCTAATGGTTTATTTCACAGGCAACTCATTAGATTAATTTGTGTGGCAAACAGCAGAAACTTGAATAGACATTTTGAGTTCCCAGCCACCAAGAGTCAAGACAATTTTGCCAGAGCACACTAATTTTATCAAGGCAAAACATATGCTTCTTTCTGGTATTTTGTGTCATGTCATTTGTTCTCAGATGTTACCTTAACCTAAGTTAACAGAAAGTTTTGAAAACTGAAGGTGACCTTGTAAGTGCTGATTCTTAGGTGATTAATGCCCCTGTATGTGATTTGCCCCAAAGAGTCATTTGAGGTGCTTGCAGATGGAGCACCAAGAGTGCTAAGTGCACCCCATTATCAGTGTTGTCTGTTTCAGCATCTGAGTGAAGAGCGAGGAACCAAACTTCCTGCTAGCCCAAGGATCCCTGCATCTATGACTGTGGAAAACACTGATACATGTGCAACTCCAAGTCTTTCACAGGATCTCCCACAAAGCCCAAGAGAATCAGAAAAGGGCCTTACGTGCCTCAAGTGGCCAGAAGGAGTGTCCTTCCTTTCCACCTTAACTTTCAAATGTTAAACTTGACAACCGCACAAACACGGTTTGTCTTTAGGAGCATGCACGAGTGCCAGATGTAGTGTGGACCAAAGCAGAAACATGGGCTGAAAACGAACCCAGAAGCAACTTGGTTTTCTCCACACAGTCTGTCCTAATGGGAAAACGTGAAGGAGGATTTTACCTTCCTTTACTGTCTCTGCACTGTCTCATGTTTTCAAGATACAGCTGTGAGGGTGAGATACTGGACTCCAAATTAAGAGTGAGTGGATGACAGCAAAGATGGCAGGTTGGACCTTACATAACATATGACTGCATAGCTTGGAAAGAAGACTGGGGCTCTGGACAGGGAAGGAGAGCAAAAAACATGAGCTGAAAGGCCTTGCCAGGGGAATAGGGTGGTGCCACAGCAGCAACTAAATATTCTGTGTAATTTTCAGCAGGGTACAGTTCTCCACATGACTGAGATCAGGTTTTTTGTTATCACTAGAATTAATTGGGAAGGTCTCATTGAAATGAATATTTGAAATCTAATATACTTTCTTTTTCCCTAGCGGGATAGTAACCAGTCCCCTGTTTTCACACACCATCAGAAACTTAGGTTTAAGCCTCGGGGATTAATTTTGCTTTCTAGTTTGGTTAAAATTGGCTTTCGCATTTGGATACATAATTTCATTGGAGAAATTGCTTAAACTGGGAATGTCTCCCTACAAGTCATCTGCTCAGAGCCACCTGCTCAGAGGCACACAGATATCATTGTTTGTTGATAAAGAGGAGTGTTTCCACGCTTTTCTTTCTAAAATGCTGTCCCAAACTAAAATCCCTAGATTCTTGTCTAGGCTAACATATAAGAAGTGAAAATGAAAAACATTAGTGGGATTATCACTTTGCATTTCTCAGCATCTAATTGTTTGTAATTCTTGCTTCACTCTCCCCCACTCCCAGAAATTCCATGTGACCAGAACTTGGAACATTTCCCCTGTTTCATGGCAACAGAGCTATGCTGTAGAGGCTCCACAAAGCTACACCCATTATGATTTTTATCCCTTGTTGCGGGCTGGCGGTGTGTAAACACTTCCTTCCCAGTCCTGTCTGACCCTTTTTGGATGCAAGCAGCTACAGTGAATATCAAGTCTGACTTCATTTGCTGTAGCTATCTACCCTCTACCTCCTAATCCTTCAGGCTGTTGATGATTTCCCCCATGGCTGAACGCTGGGATGCTGGTGACCCACTTCCCGAGAGTGAAGGCACCATGGAACACAGGGTAGCTGCAGGGCCCAGCAGCTCTGTTGAAGCTGAGTGCTGACAGCCAGAAGGCAGCAAGGACTGAACGCAATTGCCTCCGAAATGCACACTGTGCACTTCCCCCAGCAGATGCTTCTGCCATAGCTGTGTGACAGAATGTGCTCTTGACTCACAGGGCTGGACTCCTCACAGGTAGATGCTGGCTCAGTGCTATCAGCTTGAATTTCTTCCTGCCAAAAGCCTCCAAGGACCCTATTAAGCAGGGGGCTTCTAGAGTTTTTTTTTTCTGAGGAGTAGCCCGTGTCACATCAATGAAATGTACTGCTGTCCTTTTCTGGCTGGTCCATTTCATGGTGGCTTCCTGAGGTCACTGGCACTGCTCTGCTGACTCCTACTTGGCATGCTGCTCCCTTGGCAGAGCTCAGCCTGCCAGGAAAATAATTTTGTCTACCAGGGTGCTCATGTCAACTGCTGGGTGCAACTGGATGAGCTGCAGTTGTCATTCCTTTTGAAAACATCAGGTGGTAGGTTTTTTTTGTACTCTTTTATTTACTATTAAATATCTGTTTTCAAGAATATTGTGTGGTTCCTAAGGATACTGTCTGTAAGAGCCCCCAGGGTGTAAACTCACGTGTCCTTTGTGCTTTGGTGTATTATCAGATGGGGCACTTGGGCATGTTGCAGTACCTGAAAGTCTGTCTGGCTTCTGAAGCTGACCTGGTATCTGCTGATAATTTTCCAAAGCAGAAATTCTTTATGGGACCATGAGACTAAGGCCAGGTCTTGTGGATGAGCTACACCTGAACACCAAGTGACCAGAACCCACCATGCTACGTATTTCCTTGCAGAGGCTTGCTCGGCCCCAGCAGTAATGAACAGCATGTTGTACCTGACTGTGCAGTTTTGATTTTCTCACCAAATGTGTGTCGTTGATTCCTAGGTACTCTCTTTCCCTGGGTCCCAGGTGTTACACTCAGTTTCTTCCGTACTCCTAGCTCCCTTCAGGGGCAAGGCTGTCCTCAGGGATAACGCAGTGTCCTGTTAAACACACTGGGAACAGCCCACGAGGCGTGGAGTCCTTGGGCTTAAACTACAGAGTATGATCCTATGTCTCTAGTAAGGGTATTGGTTTTCCTATTGTGAATTCCTGCCCTAAATCCCACCCTAATCTGCCAAGGGGAGCCACCAGCTGCCATGTTATCCCAGGGCTTTTTGCAAGGTTGCTGTTTTCAGCAAATAAAGCTTCTAGTGGTGTTTTAGCATTCATTCAGACTCTGCATCCCTGTCAGGATCTTTTCCGCATTTCCTATTCAGGTGCTACCTGCAAAACATATAATCAGTCAGAGGGACAAACACTGGATAAAAAATTCCTCAGCAACATTTATTTGACAGATTAATCCCTTGTGATCAAAGGCCCTGTCCTTATCCTGTCAAATTTAATGGAAATTTTACTAATAACCTCAGAAGACCAGGATATTACTCTCCCTGATTAGTAGACAAGACCATTGTAACATTATAGCTTAGTGAGAAATTAAATCCCTTCCCCTACTCTTTGGGTGGGGGGAAAAAGGCATGTATTTTGCTCCTTCTTTGGATGATGCCTATTCTCACAACTGGTAGTCACCTGAGACAGGAGCTGGTGTCCTGTCAGAAGAGTGTGCTGTACAATTTCTCTCATCATCATGTATTTAGCCCTGAGTTTGGAAAATGGCTACTGCTAGATGGAGCTGAGCTAAGTTTACCTCCATGGTTGCAGCTGTGCATTTCTAGTGCCTGTAACCATTGGTGCTGCCCAGAACCCAGCGCTGAACTTCCACTACTTTTTATTCTTTCCTAGCAGACTTGGTGGAGGGGTGTTGAGAGAATTTCTCTGTCTTCCCCTGAAATTTTTATTTCTGGAGTGTGTCTCAAATGTACTTAGAGAAAAGGAATGAAATTCAGCAGTATGATTGTGCTAGCAGAGCAAATGTTTTGCTGGTGGTAGCTATTTCCCCTGTCATGTTAGCACTGAATTTGTTCTGGTATTCCTGAAATGCCTGTAAACACTTCATTTCTTCTTTAGAGTGAGCCAAAATGGTCCCTTGTGTGAAAGCTAGCCTTGGGAAGACAGCGCTAAGCCTCTTAAGAGAGCCAAGCTGTGCCTGTGTTTAGACTTATTCCATCACCCTCTGTGGCATTTGAGCTAATTCCACATTTTATGCCTATCACCTTCTCATTTCCTTTGGCTAGGATCCTTCTTTCTTTCTGCTGAAATGTTTGGAGGGCAGGCAATTCCATGGCTGCTTGCAGATGAAACCAGATCAGCTTTCAGCATTGAGTTGTGTAACAGCTGCCCACTGTCACTCCAGAGCCAATTTTGGGACAGTGTCATCAGCTTTGTCAATCCATATGTCCCAGGGAGATTTTTACTGGATAAAAGGTTAAGTGTGTATTAACTGGATCAAATTCTTAAATGTACATCCAAGACATGAAGTGTCAAATGGGACACCCAACTTTCACTAAACAAACAAAACTGTAATTCACTGATATAAGAATTCCATGAATTCCAGCTATCCATAGGCACATGATACCTAAAAGATTGTCCTGTGTGCTCACCCGAGTCTGTATGTGAATATGTGAGAATGAGCTAGAAAAATATTTTTTTTTTTTTTCAAATTTTGCNAGATTTTAATTGTCAGGTTTGTGTTTGTCAAAAGCATGCGACAAAAAAGCCAGTATGAATAGTATTGGAGCTCTAGTTCCACAAAGCAAGTGTAAAAAAGTGGAAGCTTGCAAATATATATTGTAGCTTTCTAATAATAAAAATGTCCCACTCGCCTTGGATGTGGGACACCGTGTCCTGGGAGATGTCCTCTTGCTACCTGAACAGCAGAGCCTCCTCCAGTGAGGGCATGCCCCAGTCTGCTCTCTGCCCTTGCATTCATTTCTGAGCAAGACAAGAGCCCAGGGCTGGTAGGTCAGCAGCACACGAGCTGCTTCGGGTCCCAGGTGGCTTCTGGCAGGAGGTTCAGCAGCAGCCTCTTCTGTCGGCACATGCCAGGCGGCTGATGCACTCTCAAACAATGCATGGAGCTCAGACAGCTCGTAGTTTACACAGGTTTGCACAGACAGCTCCATAACTGAAGTGCCATGTGCTCCAGGGGAGTTGTCTGCACAGACCCTGCTACTGAAAAGTAAGTCTCAGGACTGAGTTTGGGCATATTTCTCTTTGTCTAAGCACAAAAGCATCATCAGTTCAGCTTGCCTGACTTGCCTGGTTTGTACTCGTTAAATTACTCACTAGCCTAATAGTAGGTTAACTTCATCCACTACCTTAATATTTCTTTAACTAACTCAATTTAAGTAAGAAACCAATCACATCTGGTGCAAAATTTGCTGCATGATAGAGAATTGTGGCTGCTCAGTAGCTCACAGTCTGACATTAACTCAAAGTCACTTCTCAAAAGGCTTCTGAGCATCCACAACATGACAGCTGCCTTCAGGGTGGCCAGAGGAATGAAAAAAAATTCTTATTTTATTTTAAGTAACTGTCTTATGTTGTAAACAAACTAATAAGCACACCTTAGCCAGGCATGCAGCATTTATAAATCAGTGTAAGGAGCTCTGTTGCTCTGATAAAGTCAATTGGTATACATTCATTTGCATTTTTCACTGATCAGACCTGCCTGCATGAGATTAGCCCCTTGCAATTATCTTATATTTGAAAAGTGTGTTTGACCAATTTCTTAACAGCAGTGGATAACTTCTAATAGGACATATCAACCCAGCATTCTGGGTCCTTTGGAACAATGGATTTCACTATGGAATTTCACATAGTAATTTTTTCCAGGAATAACCTGGGGTTTTTTTCAGGTTGGATAAATTCCAGCTCAAATAATTACCCTTTGCCTTCCCCAGTTCCCCCAAAGGTCCAATTAACTCAAGCATTCTTAGCATAAAACTGTTACACACTGCTACTGCACACGGCTAAACAGCTGTTGTACTTCCCCCCAATGACAAACACATCTCAGTGGTGCGCGAGCCGATTCCCTCACACCGCTCCGATGTGGTGTGCCTGAATGATTCCAATGCTCACAGTCCTCCAAGAAAAAGCACACTGGTTACAGATACTTTTATCATGGTTTTCCTAGACCTGCTAATCTTGATCATCCTTCTTTGTCCTGTTGGTTAAATTCACTCCTGGATCTTGAACTACCAGAGGGTCTCAGAGCAGGGGATATGCCAGGTGCAGTGGCAAGCAGTGCTCACATGGCATATGTTGCTTTGAATACCTGAGAGGGCACCCCCACTGAGGTAATTAGTTACTTCCTGGTTGCTTAACAGGCCTGTGACACCTGTGCTGGCTGATGTCTGTCTGTAGTGAAAGAAGAGTTTAAAATCTCAGCAAGCAAATGGAGATGGAAAGCCCCATAGCTGCAGTGGTGCCTGTTCTGCTTTTTCTTCTGAATGTGTTTTTACATCTGTTTTTTTGACTAGGTCTCAGTCCGACCACTGCATCAAGAGCATGTTGCTTTGATGCCCACTAGTTCTTAGCTCTAATGATCTGGTGTGACTCCTGTGGTTTGTAAAATCAGCTGCAGTGCTCGTGTCTGACCTTTGTTGTCAGACTGGAGCCAGCTGTCACATCAGAGTCTCAGAGCTTCTGAATAGCTGTTGTCCAGCTTCAGAAATCTTGCCCCTGTCATAATCATTGTGGTAGTGAGGATGTTTCAACACCAGGGTTGAAAGCAATGGCCTCTTGCTTCTATAGTTCAGCTCAAAAGCAGTGTGAGGCCCAAAGGTAACTCCTGGCTACACCATCTTCTTGGAGGGACCTCTGCACTGCTGGAGCAGCAGCTAACAGCAGCAGAGCTACAATGAGAGAGGGTCTCACAAAAAGAAAGCTGAATAGGACAAGGAACAGAAGGGGGCAGTTTCTCTACCACGTGTTTGCTGTTTGACCTTCAGGGATCCTTTTGGACATGCTGTAGGATATCCAGTTGTGTCAACTCCCAACATCTGCATCCAGGTCTGCAAGATAAAATGGGGACAAATTTTTTTGTGGAGCTGCTGTGAGATGGGATAATCCCTGCTTCTGTCATCTGCACCTGTGGATGCATTTGCCTTTCAGCTCACATGGGGCTCAGTTCAGCTTGCATTGCTTGAGGGATAGAATTTCAGCTGGCAACTTCTGGGTCCAGCTGGCGCTGGCAGGTGGAGTAGCTCTGGGAAGGAGGTTGTGCAGCGACGGCTGTCCTACATCAGTCTGTCTCTGATGTCCATCAAGGTTTCACTCAGTGCCAATTCACAGCTTCCTTCCTGCATGGCTGTCACGGGTAGCTGTCATCGTACCAGACCCCTCTTCCAATTGTGACACTGGCATCCTCTGACCATGACATGAAGCACTGGGTAAAGCCTGCAGCAGGGAGGTGGCATGTGCCTGCCTTTCCTGCATGTGCTACCAGAGTCAGCCAGCTCACATTTCATGTGAGCTCAGTCTGGAGGTGGACACATTCAGTACACGTCCTTCCTGGGGAAAGGCTGTCATCCCTGAAACATTTCTTCCTCCGAGCCCATTGACTTCCAAGACGTGGTGTGGAGTGTGGAGAGCAAGTTAAAGCGTTAGGAAAACAGGTTTCATTTCACATGTGTAATTGGGCAAATTGACATTCTCCAGAATGGGATGGGGAAGAGAACTGGGAGGGTAAGAGTGAAAAAACCCATGGTGAGAGGGACCAATTTGATTTTTATTTATGCCTCAAAATGTGTTACGCATGAGGTGAAGAATTACTTTAGGGACTGTACACGTGATGAATGGGGAGCCCTATCCCTGGGGAGGCTTCCCCCGACAGCCGATCAGGGCACAGAAAGCTTCCACAATCGGGCTGCAAGCAACTGCCCACTTGCTGGTGGGGCAGATGCCCAGATGGCCAGGGAAAAATGCCCGGGAAATCGGGCTGTGGGAGGAGCCTTAACACAGAGAAGCAGTTAACTGCGACACAGCGGGGCACAGCGGTAATGATCTGTCCCTGTCTTCTCTTTCTTTCTCCATCTCTTTTTCTCTCTCTGCTCTCTTTTCTATGCCCCTTCGGTAGGAACACTCACCTTTCTTTATCAATAAACACTTCTCAGATATAATATTGCTGTGTTTGTGCTTTATTTTTGTCCGAGAAGCAAAACAAGGAATTAATTCATTGCTTCCCATGGGCAGGCAGGTGTTCACTAATCTCCGAGAGCAGGGCCCCATCATGAGTAAGGATGACGTGGGAAGACAAATGGCATGACTTTGAACTTCCTCCCCTTCCTTCTTCTTCCCCTAGATTTATATGCTAAGCATGGCACTGTGAAGAAAGTGAACTCTTCCCCAGCCAAAACCAGCATGCAGACCATCCTCTTCTCCTCGTTCTTAGATGCCTGCATAAATGACAACAAAGTTTTACACATACCTGAAACCTTTTTAGAGGGGTGCCTCACCTGATCTGAAGTGCTGTCCAGCTCTGGTGCCTCTGTATGGACATGCCTCTGGTTCAAGGTGGGCTGCAAAGCTGTGCCTGCCGGCCTCCTCCCCGCACAGCACCCACCCCAGCACAGGCAGCAGCCAGAGCCTCTCTCTGCCAAGGAGAAGAGCCATAACGAGCTGATGCTGCATTACCCAGGGTCTGGCATCAGGCACAAAAGGTGGCTGGTGCCCAGAGGAATATCTGAGGGATTAGTTTTGGATTATGGCCTGCTCAGCCAGAGGTTAATTTGCTCTTTATCTTGTGCCAGATAGGGAATTCCTGTGGGGAGCAGACACTGGAACCAGTGTTTCCACACGGGCCTAGGGTGTGGGCATATTAAACTGCCATTTTCAGGATGACCTCCTGCCTCTGTGCAGTAATCACAGAGACCAGTGGAGATGCAGCTACCCTCCTTCTCTTCCTCAGCTTTCCCACTCTCTTGTCTCGGTTTTCTTCATCACCCTGTCCCCTTCTTCCTCCCCAGTGTCTGCATGGCACTGATCCATACGGCTTTAACAGAATATCATTAACCTGCAGCACCACAGAATACTGGTGCTTTCTTAAAAACCTGCCACTTTCTATTTTTACAGTCTCTGAAGTACAGGCACCTCAGACTAAGCTGAGGGGCTGACCTGCTGCTGTGTACTGATCTTGGCTGCCATATCCCTGCACAAGTCTTATTCTGCTGGTGCTTCAGAGATTATCTGGAGTCCAGGTTGTGTCTCTTCAGACTGTGGGCCCATTATGAATTTGTACAGTATCACATCTAAAAGGGCAGAAGCAAACTTGCATTTTCAGTTTTCAGATATGCATATGCAAATGAGGACCCCTTTGAAACTCGAAGAAGAGAATGGGGTTTTGTTCTGTTTCTATATTTCAAATCCCTTCTTGCCCCACCCTCATCTATTTTTTTCTCCTGCTTTCACAAGTGCTGCAAGAAATGAGCTAACTTGCCTTTACAATGCAATGACTATGATGTGGCACAGCACGAGTGTTCTTGTGCTCTCCTTCCACCATGCTGTTATTTCAACTTTTTGACATGGCTTTTTAAGCAAGAGTATGGTAACAGTTTGTATCATATGAAAAATAAAGACTCTCCATTTTTGTCTCACTCAATCTAGGGTTGTATTTTCCTTATTTAGTGGCTGGATAAGCAAATACTTGCTGCATTTATTTTATGTGGTTGCTTTCTGCTCAATGATTATGTTATCTCTTTATGTAGTACTATGCCATGTAAATTTGGATGGAGGGGGTGTAGATTTTTACATTGCAGGCTGATTGCAAACCATCTCAGCATTTAGCAGCTGTTTTGCTGGCAGCCAGTTTAATCACATGTCCATGGTAAAGGAAAGCACGTGTGATTATATTTGTAAACGGCCTTTTTGTGAATGTCAAGATGAGTTATTTTACCTCAGAAATTTTTTTAAAAGTCTTAAAACTGTGGAATCCAGCTGGACACCTAACTTTCCAAACTCCGGGAATGCTAAAAGCAAATAAATTACATAAAAAAATCAAATCTTTTAACCTTCTCAAATCACCAAGTTTCTTCTTAGAAGGCTTCTCAAATATCCAAAGCTCAAGGCATGTAGATTGTATCTTTGTGACTGAAAACCTTTGGAGGTTTTGCAGCAGTTTTTAACTTTCAAACACTGAAGCAGAGGAACATAAGGCATGGTACCAGATTTGGACATTTTATATATTCTCTAGTGAAAGTTGCTTATATAACTTAAACGTGCAGTTCATGCCTTGCAGCATCAGCCTGACTCTGAGAACTTGCCACAGTTACAGAACATGCTGGCTCCCAAAACCAGGCTGTTCCATATTGGCTGTTTAGATATCTAAAGTATATTTAATTTTAAAAAACCCCCTGAAATTAATTAAATGGGCAAGTGGCTGTTTACCTGGGCATACTCTGTGCTTACAGAGAGCTGCAGTTTGAGTGGGACCTCATAATTTATTGCAATTTATTTCCTTCATGACCTGACCATTTATAGGCAAGTACAAAAAGGACTTACTGTTTTTTTCTTCTCCAGCTGCAACATAATGATGTGGCATACAACAAAAGCAGCATTTCCACTGCATACAAGGAGCAGAGGAGGAAGCCCCAGAAGCCTTTCTGTGCGTAGGGCTCAGCTGTCATGGAAGCAAGACAGGATGTGAATTACCTCTGTTATTCTCTCCCTGATGGTCTCTGCTTGACCTGGCTCATCCTCTTTGTAGGAAGCTCCTATTACAGTAGGATGTCACTTCAGTCCCTGTTCACAAGTGTTGGCTGGTTTTTTCCAAGATGTAAGGACAGATAATTTTGGGGTAACTGGATAAGGCTTCTAGTAAAACCACTGTGCCCTTTGTATTTCTGCACAAATTTCCAGGTAAATTTTTCAGTGCAGGATTCTGCTATTGTCTTACTCCAATTCCTGCAGTCCTGGGTTGGAATGCTTTTTCTGACTTCATCCCACCAGGAAAAGCATGGGTTGTCTTAGTAGTGTTCACACCTGCCATGCATCTCTTTTTCCAAGGTTCCCTGTTTCTACACTCAGTGCTGTGTGCTCTGAATACATTGCAATGAAGGACCAGAAGCTGCCCAGGATCACAAAGCAACACCTTTCTAAATTCTGAAATGCCTACCAAAGGGTATTACAGGGATTCTTTTAAGTACTGTCCTGCTAGCATCCTTCTCTGAGGAGGATGGAGTCACTGCTGGTTTTATTGCTCTTCTTTTGAGGCATTAGGTTTAGTCATTGTGTGGACAGGCTGGAAGCTAAGATGTTGTGACCTAAGAGGACAGTATGCATGAAATCCTTGGACGGTTGAAAGTTCTGTATGTGTGGTTTTATCTGCTAGCGAGTGTGGAAGGTTTTCAATGCTGTGCTGCCTATCTGTGAAAGCATGTGATATAATTTCTTCCCTTTATCAGGACTGCTGGTTTTGCTTTTTCTTGCTCACTTTCCTGCTTTTGTACATGGCTGCTGCTCCCAATACAGCTTGCGTCTGCTTTGTACAACCTCTGCTGTCTTACAGTTCAAAACTGTCTTTGGTCTTGAGCAGAGCCAAAAGCAAGGCACATTCTGGCCACAAAGCAAGATTGCTGCATGGACCATCTTTGAAATAACAACCCTGGTTTCTCACTTTCCTAAACAGCTTCTGTTTCAGGCCCTTTTGACCCAGTTTTCACATAGCTTGAGAACTCTGCCTGCTTTACTTGGTGTCTGCAATATGGCTCACTCTGTTCAGTGATTTCCACTTGACCTTTTCAGTTTAACTTGCTTCTTTGCCATCAGCCAACGAAAGGGCAGGTGCTGAATATATTTAAGGCGTCAGGTTGCTAATGTGGGCACTGTTTGGCCAGTGGATGCTCATCCCTGCAGGAGCGTGAGGAGTGATGGGAGGATGTACAGCTTGCTGGTAGAAGACAGTGCATTTCAGAGCTTGAAGGCTTTGCATAGGAGAGCCTGTGCCAGGGAATATTAAACACTGCTCCATGTCCAGAAATAAAAGTCTGCAGATCATGCCGAATTTCTTTGTATCTTCCCTTGGAATTGTTACTCAGAGAACTCCTCAAGAGCAGCATGCAATTGTGCAAATACTCAGTCCCTTTGGTAAGTGACTGCATGGTGCACATACTTTGTCTTTTTGATTATGATGCTGGTTTAGACTGTACATGTCCTTTCATGTCCAGGAGACTGAGTCTGTGTTTTTGCTTAGACAGTAATAATTAATTTTCTTTTGAAACAAATTTTATTTTTTTCCCCTTAGAACATGATTATTTTAAAAATAAAATAGGTCACAACTGGGTGCAGTTGTGAAAGCTAAACTTTTGCTTTCCAAGTTTCTGACTCAGTTCCCATTCACATATTAGTGAGCAATGCTGCCATCCAACAGCTGCCTGCAGCTCACATCAAGATGAGATGGTTGCTTAGGACCAGTCCTTGAGACTGACAGGGAAATAAAGGAAAGAAAAAAAAAGAAAGACCCTCTAATCTCTACTGCAAGTTGGGACCCTGTGGGCACTCATTGGCTAAGAGCCAAGAACAGAGATGGGAGATGCACACACAGCATCTGCTTGGAAAAACTCCGTATCTCAGTGAGTAAACTCAGACCATCCTTCACAGGTCAGGATGTGACTCATGCTCCAAGGTGCTTTGCAGCAGGGATGACCTGACTAGCCAAATGGTAATCTTAAAATGTGGGAGATATTGGTGCTTTCTGTTAGCTCAGAGTTTGCAGAAGACAGCAATTTTTCGCCAAAAGCCAGCACTAGTAAGCTGCCGACAGATGCGTCTCCTGACTCCAAATGCCCCATCTGCCTGGACAGATTTGACAATGTCGCATATCTAGATCGCTGCTTGCATAGGTTCTGCTTCCGCTGTGTCCAGGAATGGTCAAAAAACAAAGCAGAATGCCCCCTCTGCAAGCAACCCTTTTTTTCCATTTTCCATACAATTCGTGCTGAAGATGACTTTAAGGAGTACATACTCAGCCCTTTAGAAACCAGCTCTTTTGCCAGCCCTGATGGCCGGAGATTTCGCTACCGTACCACCTTAACAAGGGAACGCCGCACGTGTGTCGCAGTGGGGTGCTGATGGTACGTGCTGCAACCTTCCGAAAGCGTCTCCAGGGGAAGCTGCTTGGCAAGGCCACCACACACGCACGCACCACACTGGATAGCTCCAAACATACCAACAATATAAGAAGCAGGAATGGTCTCCATATGGGGTTCCACAGGGGAAGTTTATTCCGGCCATGCAAAGGGGTCCAGGGACGAAGACCAAGAATAATGGAGGGTCCAGGTTTATATACAGGGTGGGAAAGCACATCAGGGACCAATGATCTGAGGGTGCAGGGGCGGTACAAAGGCGGGGCTGGGGCATGGGAATGAATGGGGAAAGTCTGGGGGAGTGGCAAAGGGGCAAGGGCCAGTGGGAGAGCTGGGAAGGGAGAACTTTCTAGATTAGGGGCATATAAGGTAGAAAGGGGCAGGGAGGCCAACAGGCCAGCTGGGGGAGCAGAACTGGGGTACATCAACATAATAGAACAAAGCATCCTGGGGGAAGCCTCTTTGGTCACCCTGACCTGGGGAGAATCTCTGGACTTAGGGACAATCCCACCAATGGACTTCCTTTGGTGCGTAGACCCACCAGCCTCCACACAGGCGTAGTTCCCCTTCCCGAAGGATGCTGTCCCCTCCCGATAACGGGATGTTGTTTGAAGGCTTGTCAAGTGAACCAGCGCGGCACAGACACAGAGAGATTCAGCAGATGATCAGGAGGCTGGCCTCAAGGAGAAAGGCTAGCGCAGAGGGCAGATCTCTGCGCCAGATTCAGGAGGAGGACATGATCAACTTCCGCAGGGCTCTGTACCGCACGGGTGTGCGCATCCGCAGCATTCAGGATGGCGGCCGATATCGAGACATTTCGGCAGAGTTCTTCCGCCGCAACCCTGCTTGCCTTCACCGCCTGGTTCCTTGGCTGAAGCGAGAACTTACAGTCCTGTTTGGTGCCCACGGATCTTTGATCAATATTGTACAGCACATTGTCATGAGTAATGTAACTAGATACGATCTGGAAAGTCAGGCCTTCGCTGACGATTTAAAGCCATTTCTGCTGAATCGGACTGAACACTTCCTGCATGAATTCATCAGTTTTGCTCGTTGTCCTTTTAACTTAGAAGCATATGATCAACATGCCAATTATGACTGTCCTGCACCATCGTATGAGGAAGGAAGCCACTCAGACTCATCAATTATTACAATATCTCCAGATGTGGCATACTCACAAGGGCCAGATAACAGTTTGTCTGTACCTGGTCTTGGTCAGGCCCCCTGGGATGATGAAACTCCAGGCCCTTCCTATTCCATTTCAGAAGAGGTTCGTGCAACCATAGCTTCTCCTCTGGAGTCATCAGAAAGTTCTGATGAGGACTCTGCTACAGGGAGTCGAAGAACCAAACTGCAGACTGAGTTACAGGCTAACGCTGACTCAAACGACAGTGGCTCTTCCTCAGACAATTGTGTCATTGTTGGGTACGTTAAGCCGTTAGCTGAGAGGACACCAGAAGTGGTTGAGCTGTCCTCTGACTCTGAGGAGTCCATCAGGGAAGAGAAGAGGGAAGATGAGAAGAAACAGGGACCAGTCCAGTGTCACAGCTGGAGTGACAGTGAACCAAGCAGGAGCTTCTCACCACATTGCCCAACATACAGGGAGGATGTAGGAAGCTGCAGAAGATAGATACAGTGCCATTAAAAGACCATATGAGCTTCTCTTTAAAGCTTAACTTTAGAGCTTGCCTGTCATCAGAATATTGCCAATTTCATATTGCCTTGATTTCAAGTTACTAGAAAGCTGCATATGCCTGCAAGGAGATAATAAGATTGGAATGACTGGACTGGGCAACTCAGGAAAAATATTCAGAAATGCCTGAATTCCAGGAAACAGAAACTCTTCTGTGAAAATGTCTTTTCAATCAATTGTAATTACAGCTGTCCACTGATAACCTCAGGGCCAGGATGAGACATTAGATTAATGCCATCAGGTGTGCTGGACTTCACAGCCAGACTGATTTAATGAGTTGCCTCAAAAGGTATTATAACGGATGTGAGTTAATCTCCTCACTGCGTGACTGGACCTCATTGTTCGAAATCAAGTTGCCTAGTCTGGCAGACAGTGCAGCCTGGAACATCAGCTCAGTAAGCAAGGATAAGCCATTGGAAAGCATCTTTTCTAAAGGCAGAGGTGTGGTTCTACCTGCTGATTGCTAAATAAAATACTGTTTTACTAATTCTTTAGTTCATGAGTATGTTAGGGGATGCTGCCTAGTGTTCAGGACAAACAAAATCAAACTTTGTTACACTATTGATCTTCTCTAGGTGAAAAAACAGAGCAGAAAACCCTACCTCACACAAAGTTTGCCCATTTCCTCACTCCCGTGTCCTCACACATTTTGTTCAGATACATAGTTCACATGCCACCTTTCCCTTATGAATCGTCAGTGACAGATGCAGTTCATCCCCAGATGAGCATTTCCTTCTCATGCTACCTTTGTCCTGACATGGGAAAAGCCAACATGGCACCTCCTGTGTGCACGGGAGGATTTGGGAGCAGAGGGATCCAGAGTCAGTGTTGGGAAAGAGAGGTATGAGATGAGACTTAAAAGCTAACAATATGCTTTTCTATCCAGCTTACTGTAGCATCAGCAGACCCTGATGAAAGGGGGAAAAAAAGCAAGGGTGTTTATTTTTGCACTGTCAGTTGAGACTCTGTCCAGGAAATGGACCATATTTTATAATATATACCTGTGTAGGTAGTTGAAGTGTGTTGGATTATGTTGGGCTTTGTTAGTGGTAAAAAGTACCTTCTTGATTCTTTGTTACCTTGTTCTCACTGTAACTAAACGGGAAATTTTTCACTGAAGCTCACCTGATAATTTTGAAGCATTTAGACAGCTTTGCTGCAATTTGCTATTTTCAAGGTCAGTAGAAGGATATAAAGTATGTGACTGATGCATAACTCTTAGGGTGAGGCACCAGAAATAAGTCAAGAATGCCAGCTATGGAGATAACTTCCTGGTTATACTTCATATGCCACATGGTCTTCTGAAAATCAAAAGGCATTATACATGAATGGTAAAAATGTCTCTACTCTCACTCCATGCACAGGTTAATTCCACATTGTTCTCTTCCTCTTCATTCTGTTCAACAAAAGCCAAGGTTTAGGGTTAATTAGATTAGTTTTGCACATTTTGGAAGCCATGGAAAGAAGAAGAGCAGCAAATGGATGAGATGCTCAGGAGAACCTCACTGGCTTTGAGGATGCATCATCCTTGTGGCATCTCTCTGCCATATGTCCATTATGAAAAATCCATTAATTTGGGTAACTTTTTTGTTAAAGCTTTTGCTTCAGAAGACAAAACCTCCACACTGAGTCTATGCAAGGAGAAGTCTGTGATCTTTGCCTGTCAGAAACAACTTTTTTATGTGCAAGACTGGGCACTTTCAGGGAGAAAAAGTACAGATAATGTCCCAAATTCAGGCAGTGGTACATATATTTTCCCACCTTAAACTGGTTAAGCTGAAGTCACTGATGTATTTTTGAGTTAGTGTTGGTCTGGTGTAGCAAAACCCCTTACAGCTCTTACCCTTAGATGTTTGTACTCTCATGCAGGCAATAAGTGCACTGGTGATTTATGCCTGATTCACATTTTTAAGGCACTCTGAAGAAATTTGAGAACAAAACACTGAGTAATAATTCATTGGGCCAGACTCAGCTGGCCCATGGACGAAAACCAAGATGCCAATCTTTCAGCAAAAACTAGATGGCCTAGGATGAAAACCTTGTTGGCCAATTTAAGCTAGATCTCTAGTTCTTGGATGGCTGTTAAGACACAATGTCTGTCTAGGTTCTCATATGTTGGCCTAATCAGTTTCATACTAGAGTAATTCATGCTTATCCATGCATGCATGAGAGGACAATGAAGTCCTTAATTACAGATTTGTAAATATGGAATATAAAATAGGTGTTATCGCTTGGCTTTTAATTGTGTGATAGTTCTTTATGCTGCTTGAAAGCCTCATTCAAGGCTTTTAATAGCATTAAAGTACAATTTTTACACTGTAGAATAAGAGTCTGTTGCACATCAAAACTTTTACTTTACGATTTTCAAAGGAACGTTGTGTGAACTTAGCAAAAATCTAACTTCAATATGAGTTTTAAATTTTAAACTTGTGGCAAGTTGTGCTTTAGCTTATTATAAATGTAGCAAAGAAAGAAACAGGTTTTTTTCTACTTTTTTTCAAAGGCATGACTTTGCGTCTGCTGAGCTGATTGTGTCAGGAAAGCGAGTCAAACTTTAGTTTGGTAGATATGGCCTCATTTTCTAAAGGGCAAGTGGTTTCAGAAGTCTCTATTTTGCATTTCGTCCCCTGGGAGTGATGGGGGTGTGTGCCTGATTTAATTTTGACAGTTCTCTACATTCATATGCATACCATCAATCTTTTTTTTTTTAATTTGGGTTTTTCACACAACATAGCAGGGAAAGAAACATTTATTTTAGTTAAAAATATGACGGTGAAAACGTAAATTATCAGCAGGCTGCAGGCACAGCTTGCTGTCTTCTAAAACTAATAGTAACTCGGTTCTATATGGCAACTGACGTTGCCCATTTAATTCAGCACAGAAGTTTTATACAGGTTTCTAAAGCATCACTTACAGTTTCATTACCTGACTTAAATAGCAAAAAACAACATAGGTGAGTTATGCTTGACCCTAAGGAAGCAATAAAGGAACATATGCTTATTAATAAGAATTCTACTCAGCTATTTTTACAATTGCTTCCAGAACTAGAAGGATGTACTCTTCAAATGAGCACTTTTCCCAGAAGCTGTTTAGAGCTGTGGCTGAAAAAGATAAATTGGCCAACAACAGGCTGAAGCATGAGCGAAGTAGTTTTGAGATGTAGTTATGTTTCTTTCTTCCTCATGGGTAAAGGCCTCCTAATTAAGAAAAATTGACAGTGGTATTGACTTACTCATAGACTATCTGTGGGTGAATCTTGCACAGAAAACACAGCCAGTTTATTCTAGTCTACTGAGATCTGTTGTAAGAAATTGTGTTTTTCTGAGCTTTTACTGTTTCAAGAAATGGCAAATTATCTTTATTATCCATTCAAATGTAAAGTTAGTGATTTGAGATACAACCACTTTATAAAGCATATTAAATTACATATTTGTACTTTGTCCTAATACATATTAATAAATCCCATTATATCTGGAATAGTAATGAAAGTAGTTTCTGAATTTGTGGGTCTGTCTTACTTTTTATTGTAAAACATTTCTTTTTATCCAAAATCAAAATTTCCTATGCAAGTTTGGTTTGTTGTTGTTGTTTGGTTTTGCACTGGATTTTTTTGCTGGAAGTCGAAATTAATGGACCATTCAGAAAGAAACAACCTGCCAGGAAAAATGCAAATCAATAATCTGTGAGTGGCTGATGTCCCCATGTGGTCCCTTGTACTGGATAGGCTAAGGTGGCTGGGAAAATACCCCCCTCTGCTGACTTGCTTCATCTTGAGGAGAGCAGTTTGCCATTGCCTGCCCAGTGGAGTTGTCTCCCTTCCTATCCTACCCCTCACACCAGGGTTGTCCACTGTCCATCTTGCTCAGATTGTTAAATATCAGACTCATTGTCTTTCAGTCTGGGACAGTGCACTGTGACACCACAGGTTTTATTTTCTGTTAATCTCTACAGTCCTCCACTG
Organism: Dicrurus megarhynchus; assembly: GCA_013399195.1. Taxonomy (NCBI): domain Eukaryota; kingdom Metazoa; phylum Chordata; class Aves; order Passeriformes; family Dicruridae; genus Dicrurus; species Dicrurus megarhynchus. The sequence continues at coordinate 801,027 of VXAD01008395.1, forward strand.
TCATCCATTTGTAGCCCACACTTCCCATCACAGCTATGGCTGTGTTTCAGTACAGTTTCAGAAGTCTTTAATAAAAATTGTATGTTAGCTGTATTCTTAAAGGCTCTTTAAAACCCTGTCTGGCTTGGGAGATGCTGTGTCATCACAGGAGGACTGTGGTCAATCACTGGTGCTCACCTTGCCTGTGAGCACAGACGACTTTCTTACTAGCTCATTTCCTCAGCTTCTGCTCAGCGTAACAGGCACAACTGTATTTCCCTTCACTTGCTCTTTTTGCAGCAGTTCTACATAAGACTGAAAACTCCACGGGGTGTATGCTGTCTTTTGCACCCTCAGAAAAATTTGGCAATCTCGGTGTTACATTTACACATGGCTCTAACAACAGTTCTGACAGACCTCCTTGAAGCCTGAGATCAAGCCTAATGAACTACAGTTATTTGAGGAGGGGTTTATTTCTGACACTTTGTCACTAGGCTAAATCACTCCATTTTTTTCTGAGGCAAAACCCTTCTGGTTGCAGTAAATAAAATTTGTAGGCTGTGGCCCAGTGTTGCATTGCCCTGAGCAAGGCATATTAGCCCAACTGACTACTTTTTGAATTGGTGTATTTTGAATGGGTAACTCCTAATAGGTGCCATGTATCAGCCCAGGAATGGAAAAAAGGACTGAAATGTTAACATTGCTTAGTTTAGTCCTCTTGAGGTGAAACACCCAAACAGCTTCTCTCTGTGGAGAAGAGAGCCTAGCTTTATGAAGGCAGGGGTTATTGTAGTCATGGACTTTCTTCTTGTAATAGGTGATGAGATGATAATGAGCAAACACATTCAGCTGCAAATTTCACATAAAATGTAGTCCACAAGCATTTGGAATGCAAATAATATAAAAATCCATTTGGAAGCAGGTTAGCTCCACAGAGAGATCAGCTGAACTCTGCATGCTGTCAAGACCCTGCCATCCACTTTTGTGTGCCATACTGTACATTAGAATGAGTGCTTCTTGGAGAGATACAGTACTTGGGTAAATATCATCCCTGTAGTCTGACATACCCTCTGCAAAGAGGGTATGGTGATGTCCCGTCCTGCTGTAAAAGGGAGAGTCCGGGAGGATTCTTTTTCATAGATTTCTCGGACGAAAATAAAGTGCAAACGCAGCAATATTATATCTGAGAACTGTTTATTGATAAAGAAGGGTAAGTGTTCCTACCGAAGGGAGAGAGAAAAGGGAACAGAGAGGGGGAAAGAGAGACGGAGAACGAAACAAGACAGGGATAAGATTGTTACCGCTGTGCCCCGGGCGACCGGTTCGCGTCAACTCGGCAGACGGAGCTCGGCAGCTGCGAGCTGCGGCGAACCCGCGCGGCGCTTGTGAGCGGCCGGGCGCGATTTCCGAGTGGCGGCAGCAGCGTGTCTCGGGTGTCGGCGAACGACGGCTGCGGGCTGCGGGCTGG